>VXBZ01004035.1:284187-376523 GCA_013399135.1 Heliornis fulica
GCCGCCTGCGGCACGGCGGGGTGAGGAGTCCGTGCAGCACCATCCCCCGGCTAGTTCTCCTGTCCCGGCCCCTGAGGAGGGAGCGGAGCCGCTCTCGGTTCCAGCGCCGCCAGCAACCCGCCATGTCCGGCCAAAGCCTCACCGACCGCATCACGGCGGCGCAGCACAGCGTGACCGGCTCGGCGGTCTCCAAAACCGTCTGCAAGGCCACGACCCACGAGGTCATGGGGCCCAAGAAGAAGCACCTGGACTGTGAGTACCGGGGAGGGATGGCGGCCGAAGGGCTTTCCCCGCGCGTCCCGCCGGGCTCCCCGCTGCCTCAGGGTCCTGGGGAGCGGAGTACCCGCTGTGGGGCTGCCTGCTTTCCCACCGGCCTCGCGGGGACGTGAAGCCTCGTCAGGCGGAGCAGCTCCGTGTGTTTCAGCATAGGACGCTCTCGTGGGGGGAGGTAGGACCGGGGACGTGGCGATGGAGAGCTTGGGAGAGGCTGTTCAGCGTATCTGCTCTCCAGAAGGGGCCTTATTAGCTCTTTCCAGTGCACAGGGCCCTGGAGAGTGTGAGCTTCTGAAGGGCAGGGCTTGCCTCGTACCCCTTCCTTGGAGACCGAGAACCGTGGGGGCCAAGCAGAGGATTGGGCTGCAATTTCCTTACTAATTGATCTCATTTGTGCTTTGCTAGGGCAGCACTCCCTCATTCTGTAGAGGAGGTACTGGACTTTCAAGAAGGAATAGCTAATCACTTATCTTAATTCTTTCCCAGGTAGTCTACTAAGGAAAAAAAAAAAAGTTTCTGTGTAATTCTTGTAACTCTTCTGTGTAGAAAAATGTGAATTGGGTGCTGGAGAAGCTAATCTCACTCAGAAAGGATGTCTTATCCTTTGTAGTCTGTCTCCTTCCCTTGGGAAAATGGGCCTAAGAGGACTTCTTTAGACCTTTGGTATCCACACTTAACATCTTATACAGGGACTGGCCTTTTTTCAGCTTCTATTAAAAAGAGATCCAAAGTGGGAAGGCTTAAAAGGCTTTCTATCAACTCTGTTACATACAGGTGATTATGAAGAGAACGATGAGTGCTGAAGTTCATATTAGTATGTCTTCCATTAAGCTGTAAGGTCACAGGACTGAGGATCTTCTTGGCTTGAATACCTGATTATCTTGCATCTATTTATTCTAGGACTTTTAAAACTGTCTGTCCTTTCCCTGCTCCCTTTCACTTCCCCCAATATACAAGAAAAGATTCTGGAGAGAGCGGTGTGGCTATGTATTCTGTATGCATACTTTGTCCTTTCTTCCCACCCATGTCTGTGGAAGACCAACCCTGGAGAAGGTTGGGTCTTGAATATGTGTCTTCTGAGCTCTACTGTACCCAGATAAGACCAGATGATAACACTAGGACTAGTTGTACGTTAGTTGTGTGTTAGTTATTCTATCCACCAAAACGTGCCTGACTTAACTATTTCAGAAATCCTTGTTCTATGAGTATCAGGGGGATGTGATCCATTTTTTTTTGGGGTAGCCCCAGGACAGTTGCCTTAGTTTCTTTCTTGTATTCCCTCTTCCATTTCTTCTTTTGCCTGAAGACTGAGTAGTAACTCAATGGCTTTGTTATTTTCGGTCAGTCTGGAGTGTGAGAAGGCTGAGGAAATCTTTGGGCTTTAAGTAACTTAGTCTCAGATAAAGAAAGCACCTTGTCATATGGTTTATGTATAAAGTTATGGTGTTACTGGATTCCGCACAGCAGAAGGGAGGTTTTCTGGGGAAAAAAACCCAACTTTGTCAGCCTGTAATAGTGCTAAAAGTACAGTTTCAGTAATAGGGCATTTAGCAGCTGAATTATTTTGTGGTGTAAGTTTTATAAGTCCATAAAAATGACCAGACAACTGTTTTTCATTCAGACTGGTGTGTGTATACAGGGGTGGTGCCCTTGTTGCTAGGGGACATCCTGAGGGTGCTGTAGGGCCCTGGTGAAGGGGGTCCTTGAACTTCCTTAGAAAGCCATCTGGTAGTTGTTGGATGAGAAGCCCATTTCTGTATTTCCTTGTTTAAAGTCCCAGTTCCAGCCTCTCTTTCGGCGAATTCTTTTATCAGAGCAATCAAAGGTTTGGGTTTGTTTTTATTAGTTTTATTACCTGTCACATTTTAGGAGGTTAAAATAGATCATGGTTAGATAAATTATATGTGCTGCCCCTAAGAAGTTTACTGGGAGTCAGTGTTCCTGGCATCAGGAAGTGCCACATAACTTCTTTTTGTGAAAATTTTCTTTGTCCGGACTGCTGTGGTTGTATGGTTAAAAATGAATGTTTATTGGGCAAACTGTGACTCGAGCCACCTCTGAATTACTTGCACATATCCTCCTTTTACAACAAACAGTTTAAATATTAGATATGCTGTATGAACAGCAATTTCCCTGTGAATAACAACTACCATACTGATCTTCATGGGTGGCATGCTTCTTAAATAGTTTTCTAATTAATGTTTATTGTGATGACGCTTACTATTAAAGATTGTCTCCTGAATGAGTTCTTGATCTGAGTTATCTAATACTATCCTGGAATCAAGACTTATACATCATGGTGACAGAAAAATGCTACAAAAGTATGCTTTGGTAGTAGTATTTGTATTGCTTGTACAGATCTCAGAATTTGACTGTCCTGTTTCTGAAACTTCATTAAGCTTGAGCTGTTGTGAACGCATTTAAGTAGCTCAGCCTCACATTAACTTACACAAATCGGTGAAAATCTTACATAGGTACCTGTACACGATTGTGCCTGTCCTTATTTATCTTGCCTCTCACAGTCAATGGAGTTCCAAAACTGAAGTGCTCCCCAATGTAGATTTGTATATTCCATCTGTGTTTCCCTCGGTGATCATTACCTTGATAATCAAAAGAATGTGAAAACGCATTGTTAGCCCACAGTGATAAAAATACAATTACTCCAGAGAATGTTCTTTCTCTCCAATTACAAAGTTTAGTTGCTTGCTTGGTTTGAGGGAGAAATAATTACAATTCTAATTTACAAGTGGACACAGCTTATGATGGATAGCAACAGTCATCTTATGGTCTTATGTTTACACTCGGGATATTTCTCGGGTTTTTTCTTCTGTTTTGGAGGCCCAGTCTTATAGCTGGGCAAAGGATTGGTTTTTAATGTAGGTACTGTTGTTGTAATGCTGGATTGCCTGTTTTACAGTAATCAGACAGGTTTAATAATCTTGAAAACTCAAAACATAGTTCATGAAATTTCTTTTACAGAGAACCTAGTTACTCGAGGACTTTGTCCTAGTTTTCACACCTCTGTGAGCAGTGAAAACTCAAAACTGGTTTGTGGGTTAAACTTGAATGCTGAGATCTGGACAACCCTTTCTTTCATGTTTAGCTTTCCTTTGCTATGCTCAGTGCTGTATAGTGATGCAAAGAACAAGTGCTTTAGGTTGTTTGAATGTAAATGGTGCTGGAAAACTCTTGGTTGCCAGGTTTCACTCTTTTTCTACTTGATTCTAATGAGGGTGTGTGCGCTTGCATATGTATGTGTGGTGGCTAAATAATATTAGGGAAGCTAGAAAATACATAGTTTATACCAAGTAGAAGGTTTCACTGGGTTGGTGAAACCGCTGCGGCAGTGATACCTCAGTAGGGTAAAAGTGCTGTGTATGTGTGTATATTGCAGAGTGCGGTTTAGAAGTTTCGATGTGAAACGTCTCTAGGGTTGGGTTCTAGAATGGCATAGTAACCCTATCTGCTTGTAGCTAATGGAGTAGTGCTCTTTAAAGGAGAATGTGGATGGATGGCTTGGAAGGAAGTTGCAATGCTGTAATTATCCATTCTTAGCAGGAAATCTCTCTAGTTATGCCAGTGTGTAACTTCCTTAACTTCTTATTGTGAAGAAAAAATCTGTGTTTTTAAGGAAGGTGGTAAACCAGAGCCCTCCCTGTGTTGAGTGGACATTTGTGAGAAGCAGTGTAAGTGAAAGTAAACTTAACTGAACTTGTTAGGAACTTATTACCCAAGTTCCTAGTGTCAGATGTTCTGGTTTTGTCTGGAGGCTACTACTAGTACAAATAAGTCCAGTTTAAGACTTGTTTAATGGCTGTGCTGGGGATAGCTTCCACTTCCAAATGAGATAGTACACAGAGTGTGTTTGGTGGAACTGAGGGATGAGGATCATTGCTTTTTCCTGTACCTCACAAGAGACATGTAGTAAAGCTGGGAAAGACCAGTTTAAGCGCTCACTTACCTTTACATAGTGAAGCATAACTGGGTTATGTCAGTGGTGCAGTGAGTTAACTCTGTGAATGCTACTTTGTTCTCCAGAAGAAATAAATTACCCGTGTTCCATTATGGTGTTGTAGTACTTCACCAAATTCGTATTTACTTTCTGATTTTGGTAGGATTATGTGAAGTTTCTTACGACTTTGCTTCCCATTTTGTAGTTAATTTCAATTTCTGGAGGCAAACCATTGTTATTTTTGCTTAGAACTGTTCTGTGTAACTAATTATTTCAGATACACATAATTGCATTATTATAACTTTCTTTTGAAGTATTCATTTTTCTCTCAGGTCTTCCATGATTTCTTTATCACTTCTTCCTTAGACAACTTTTCCTAACTTTTTACTAGAGCTCCTTTGGAATATTTGTACCTTAGTAGAGCATGAGAACTGCCATACTTGTCTAGGCTGCCGGAGGGCCAATTTTCTACCACAGCTGCTCATTTGCAGAAAGAATAGCCATTTAGTTCTGCAGCTGTTGTTTTATTTTACTTAGCCCGAAGCAGTATTCTACTTCGGATGAAGTAAGAGGCAGGAACTAAGGAGGAGAAGCTGTAGGACACCTGCAATCAACTCACTGTGACTCTTGGTACTGCCGTTGTTTCTCATTAGCTTAGGTTATTCAGGTGTTAGTCAACTTTGGGCTGTAGCTCTATTGTGATTGGTTTTGAATTTTTTTTTTTTCCCTAATGGTGCAGTCATATCTTCCAGAAGTGCTGCTTGGAAGAGGCATTCCTTTGCATTTCAGCCTGTGACCTGATGATCCGAAATAGTTCCTAATCTCAAGATCAGCTTTTGATCTGTGGATGTGAAGTTTTCAAGTTGTTCCTAGTGACTTGGCTCACAGAGAAGCACTGGTTTGCATAATAATACGGAAGGGATGACTTACTCTAGGTGGAATTTAAAGCTTCTCTTCTTTTGCATTGTGAATGTTGACTTGTGTGAACTATGTGATCAGTACTCCACAGTTACAAGTGACGATGGTAGAACGCTGGTACAAGTTCACTTGTAAAATGTTACTGACTTCTTGCTTTCCCTGGAAAATGCAACACGTTTTCTGAAGCAGATGCGCCTTTTGTATTTGAAAGCTTAATGCTTTTAACACCCTTCTTAAATTTAGGTTTCTGTATATCTGAAATATTTTCACTCATTAATTCTCAAACATCAGTTACTTCTCTGAAAATAGCCCACTGCACTGGTCTATCACTAGTCAGAATCTGTAAACGGTGCAGGAGCTATTCCTGAAGCATTTTAGGAGAAACCAGGTAAATATTGTAAATTATTTTTTATAAAATCTTGAAGTCTTGTAGTGAGACAGTTATGAAACATTTCCAAATAGTGCATAATACAAGTATGAAGCAATAATTTCGACTATATGCTATTACTTCTGAGTGTATTAGCAAACTCTTCTGCTGCAGCAATTACTATTGCTTTGTATCAAGGAACTGAGGAGGGGGATTGTACATCAGTATGTGAGTGTAACCATTTAGATCTCCTCCCAGTTGAAGTGTTAATGCTAGAAGTAGTTGTAACTTGGAGCAGAATGTTACCTTCCAGAGGCTTAGGTGGGAAAGAGATTTTTATTACTGATTATGTCTGCACTGGATTCCAAGTATACAAGAAATAATTGACCAGAAAGCTTGCAGCCAAGTGGAAAGAAATTGATGCTGACATAAAATAGGCAGTTTCAATGTTTTTCTTGCTGTTCCAGCAGTTTTCTGGATTTTGAAACGTGATTGTGAGCAGTCAGGGTATGAACTTATTAACTATGTATCCTTCTATGCTCAGAAGTAGAAATACTGTTGCACTCTGTATTTCATGTCTAGCTTTACATCAGAGTTTTATCAATTAGCTTAGTTTGTAAACCTCTTTGTTAGTAAATTCAGTGCTAACTTGTACTCACAGATCTGCTAGTGGCAAATCCAAGTTATGAGCAGTACATGACAAATCGGGTATTGAGATTTGAGAAATTAGGGAATTAAGCTGTATTTAACTGTGTGAAAATAGTGAAGTTAAGCATTTCATAAAGACTTTAATACTCTGGATTTTCTGACTAAACATCTCTATGCCCTTTTGCTAAAGGAGCTTTATTAGAGTCATGCTTATCTGGATCATTTGTAATGTTAAACATAAGTAAATCAGGCTTCTATAAGTTTTAACTCGAAAGAGGTGGTGTAAAATGACAAGATCTACACAAAATTAAATATGGGAGTGTAAATTCCTAGCATGAAGCTAGGATGACCCTTACTGGACTAGAGTGGTGGCAAATGACAAGATCTACACAAAATTAAATATGGGAGTGTAAATTCCTAGCATGAAGCTAGGATGACCCTTACTGGACTAGAGTGGTGGCAAATGACAAGATCTACACAAAATTAAATATGGGAGTGTAAATTCCTAGCATGAAGCTAGGATGACCCTTACTGGACTAGAGTGGTGGCAAAGAGGGAAATCCTAATGTTCCTTATTGCTTCCTTCCAAGCTAGCCATCCTTCAGTCGACATCCGTCGATCTAGCGGTGATGCCATTCTACCAGCAGAGATTCTTTTGCCTATGTGTGAATTTGTAAGTTTGCACTGTTTGAAACTGCTCTCTGGAATTTCACATATTGAAATGTGGTAGTGTGTAGCTCACATATTTCAGTGTTAAGTGATCAAAAAAAAAATCTCTGTTTGCAACCTTTGTTGATTTTTAGTAGCTAACACTTTTTAAAGTACAAATTGTGAATCCTTAAAAATCCTTAATTCCCTAGTCTGATATTTAGTGTATAAAACCCAGTTTTTCCACATTAATAGCTTGTAAAATATGGGAGTTTACCCTGTTGAAAACAGTGATAATGGTATTAGTATCATTCTTCAATTAGTTTAGTTAAAAAACCAAAACCACACACCTCCCAGCTGTGTCCCACCTCAAGTGCCTAACAGAAACAACACACTGATATTGTACTGCACAGCCAGTTCCTAAAGTTCCAGTAGTAAACTGGATTCCAAGACCCATAATATACCAAATTCTAATCTAACCTCAGGTTACAGACAGAAGCAAATAACTTTTTTACATATTATTTTTAGATTTCTTAATTGCCTTTAATTTGCCAGTGACACCACTCACAACAGCTCTGTGATTTGTTGACCCATTAGAAAAGGTTGAGCGTTCCTACTGTCAAACAGTAGGTGTCTTTGTGGTCCTTGGCATTCTTAAGGGCTGCTTGTAACTTGCTTTGCTGTTCGCCATGTTTGTATTCTTCTAGGGTGGATAATGAGATGTAATGTACTATGGCAATGTTTCTGTACCTGTCTCTTGCTCTTCAGGTGTGGTTTTTGTTTTGGGTTTAGTTTTGTTGTGCAGCATTGTGTTCCTCTCTTCCCTCCACTTGCCCATATGTTCAGAAATCACATCAGTGTTTTACATATATTTGCTTGCAGTGGCACTTGGTTTATTTGGCTGATATCTCTGGTCCTACTGACAAATGGGTCTATATTTAATTGGAAATTAGGTCACACTTTAATTTGATTTATCCATTTCCCCTCCCCCCTAATATTGCTATAATAGTTACAGCCATCACTGCAACCTGTTTCAGACTTTACAGATGTTTTTGATCCACAGTTCTGTGTGTTCTTGACCTGACTTTTTTTTTTTTTTTTAAAGTGGTTTAAGCTATTGTGATGTTAGGCCACCATACTGAGAATGGTGTGGTGTAATTTCGTTATATTTTTCTGTCCTTTTTTCTATTTGCCAGAAACCATTGGTGTTCATAATTCAGCAAATATACTGATATGAAGAGGTTAAAATAACTTTAAAAATCAGTCCGTTAGGAATATTTACTTCATTACATACAGCAGCTACATGCAACTGTAGTTCACAAGGCAATTCTTTATTTCCAAAGCTAGCTTCCTTGAGCGTAGTTTACTCATTATATGCTTTCATCCTTTTCTTCTGTCTTACAAGAGATGCTTAAGCTTAGTATTTATATAAGTGGTTATGCCAGTTTGTAATTCAGGTGTTTTACTTGTGAATTCTGAGGAGGAAAAATAATTACACCTGGCATTGTTAAAATTATAGCAATTTTCATACTGTTCAAATTGGGATTAAACAGGAAAAAAGCCCAACCCTTCTAAACAATATCCATGTGTTCTTTTTTTTTTCTTTTTTTTTTTCTGTTTTCTTCTTGACAAACCAAGTTCACAGGATCACAAGGCTGGAAAAGACCGTTAAGATCATAGTCCAACCATACCTGTCCTCTCCTGAACCATATCCCTGAGCTCCTCATCTTTTAAACACATCCAGGGATAGTGACTCAACCACCTCCCTGGGCAGCCTCTTCCACATCCCAGCTCTTATCCAGCTCTTATTCAGTGAAGAATTTAATTCTAAAAGCTTGCTTACTATGTATAAATGTGAATCCCTAGGTAGATTTCAATTTTTTTTAATTAATTCTCAGATTGAAAGTCCACATTGCTTTGGTTTCATTTGTATATATATGCTCTAATATAGGTGAGTTTTATTCAAATTATTAAATTAGCATTTATTATCCTTTTAATAATTTTATGTAATATTTTAATGTCTTAAATTCAGTAAGAGTTATTTTTCTCTGGATTGCTTGCATTTTTAGTCATGAGTGTCACAGTATAGAGTTGCAAAATAAATTTTAAGTATCAAAAATGTATGCAAAATATATTTTAATTGTAGGAATCACAGAATTGAAAAAAGTCAATAGATACCAAATATAAACACTTTCGCACTCCTGGGCTGCAGTTATTTATAACAAGGATGTGGAATGCATAGCAAGTTGCTGTGTTTGATTAGCTGTTTGTTGGAAAAGCTCAAGATGCACAACTCCTGGCTGTAAGACCTGAAAGACAGGGACTAACATACTGTGTTAAGCCTGGGGTAAAATGATGGTCTGGATACAGAATTACATTTTTAGTTCTTGATAGTTAATAGGGAGCTAACTCAGACCTGCCAGAGCTGTTCATTTGGAATGTTTTACCACCACAGGCATCTTTAAGCCTATCACATGTTATTAAACCCTTGATGCTCAGAGGGCTGGAGCACCTCCGCTGTGAGGCCAGGCTGAGAGACTTAGGCTTGTTCAGCTTGGAGAAGAGAGACCTTGGAGAAGTCTTCCAGTATCTGAAGGGGCTACAGGAAAGCTGGAGAAGGGCTATTTATCAGGGAGTGTAGTGAGAGGACAAGGAACAGTGGCTTTAAGCTAAGAGAGGAGATTTAGATATTAAGAAGACATTCTTCCCAGTGAGGGTGGTGAGGCCCTGGCACAGGTTGCCCAGAGAAGCTGTGGCTGCTCCTGGATCCCTGGCAGTGTTCAAGGCCAGGTTGGATGGACCACCCTGGGCTGGTGGAGGGGGGTGTTCCTGCTCATGACGGGGTGTGGGAACCAGATGGACATTAATGTCTCTTCCAAACTGTTCTATGATACTTAAAAACATAAGCAAATTTCATTGTAGATTACTTTGCATTAATAGCATGGTATATGTGAAATTTGCTTCAGTGACAAAATTGACATGTAAGTGGATGGAAATCCAGGTACTCTTGTGTTATCAAATACCAGGGAACAGCACAGTTAGTTCAACCTCTGATGGGCGGAATTACATTGTTATGTATTTGAAGCCCTAATGTTTCCAGGGGTTGTTTTTTGTTTTTGTTGGCTTTTTTCTTTTTGTTTGCACAGTGTTATTTTATAAGGAGACTTTCTTCAGATATAATTATCTGTAAGTAAAATACAGAGTATTAGCTGAGATACTTTTGTCCTTTTAAACTGTTAATGAGGAGCCTTTGTAGATAGGATTGTGGTCAGGCTTGGGGTATGTAGTAGAGCTGACAAGATGTTATAGCACCTAGTTTGGCTATAGCTCCATATTCTTTTTAGCTCGCTGAGGTTTTAACCAGTGAACAAATAATCTTACTTTGAAACAAATGGAATAGCTGCATTTTTCATTTACAGCTTTTCTTTTTGAAATAATTTAATTTTAAAGGTAGAATCTGACTGAAGTAATCTTTCTTTTTACTGGTGACCAAAAGGCAGATGTTGTTTACTTCTTCTCTTGGCTTTAGTTTATCTTAGAGGCTGTTTGTGATAGGGACATGTCATTGTGGATGGTAAATAGAGAAATTCCTGTCTTAAAGCTGTGGGATGTGAAGTAGTTCTGTGTACAACTTCTCTTACCAGTCCAATTTAAAATTTAAGGTTTTGAAGCTTTGTGCTTGCTCTAAATTGTGAGAAACTTGATCACCACGTAGTATTTAATGAAGTGCTCATGAATGATCTCTAAAACTGTGGGATGAAGGGATAAGCTATTCTGATTTATGAAACTCGGACATAACAGCATTATTCTAAGAATGTGGGTTCCTTGGAGGTAAGGTCCTTTTGTTTTATCTACTGAAAATTGGTGAAGATGAACATATGGTACTGGAAAAAAACAACTTCATTTTCACTCTCCGTTGTTCAGTAAAGGCCATTCCTGCTCCACCTTAACTTGTTCCACAGCTTGTTTTAAAATTGTACTCTGAGCTGCTTCGAGTGGGCTGTAAAGGATGGGTTTGATCCTTAAGCTGTTGTGCCCTTGTAAAAAGGTCCTATTCAAATGTATGTTGAAGCTGTACTTGGGATAATCCAGGATGAGTTCTGTTTGCTCAAGGAGCTCCAAATATCCCGTGGGAGATGTTGGTCTAAGTTGAAGAAGGAAGTAAAGCCTAAATTAGGCAGGCATTTCCAACATTTCTATTAATAGTATGGAGGATTTTAGCTGTTCCTTTACTTGACTGCCTCCCTTCATGGGAGAGCTGCACACTTTTCAGTACATGAGTGCCAGTTGAAACAGTTTTGTGAAGATACCCGTGTTTTGATGGAGAGGAGATTTTTAATTTTTTTTTGTTTGTTGTCATCTTGAACTCCAGTGTTTTGCTTTATCCAGCTTACTAACAGTAAATATTAAAAGCTGATACTGTATTGGCAAAAAGAATAGGTATGAAAGTGGATGTCAGTGACAAATTTCCTTTAATGAGTTCACCTATTTTAAGTGCAAAATGTGAAATAGATGATACAGAATTGATGGAGCTTGCACTTAAAATGGCTGCAAGTAGTACTCTACATCCAGGTATCTTGAATTTTACTTGCCTTAAAAATAGTAATTTAGCAAGTGACACTTCTTTTAACTGAAAATACTGGAGTTTTACATATCACCAAATATGCAAGCATGAAAGAAGCTGCTTCATGGTTTTTGCTATGCTTCTTTCTCCTGTTCCTGCTGGGAAGAATCGAAATCAGTTCAATTTAGGAGTACACAGCAGTATATAGAGATAGATTTGTGGTTATGTAGATAGCCTTTCATGTGAAGAAATCACATGTGAGATTTCTGTGATTCTGTGATTTTGGGGACTGAACAAGGAATAGAAGGGAAGCAACACAATGTCTAGAATTCATCACAGATTTAATGCTGTCATCACAGTCACCATGCTTTACAAAGCTGACTATTTTCTTTCAGGTTTTCAGCATAGAGAAACAAAAGTCTGAGATACGTTGTGCAAAACTGCAATTTAAACTGTTTGGTGTAACATCAGGAAGTACAAACTGAGCCTGTTTGATCTCTTCGAAATAAGCCCAAGTATCTAAATGTGTAAACCCCTGCTGTGATTTTTCTGCCAGCCACTCTGTAGGTGAAGGCTGGTGTTAGATTTTCATTAAATGATAAACATTTGAAGCTCAAGGATTTGCTTCTTTGTACATTCAAATAATTTGTCAGAATTTTTATTTTCTTTAAGAAGATGCATTGTGTGATATAATAGGCAAATAATTCAAATTGCTTTCCTTCTTTGTCTGTTAGCTGAGATTTGGTAAGGAAAGCTTTGCAGCAAGCTTTGAGCAAGTGTTTTTATTGCCTCTGCATTGTCAGCAGACACACAAAACTTAGAGTAAAATCTTGAGGGTTACTCATTTGGAGTTGATTGGCTTTTTTAACAGAAACTACGAGGTGGGAAGAAATTTGATTCCTCAGCAAAACTCCCTCATGAAATGTGTCTTGCTTTGTCACTCACTAGCAGCATTAATTTCTTGCCTTTGCCTTATTTTACCCACTTTTTTCCCTTTTCCCACTTTTCTCCTTTTCCATTTGATGTACTTAAAAGCTCTTAAATTAGAGTTAGTTTTCACTAACGCCTGTTAAGCTCTATTTAGTCAGCTAAACCAGCAAGTGATCATCCTACAGGGCACTGTAAAGGCATGCCGTGGGTATTTCCTGTGAGATCAACGGAGAAGCAGGATATACAGATTTTCCATGCAAAACAGACAACACTGCATGTCTGGTTTGTAGTGTGGTGAAGTTTTTTCTTAGTGAGAGCCTACTGTTTGAGGTGTTTTGCTCTAATGGGTGGGCATCATGCTATTTATAAGGAAAAACATGTAGCACTGTGATGTAATAAATAGAATTTATTTTTTAAATTTAGTACTAAATAGATTGGACTTTCTACTGTTTGTTATGTGCCAGAAAATGCTCTGGTTTCAATAATTTTATGTACTGGGCTTTTGATACTTCCTATATTAAAATGAACCCAAATGACTTAAAATGATTTTTGTATCTTTTTGATGTTGATATAATAATCGTGACTTTTTAGGATATTGCTTAAACTTTGGTGTGAGGTGCAAAAGTTTCCCAGACTTTTACCTTTCTAAGGTTTAACCTCCCAATTTTGCTACTCTCTGCACTACCACAAAATTGTTTTATGATACATAATTTAGAATAAAAGGATATGGAAGTTAAATATGTAAGAAACACCTGNTGCTAGAGGTGTTTACTGAAAAAAAAACCACTGTGTGTAAAATCAGGCACGTCGTCTCTGTTCTATAATGCAGGTTTAACCAAGTCACAGATGCTGGAAGGTGGCATAGGTACTTTGGTTGCCTTTGGATATAATTTGTAATATGTTTGTTCCTAATCCCACATGGTGCAAGTGAGCTGTGGGACTGGAAGCTTTGAAGTCAGGACGTTTAGCTTTATAAAAAATGGTGTCATTGACAACTGTGGGACTTAGTTTCACAAGTTGAGAACAGGAGTTATTTGCAGGATTAAGAAGGATTAAATACTGAAGTGAACCTAGATATATTAAGTCCAACCCTCTTGAAAAAAATAAATGTCATCATGCTACCCAACAACGGTAGAGGATGGGGGACTTCTTGTTCTGCAGTGGCTGCTGTTGACAAAATGGTTTCTCTGTTCTGGTAGGCTGAGCTACTGTGAGGTTACTGAACCACTGCTAGCAAGCTGCTGGATAGGGGCATTTGTTAGCAGTTTGCCAGAGTCAAGGAGGTATTCTAGAGCAGGCTTCAAGTGTTGGTTGCATACTGTTAGCAGTGCAGCAGCTTGTCAAAATCGAGACTTGTGAAACACAAGTACATGTGTCCATTTGCACAATTGCCTTTGTATGGAGGTGTAATAGCTATGGAGTATTTACAGAGTAAGTTCCTCTTTAGCAGAGGGAAAGTGTGCACGATAACCAAAACCTTAGTGTGCAATGGTGGATGGATGGCTTTGACACTGTTCTTCTTGGAAAGAAAGAGAACAGCATGGCAGCACGTTCAGTGTGTGTGTGGAGATGAAGAGATCTGAGGGTTAATATCTCTGGCATCACATGCTGATCTCTCAGCTAACCACAAAGGAGGCACAAAACATGATTTAAAAACTTTGATGAAATCATAGGATAAACTTGTGTGTATGCAAGACTGCTTGAAATAGCTTCATGTTTGCAGCAGGAGGTCAATGTAATATTAAAGCCATACAATTTTCAAGTTAGTCTTCATCAAAAGAGAAATATTCCACCTATCACAGTTTCTTGTACTTCCATACACTGTGTATGACTACTCACATGATAAATATTATATTGAATTCTTACTTATTATAATATTTAATATACTAATATTGTACTCCAATATTGAATCAGGTAGTTGTCATTAAAAATTAAAGCCTGCCTGGCCACCTGTCCTAATGCACTCTCAAAGAGTGCTGACTGTACAGACCTCTAGGTATGTAACTGTGTTCTAGCTTGTCAGAACCTAACAGAGTGGATACATCAAGTGCTTGCAGTTATGTGCTGTGAAGATACTAACTTAATGCTGAATAAATAACTATTCATAATTTTATTCATGAATTTGTTGGAACTAGCATATGATCAGTGAAAGAGTATTTCTTTCTCCCTGGTTTAAACAGGTGAATGGGTTAAATACTCAGTTTAAATGTACTGCTTATGCAAGAATTGTCATGCTAGCTGGCAGATACAGGCATTTTTCATCTTGTAATCAACAATCACCTTTAGAATATGATTCACCGGCTCATTATTAAGAATGTTTGTTAAGATAGGATCAAGGTTCTAAGTTTACAGATGCTTTTCAGTGGGAATAATGTTAGTGTATGTGTGGGAGCTAATAGTTATTTTGGACTAGATTTCATGATAAAATGTTTTCAAAATGTATGTTAAGAATTAAATGTAGAGCAAAAGTGTCCAGCAGTTTTAGCATGTCTTGCATGTTTCTCAGCTTTAGGGCACTGAATGAGTAGTTGATTTGTTTACTTCAGAGGAGTTTAAGGTCTTTTCTTGAGTAATGCAGTATTGATAAAACTTGGAACTTTGTGAAGATAATGCCTTTACAGAAGTATTTGTAATCTGAAAAGCTGTCATAAGGGGGAGAAAACTCTTACCTCTATAATCTTACACATCCATCTCTTTATATGAAATGCAGGCAGTTAGAAGTTCACAAACTTGTACTTGTTTGCAGTTTTTAACATCTGGTGTGTGGGAATGAAAGTTTGGCAACACTGTCAGTAGATTTTTTTTTTAACTTCGTGTTCACCTCGTTTAATAAATTCAAACTTGTGTACATGTTTCAGTTAAACAAGTGTTGCATGTGGGAGACGGTAGTTTTTGAGAGGTTTGAGACTGCTACCATGTTATGTAGGAGGAGAACAATGTTAGTGCTTCACAGCATGAAAGGATTCAAAGTCAGGCTTTTACATCCTCAGCCAAGACAATTCTAATCAGCCAAGGATTATTTGGTGTAGGCTGAGCTGACAAAACTCCACTGGTATGACCGTTAGTTGAGAATCACTGTCCATGTTTTGTGCCCAGTATAGCTGTGGATGCCTTTTCTTTGGGTGAGTTGGCTTGTATTCACTGAGCACGACTTCACCACATGCAAACAGCATCCCTGTATATGTGTGCTTGAAAATTATCTCAGCGTGTTGGTTTTGCTGTAAAAATGTTTTATTTTATACTGAAAAGAGCTTGTAACTCACTTTTTAAATGTCATACTAAGAAAGCAGTGATTGAAAAAAACCAATGGCAGCCAAAATCCCAAATTGGGCTGTGTCAAAACAGTTCTTTTGCAGAAAGATACAGGATCACTAATGGCTACTCATCTGAAGAATTTTTGCCAGCATGCCACATCCACGCTAGAGATCTATAACCTTTAATTTCATAATAATTAACTTTAAAACATGCCTTTCTAAAAGGGGAGAAAATGGAGAGATAACTGTGACCAGATATGTAGCTCAGTTATTATTTACTAAAGAATTGCTTTATTTCTTTTTTTAGTCCATGCATCCCACCCCTCCATCCCCTCCCTTCCCCCCCAAAAAAAATAAAATGCTAAGGAGTATTAACTTAATATGTAATACTTAGTTGAATTTAGGGTTTTACCTGGAAAATGTAATCTGAAATGAAATTTCTGGTTTTGTCTTAATCTCTTGAATTTTTTTCATCTGTCTCTAAGAAAACGTAAATATTGAAGAACTGCTGGCAGAAAGGAATTGTAGGGAGACAATAGGACATGGAAAATTAATCTTTACAAAGACAACTAATATATTTTAGGTACTTTTGTATTGATTAATATCTTAAGATTTTAACTGAGAGATAATTTGTGCCAGTTACAACAACTGATAGGTGCAGGTAACAGTCATGGCTTTTGGCACTTTTTTTTCCCTGTGTGACTCAAACTGCTTCAATACAGGCTGCTTACATCACTTTGCCATCTAATTGGAGCATATTCAAAATGAAGAATATGTCCATACCTGATTCTAGTAATGCTTTTTGTTAATAATGACTGTGTTGGAATATATCCTGTTAACATAATAGTATTGTGCTGGGAATGTTTGCAGCTGCTCTTCAGACCAAGATTAGAGGACAGGCTTACACTCATAAATTGGAGTAGTACTTCATGAATGCTTGTAAGTGCAGAGTTCTGAATAGGTAAGGAACGTGTCGAAGTTGAGTGGAAAAGGATTATCTGAAAGTGTGAGAGCACTGCAAGAGGCTTTGGCTTATTTGGTGGTTTACAATGAAAACAAATGTGAGGCTGCAGAGAGATGGACTTCCGGCTGTATGTCTAGAGAAATGCATGAGGAGACAAAGTTTTTTCCATTGTATTTAGTTCTGAGGAGCTTCAGCTTGTGGCACTACATTAAAAAAAAATAAAATTAGTGAAACTGTAGAGAATCCAGAGGAGATAATATGAATTAAGATGACTGGACAGTTAGGAAATATTGGAAGAAAAATATTTGCCATTAATAAAGTAGATAATGGAGAATATTATTTTTCTATTGTGTTGATAGTTTTCATACAGAGAGCAGATCTTCTGTCTGCAATGAGAAGGACAAGAAAAACTCCCTTTTTTTTTTTTAATCTATCTATACAGAACTTTGGGCTTTTGAAATATAGGATAGGTCTAAGGAAACTTGGAATTATGGAGATGTGGAATCACCACTGAGGACAAGGCAGACATTTTTGGAGAACAGTGGATGACTGTAGTTGGGTAGTTGAGTAATACAATTGCTCATTGTTTATGGAAGTGGGAGGACTTGTCTGCTTTTATTTTTCCTTACTCTTACTTTTGCGTGTTACCTCCTTTTCTCTAGTGGCTTTTGCCTGCCTTGATCTGTGAGCCATTTTTTAATCTTGTAGCACAAATGAAAAACTATGCTGTTTTTTTTCCCCTTCTGTGTGTCATCCCCCATCACCCACCCACCACCACTTAAGTAAGAGTGTTCTGGGTGGGGTTGGATTTTTTTTTTTGTGGTGGGTTTTTTTGGTGAAACTAATATGGCTTGGAGCAAAGTCCACCAGTGTTGGCATAGTGGCCCCATTCCTGTCCCTACCTGATAATAGCCACACGCTTGATGACTTACGTCCTGGTTTTTGTCAGTGAGCTGTTGTGAAAACATATTCTCTGTCTGATTATGTCTAAGATAAAAATGGGAATTACATGTTAACTGAACTCCAAACTTTATTGAATTCTGTGATTTGTTAGTGATTGAGTTGTGATAGGCTGAATATAAATTATGAGGAGCCCTGAAAATCAAGTAGCTGATAATATAAAAGGTAGTTTGTTGAGGGAGTTGAAAGGCAGTGGTAATTTAAGGCTCTTTCTTGCTTCTCCATTGATGGTTCTCATATCCAAAGTGTTCATGTAATCATCCTGGCCTGTTCTGATGAATGTGTTGACCTAAAAAACTTAATTTATGCAATGTGTTAAGCTTTGCATCAAGATCAAGGTAAATTAAGCTATGGTTTGCATTCAGCTTGAAGAATAGCAGTGTTGGGGAATGAGGGAAGGCATGAATTAAGTTACAGTAGCCACATAAGCCTGATCCATTAGCTCCAAATCTGTTCTGTTCTGAGACTGATAGCATTTTCCCAAGGCTAAAAGGGAGAGAAAGTCATAAAACCAAACTGAACTAGTTGTCACTGATAGTGGTATCACAACTGGATGTCTTTAAGAGCTTGCTCCTCAGGAGGTCCCAGGCTACAGCAATCTGTAGGTTTAGTCAAGAGTCTGCAGTAGCCAAGTGGAGCTCAGTAAACCCAGTTGTGTAAATGGGCCTGTTTCAGATGTGGGGTTAGAGCACATGACCTCCAGAGGCGCTCTCAAACGTGAATTATAACTCCATGATCATAAGTGTCTGAGACTTACATTTATTCCTCTGTGACAATCTGGCAATCTAGGTTATTTTATTAAATTGAGTTTAACAGAGTACCAGCAACTTCTACTGTCTGAAAGTGTAATATGGTGATAGTTGCAGAATGAATGGAAAAGCTTTAAAACCTTTTTATTTTTCTCCCCCCAAGGAGAAATTTACCTGCTTTGGTGAGCAGATGGGAAGGATTGTGGTGTCAGTATGTATTTTCTAAACTGCTCTGACTTACTTATTGTTGTTTTTTTGAGTTGTGCTTCCCTTGTTTTCAACTTATTTTACTGTTTTATCTATTGATTATTTATTATTATTACTTGGAATGTCATCTTTGAAAAAGTTGTCCTGCTGATCCTGGTTTTGATATATTTTTGAGTATCTTGTATCTTAATTGCTTTTTACAGTTCTTAAACATTAGTAGTAGAGGTTAGTCAAAGAGTTGCCACAAGAGTTAGAGATACCTGAGGCAGTAATGCTGAGTTCACGGGGTGGCAGATAGAGATTTAAAGTAGATTCTAAAAATTGCAATTAGAAATTGCAGTTTTAGGTAGGAGACACAACATAATAGTCTTATTTGAGTTGAATGGAAAAGGCAAGATGTAACTTGATGAAATGAAAATATAAATTGTTGGCTGTGGAACAAGTTATTCTACATTATATTAAGCCTCCCTTCTGCCTTTTTTAAATCCTGCTTATCTAATATAAATAAGATTAAATCACATTCCTTTTTAAACATGGAAAGCTCTGAATGAACTGGGTCTCCTCAGATTTCTTTAACTCTTCCATAAATTACTTCCTGAGTCAGTATATCTCTTAAAATACTTTTCAAATGGAGTTTTTGTTGCAAGTTGTAAGAAATGTACAGTTCAGATCTCCTTGCCCCATCGTGTGTCCCCCCCCCCCCCCCGCAGGTGACTTGGGTGAAGCCACAGAAAAATCTGCTGCAGAAAAATCCTTTTAGTAAAGTGGTTTGGTACAAAAAGGTTTATTCAGAAGTGAAAGAAAACAGAATTTAGAATAAATATTGTTTATGGCATATTTTGTTTTAAACTGCAGATGAAAATATTTTTCTAGTAATTGTGAAAACATTTAAGTATCGCTCAGTTTTCAAATACATGCTGGTTATATAATATTCTTCTGTCAGATAAAATGTCATTTACTGGCTCAAACTAAAATTTAACATCACTCTCTTTGTTTTAGCTGATCACTTAAATGTGCCATTTGGGGTTTCTTTGTTTTGGCATAGACTTCAATTGCAGTTACCAAATATATCTCCGAGGGAGATAAAAAATGTTGTAAATTGTCAATTTTGTCTGCTCCATTTCAATTTCAGAGCTACTTTGATTATTGTTTTTAGGCAGAATATTTGTTTCTTTTAATAACTGCTTACTTATGTCCAACTAACTTTTATTTCCATATCCAAATAAGAAATCACTTCAGGAAAAGGTGGGAAGTTCAGGGACTTACTATATGCATACATAAAATTATCTGGGTTTAAAATGTCAGCTGGAATATGTAGAATCAGATTTGAATTGTCTCAGCGTTCACTGTCATCAGAACTGTTAATCTGTAGAATTAGATTCTAATAACAGATTTTACAGTCAACCTCTGTGCTTATTTTAGTATTTCTGATTTCTTGTGCTTTTACAAGTGTACAAAATCCTTTCATAACACAGCTAAATATTCTTGTGTTTAAATAGTGAAGACTACAATTTAAATGTTCCATAGAAGTTTTCAAAGAGTTTTGCTAGAGTTTGTAACTTTGCGAATAAAACTGGTGTATTTATGAAGTAATTTCAAGTTTGTGGGTTTTTTAATATTTTCTTGAAATTGGATGAAATTAGAATAAGAAATATGTTAAGTGCTTGTTACTTTCATAATCAGCTTGTCAAGATGAATGGAGAAAAATAACAATCATAGTCCAGAATACCTGTTGTCATCATTAGCCATTTGAAAAAGTCATTGTTTTGATACTTTATATTGGGCATTTGAAAACAAGGAACATTGTAAATTCTTCTCTGTCCAAGATGGGAAGATCTGGTACTGAAATGTGAAGAAAACAATGCAACTAGAAAAAATACCTGTTATAGTCAGATTAACTAATTCTACTCTTTCATGTTAAACTTCATACAAACCACCAAAGAAATGTGAAGTTCTGCAAACAACAGAATCTAAACTGCCCGTGGAGAACTTGACAGCTGCTGTGATGTCTGCTGAAATTCAGTTTCTGCTTCATTTGAGGTTTGCTGTCAGATGTTCCAGTAACTTAACTGGAGTGTCTGTTTGCTTGTTTGTTTTTTCCTCAGTAATACCCGTTTTTCCCTATTGCATGACAAATTTCCATGTCCCATGGGAAAGGAAAGATGTGGCAGGCATGTATGCCTTTCCAGACCCTGACACAGGACAATTCAAAATCTACATGGGTACATAGATGTTTTTAGCTGTTTTGAGGCATGGGGGGAAATTAATCCCAAGCCCATAACATTTCTTTAGTTATAGTAAAGTTAATAACTAGTATAAGTAGTGCTTGTTCTATCTGTATTCCTAACACAAAATCAAAGGAAGGATTTTCTTTTATTGACTAGGGGCAAACTTCTTATTGGCATAAACCCCATCATTTCAGATGGTTAAGTAATTTGGTGCACACTTGCTGACTTCAGATCTTTGAAAATTTTCACCAAATAAAGACAATTGACAGCATTAGCTACTGCTCAGGTCATGTGGGATACAGTCAAGTCTTCTGACAGTCTCATCCTCCCCTTGGTGATGCCTTACCTGTGGAAATGCATAACATGCTTTCAGGGACAAGGTTTAGTGGTGGTTTTGACAGGTTAGGTTGGTATTTGGACTTGATCAGAAAGGTCCCTTCCAACTGAGACAGTTCTAAGGTTTTGTAATTTATTTGTTTTAATATTGACTATTTGCATTTTGATTAAGATTGCTGACCAGATGAGGGAACACTTAACCACTTGCTCTAATCAATATTTGCTGTGAGCAAAAAGTATTAACACAAGAAAATAAGACCCTAACATAGTGAAAAGTAGTGTAATTTCAGAGTAAAAAGATAAGAATTTAAATCTAGACAGCTAGAGGAGGGACTTGAACTTGAGTCTCATAGGTATCTGCTTTGTTGTGGCTGGGTTGTTTGGTGTCTGGTTTTTAGTTTTCTGCTGCTAATGATTAGGCACAAATGTTCGTTTCCTTGTGCAAGTAGCATGTCAGTCACTAGCATATTGTTTCCTCAGTTTGAAAGCTAATCCATATGCTAAATGGATTGTATTCCATTGAACTCTTCTGTGTGGACACAAATTCATAAGAATGATTACTCGTCTCATTCAAGAAGTGGTTTATATTTTATATTTAATAAAGAAATGGCTTTGCTATATGTTTTGATTTAAACTAAAGTTACTAATTAGGTACACTTGATCTGATGCATAGTTGAGTTATACTTTGGATCCATCAATATGTATCTAAATTCTAGTGATGAATTTTGGCTTGCTTTCTGTTAAGGGAAGATGAAGTGTTGAAGCACGTGAGATCTTCCTGACAGCTTCATAGCTTTGGTGGGGTAACTTTGCTTTTTCTTCTGGAGTGCTGGACTTGAGGACCTTTGTATTTTAGAGTATTTTAGTTCTGACTATTTTGGAAGAGTAGGGTATAAAAACTTTAATGAAAAATTCTTAAATTCTGTCTGATTATATATGTATCTCTTTTATGGTAGTATTTTTTGGGGGGGGCGGGCATAGAGTTTATCTGGAATAAAGCAGCATATGTTGTTTGAAAAGTGTGTAGACAATTTAGACTGACTATTAATCTTTGACAGTACTTTGTGGTAGGACACAGATGTGTGGCGTGCATATCCAAAGGTAATGATACCAAGAAATTAGATATTTGCTTAATTTAATAGGTACTATTTTAGTAATATTAAAAAATAAAAATCAAAGAACTGCTCATATAATGGAGTTGTTATTGGGCATAGCTGTGTAATAAATGAGTGTTTATAGAAGATCATAGAATAAATTGGAGACTCCTGTTGAACCAGGACCTATGTGTGTGAACATTCTGAATATATAAGCTCAGGCTGTTAACGTGTGATTTACTTGATTAATCTTCCATAGCTCATTATGTTGAGTTGTTGACTTGGAAGAAAACACATATTTGTTTAATGTGGTGAAGGAATATGTGCCTGTCTTTGATCATGCCTTGTACTTCTAGTGTGTGTTAGTCCCTGATGTGCAAATATGCATTAAGGTAAATTTTGCCCTTTTTATTGTTCAGATGGTTGTTTCGATATTGGATCTTGCACTACATTGCAGTACTGCATTTGTGATACCAATTTCTGTGATTGGGTGGATGTCAAACACAGGCCTGACTTGTCAGAAGCTGGTTTGAGGGACTTTGATCCCTGCTAGAGGTAATACTGTTACAAAAACACAAACCAAAACATGCCATCCAAGCAAAACTGCTCATACATTGGGTAGTTTCAGTGTGAAAACTGGATCCTTTAAACATTCAGATGTGTGAATAAAGAGCAGAGTGCTCCTATTCTAAAACAAGACCAAAAAAACCCTTCAGACTAAATTTAGCCAATCTGGACAAACCACATTTCCATATTTTCACTTCATTATTTCATTAACATGAGCTCCTTCAGTGGGACTCTCACTTGGAGATGCTGTTCTGTAGGTCACTCATTCTGCTGTAGCTTCCCAACTTAGGAAGGCAGTATGAAGCCTAGAATAATTCCTATTTACAAGTAATTTCTATATAATTCAGTTTTGCAGCAGCTTGTCTTGGGCAGGCTCAGTTGCTGAATCTTGCACCAAAACGGTCTTATGTCTTGACTTATTTTGGCAAACAATAATTCAGACTCAATGAGATGTAGAAAAAGGACAGTTGACTTACTGGGCAAAACAGTTCAACACTTTCAAGGTTTTTGGTGTGTAGCCAAACTTATTATATGAGGAGTTGATTTAATCTGAATTTTATCCATATCTGAAGGAATATGTAAATAATTAACTAACTGGAATGTCATTTACCTTATTTTCCTTTCATGGTTTGGATGGGGTTGTTTGGTTTTTTTTTACTAAAGAATGTAATCTGTTTAACTCTTGGCACTGTGTATGCCTACTAATGTTGAATGATCAATATTTCAATTCCATGCTTAATGGATAGATGTTGCCTCTTTTCTAAAAATAAAAACCCCAAAACACAACTGTCAGCATGTTGGAGAATATAACCAGTGATGCACTCACGCTAAGTAGCATCTGTGGTCTCATAGATGAAAAAACAGCAGCTAGCAAGGTAGAAGACTGTCACGGTTGCTTGACCTATTTTGGGGTAACTAGAGGTTGTGGGGCACACTTTCTGGCCTGGTCCTTTTATCAACTTGAATATATGTACTTATGAATGGAAACATTGTACAAAATACCATTAGAGGTGTTGAAGCAAGTCCAGAGGAGGCTATTGAAGATACTTAGAGGGCTGGAGCATATGTCCTGTGAAAACAGGCTGAGAGTCTGAAGTCAACGGCTCTGGAGAGACCTTAGAGACCCTTCCAATATCTAAAGACCTACAAGAAGCATGGAGAGCATCTGGATTCAGGGTGTGAAATGATAGAAGGGGTAAACTAAGGGTAGACCTATAGTAGGCATTAAAAAGAAATTCTTCCCTGTGAGGTTGGTGAGGCCCTGGCACAGGTTGCCCAGAGAAGCTGTGGCTGCCCCTGGATCCCTGGCAGGGTTCAAGGCCAGGTTGGATGGGGCTTTGGGCAACCTGGGCTAGTGGAGGGTGTCCCTGCCCATGACGGGGTGGGAACTAGGATAGGTTTTGAGGTCCATTCCACCTGAACCATTCTGTGAATCTGTGAAATATTCAGTACATGAAGTGCATAATTCTGGTTTATGCTGTTTATTCAGGTTATTGCAGATGATCTGAGTTAGCAAATCTTATTTTCAAGACAAACATTTATAATCTTACTGCAAATTAATCCGGGTAAGTTTCCGGAAGGAAATTCCTAAAAACATGTTGAGCTTTCCTAATGGCTCTTTCTTTGGGGACGTAAACTAGTTTTTCATTCCTTTGTTTGAAGAGGCTGGTAAGTGTAGGTTGAGGTTCTGCACTTTGTCACAAGCATGTACTGAAAACACAGGTCTCTAGGATAATTTGTGGCAAATGCTTTTGTGTTACAATTTAGCCTGACTGCCTCCTGTTTGCTATGGGTCAAGAATCATAGGAGGACTTACCATGGGTTAGCTAATCCACATCTACATGCCTGGTGTGCCCTAGATGCTGTACTGCAACATCTTAGCCTTTTAGTAGCTGCTTTGTGTAGATGATTGCTACTTGTTTCTTAGGTGTGACTCTTTAGTCCTACTGTATTTTTTAATGTATTCCTCCACCTTTATGCATCTCTGACCTAATAACTATCAATTTTGCAAAGCAATAAATTATTTGGTTTACTGCAATAAAGCCCTAACAGCTATAAAGATGGTAGATATCTTGGTCAGGAGTGCAAATGTATTCTTTCCCTTTCCCAGACTATTATACAGTATTTTACTGCATATTTTGTACTAGATAACTTCAACAGCATCCTGGGTCCCTTCCACCAAGATGGGGGAGAGAATCAGAAGAATGGGAACTCAGGTTGAAATAAAGACTGTTTAATAGGTAAAGACTGTTTAATAGGTAAAGACTGTTTAATAGGTAAAGCAAAAGCTGAGCAAGCAAAGCAAAAGAAGGAATTCATTCCCCACTTCCCATGGGCAGGCAGGTGTTCAGCCATCTCTGGGGCAGCAGGGCTGCATTAATGATTACTTGGAAAGACAAATGATGTCACTCCAAATGTCCACCCTTACAGGTGTAAGTGTAAATCCTCAGTATTACTGAAATGTATGTGGAAAAGACCTTTGTGCAAGTCTATGAATTGTAATGCTTTGGGTTGGTAGGGACCTCAATGATCATACAGTTCAAACCCCCTGCCTTGGGCAGGAACACCCTCCACTAGCCCAGGTTGCACAAAGCCCCATCCAGTCTGGCCTTGAACACTGCCAGGGATCCAGGGGCAGCCACAGCTTCTCTGGGCAACCTGTGCCAGGGCCTCACTGTCCTCACAGGGACGAATTTCTTCCAGATGTGTAATCTAACTCTGCCCTATTTGAGCTCGAAGCCATTGCCCCTTCTACTGTCACTGCACTCCCTGGTGAGTAGTCCCACTTCCCTGTAGGAGTCCTTTCTGTATTGATAAGTTGTAATTAGGTTTCCCTGGAGCCTTCTCTTCTCCAGGCTGAACAAGCCCAATTCTCCCAACCTGACTTCATAGGAGAGGTGCTCCAGCTCTCTGATCTCTGTGGTCTCCTCTGGAGTTACTCCAACAGCTCGATATCTTTCCTGTACTGGGGACCTCAGAGCTGGACACAGGTCTCACCAGAACAGATCAGGGGGAGCAGAATCACACCCCTGACCTGCTGGCCACACTGTTCTTGATGCAGCCCAGGACACGTTTGGCCGCCTGAGCTGCTTGCACACACTGCCGACTCGTGTTGAGCTTGTCATCAGTCAGCACCCCTAATCCTTCTCCTCAGGGCTGCTCTCAATCCATTCTCTGAACAGTGCTGGTCCCAGTACTGACTTATGAGGAACGCCTCTTATCACAGACCTTTATGTGGATGTTGAGCCATTGACCAGAACTCTTTGAGTGTGACCATCCAGCCAGTTCCTTATCCACCCAGTGGTCCATCCATCGAATCCATGTCTCTCCAGTGTAGATACAAGGATGTGCTGGAAGATTGCCTTGCACTAGTCCAGGAAGATAAGACATTTGGTTGTAAAAATTTTAACTGTTACAACAAAAATATTGTTTAGGTTTTTTTATTTAAAAACAAACTAGAATTGCTGGGGTTTTGGGGGTCACTACAGGTAAGCTGGAGAGTGACCCTACATCAGGGAGCCTTAGGACAAGGGCTAATGGGTTTAAACTGAAGGAGTGGAGAAGATTCAGGTTACATATACGGAAAAACTCTTCCCTGTGAAGGTGATGAGCCACTGGCACAGGTTGCCCAGAGAAGCTGTGGCTGCCCCTGGATCCCTGGCAGTGTTCAAGGCCAGGCTGGATGGGGCTGTGGGAAACCTGGGCTAGTGGAGGGTGTCCCTGCCCATGGCTGGAGGTGAAACAAGATGGCTTTTTTCCTTTACAACCCAAACCATTCTGGGTTTCTATGGAAAACTAGTTTTGTCACCTCTGCTGAAGCTTAGAGTATGATTTAGTATAAGTGGGTAAATGACATTCTTTAAACATTTGATTAAGTAGGTTTAAGGTTTTGAAATCTTTAGAAATACACTCCTGTTGGACTACTCTTTTGAACTTTGAATTCTCTTCTCTTTTCCTCCCCCTCCCCCCAAAGTAAGTGTAGATTAATTTAGAAGAGACCTCAGAAGGACCTCTAATCACATCTCAACTTAAACTGTTAACTGCCAAACCTTAAAAGATCTGGTTGCTTGCAGGCTCTAGTGCCTGACTGCTTTCCTTGTGAAAATGTTTAGTTTCTTATTCAATAAGAATTTCCCTTGTTGCAGCATGCCTGCTGCATCTTGTCCTTTGCTCTCAACTTCTAAGCAACATCTGACTGTGAAGAGAGTGTTGATATTCCCCCATCTCTGATTTTAGCCTTCTGTTCTGCAGATGGAATAATCCCACCTGCTTCACATGCTCCTTGTGCATCACACATGCTGAGCCTTGACCGTGCTGATGGCCTTTCTCTGGGCTTGTCTCCAGCTAGATTTGTGGGTAGGACTGTGCACTCACTGCTCTCTGAGCTTCCCTTACACAGTTCTTTCAGCCACCCTCAAGCTTAGGTAAAAAGCTCTTGTTGCTAATTGCTGCCTTCTTTGAAGCAATGGTCAGTGTTGTTTAATGTCTGTATGCTCTGTGTCTTATGCTGTGGAAGTTGCAGCGGCTTTTAGAGTTGGGAAAGTGGTTTGTACTTCCTAGAAGAGTTTTTTTTCAGCTGTGAGGTGTGGGCATTATTGCAGAAGATCTGCAGACTTTAGACTTTCCTTTCTGCAATACTGAGGGGGATAAACATTCAGTTCTTCTCCTTTTCTCCTATGATGAGTTGTCCAAAGATGACAGTCTTAACACTTCAACCAAGGTTTATCCTTCTTTGTCTGCTTGATTTTTTTATTATTTTTTTGTGAGGGGAGGGGTATTTTTTTGTGGTTTTGGTTTTGTTGTTTTTGGTTTTTTTTCTTTGTTCTTTTTTTAAAGGTTAAAGCTGCTCCCAGTAGTGTTTTGCTTTTGGTTATATACCTGCCTGTTGTAGTGCTCATACCATGCCCAGTAACTAGCAGTATTGAGATATGTTGCTTTGGGCACTTAGGTTTCAAAATACATAGCTAGTATTTTCATAGATACATGGGTGTAAGACAAGTTGTGCAAAGTGTAGGATGTGAAAATAATTATGTATTTATTCTTCTCCCTTAATGAAGGGTGTCTGTGGGAATAGAATAAGTAAGCAAGAACACTGTATGTGACAGTCTTCCTGAGCAGGCAGTGTGGATGGATGCAGGGTATCAGCATCTCTTCTGCTGTTTCTGCGTTGTGCTGCTTATGGTATGGTTAGCACAAAAATTCCTGACCTAATTTGGGTTTAACTGTACAAATATGTTACTTGCATGAGCACTGCTAGTTAGGTACTTTCACGGAAGCTTTTAGATAGATGTAACTTTTCTAAGATGTATGTGGTGTGTCACTTGGGGTATCAGGGCACACCAGGTTATTAAGCATCTGTGGTGTTCAGTCTGCATTTTGTAGTGAAAGAAGCCTCATGCTTTGCTAAATATAAGTTTGTAGTAACTGGTGTCACAGTGATGATATCCCCTTGTTAGCATTTGCAAATTTACTTGTTCTGTTCCAGGCTAGGCTTGCCTGTGTGCTCTTGTTCTTGCCTATGTTCTCTTCCAGTTGGCTGCCAGTTCTCCCTCCTAATGTGCCTGTCCTCTGCCCTGCTCCCCCCAACCCCTCACCAGTTCATTCATATGCTTTTCACATAAACACTCAACCGTTCTTGTGAGATAATTTTTCTGCTGGGTTACAGAGCCTGTTTTCTTTTCCACACTGATGAAACAGGATTTGGAAGTCCAATGGCACTTTAGAAAACATTTCTTTCAGCACAGAATATCACCTAGAATGGATATAACTTCTGAGAAGAATTTTAGATACCGAAGTTTCAACTGGCACCTCTTTCTTTGTTACTGTTGGCTAGTTGGCAAATGTTGCATTTAAGAATAGAGGTTCTCACTTTCTAATAAGCACTTGTGCTTCGTATGTCAAAATGCATGAGTAGACATCCTGTGATGCCTATACCTTAGTACTTAACGTGCATTTCTTGTGAGATAACACCAGCAGTTCAGTGCAAGGCTATTACTTAGGTGGGAAGACCTGAAGATCAAGAAGCTGCAGGGCTTGGTTTTAATGATCCCGCTCAGAGCATGTGTCTTGCTGAGTAATATCCTAGCATTGTCTTAACAGCCCCAAATCATTGTCCAATAATAGATAACCGTGACTAAAAAATGAGGTCATGAATGCCTCTAGTCATCACAGTTTTACTTGTAGATAAATGAATGGCTAATCTCTCCATCTCATTATGTTTTGAATGTAGTAATCATTTCCTGCTTACTTCCTTTAATAGTTAAACTTGTAAACAGCAGCTTTTCCAGTTCTGACCAGACTAGTTCTGAGTTTGTGGTAACCGTGCTTACCTGCTCCTGTGGCTGAAGGAAGGTCTTGGCTTTCAGGATGAAAATAGTGAAAAATATATTGAAAATTGATTTCAGGATGTTCATATGAAATGCTAGTAAGCTGTGTTGTATCATGTTTAGATGTTGAAGTAGATGTTTCTGTTATATTTGTTGCTGTCATGATCTTAAACAAGCCATTCCTTCATGGGCATTTGGAAAAGAAGGTACTGGATTATCATGTACTATTATATTAGTTGTATGATAAGTATGTGTCATCTTGATATTGTTTAACCCCAGCTGGTAACTGAGCACCACTCAGCCATGCACTCACTCCTCTCCCAGTGGGAATGGGGTGGAGAATAGGGGAAAAAAAATATACTTGTGGGCTGACCTACAGTTCAGTAGGATCACAAAGGAACAGAATAATAATACATAAGTGATGCACAAATGCAATTGCTCAACACACATGGAAGGGAAAAAAAAAACCCTGTTGCCCAGTCTGGTTTTGACCAGAGAATTTGCCTCCCAGTGAGCTTCCCAGTTATAGCCGCAGTATGGTGTTATACAGTATATAGCTGTACAACCAGTTGTCTGTCCTGGCTGTCCCAGCTTCTTGTGCAAAGGCATGAGGAGCTGAGAGGTCCATGAATTAGCATAGACTTGACAGTTATCTAGTGACAACTAAAAATATCCGTGTGTTATCAACGTTATTCTCATCTTAAATCTAAACCACACCACTATACTGGCTAATAGAAAGAAAATTAACTCCAGCTCAGCCTACACCAGGACAGGACAATAAGGTTCCTCATGGTTACACCATTGTAGCATTAGCAAATCTAGAAGACAGTAAATTTTTCATTTTACAACCATTTGAAGTCACTAGATCTTGTGTACTGGAAGTCCACGTTGAGCTAAAGTTTGATAGCTTTGTTTTATCTACCCAGCCTTATGTTTTGCTCTGCTCCTAACTGTCTTCTCAGTTAATAACTCACTCTCTGACTAAATTGATCTGTCAACTAGAGCCTCATTTTTTCATGCAAAATTTCCTCTGACCTTTTGAAGGAGTGATTGCATTGTGTCAGGATGAATTGGTATTTGGATCTTTTATTACACACATTGAACCAATGTCTAGAAGGATTTACTGGTCATTAAATAGGCTGGAAATCTGAGGTTTACAATTAATTCTAGTCATAATCTTCCAGTAAAAATTGATTAAATGGTAACATGTGAGAATTATTTTGCTACTAATGCTTTAGATGTTTGAAAGCTGGGAGCTGTTCGTCAGAAGCTGTGTAAGTCATTGTGGTACTTCTGTTTCAGGACCTTCTAAAAAACTGCAAAAGCAATTGAATACTAGGAATTTTGGCAGTAAACATAATGGAGTTTTGTATTACAAGGTTCTGGTAGACCAGTGCCATGGTGCTTTAAAATATAACTTATTTTAGTGGAAAGCCCCTCAGTTTTTGTAGAAAATATTACTATATAAAATGAACATGCTTATATTTTGGGGTTTTTTTTCCTGTTGCAGATCTAATCCAGTGCACAAATGAGATGAATGTGAACATCCCACAGTTGGCAGACAGTTTGTTTGAAAGAACCACCAACAGTAGCTGGGTAGTGGTCTTCAAATCTCTCATCACAACCCATCATCTAATGGTGTATGGAAATGAGGTAATATGAAAGTTATGCTTGAGAGCAGTTACAGCACTTCATTCCTAAATGTCAGCTAAATGCTTCCCCTAATTATCTTTATAAAAGTCTTTATTTTTTGGTTTTTGTGTCTAACTCTGCTTGAATACAAGTTTCATTATATGTTTGTCTACTTAATTTGCTTCTGCTTTGAAGTTTATAATTCTGGATTGTCCTAAATGCTGGAGGTGCTCTTTATTCTGTGATGTTAACTTTGACAATAAACCAACAAACCAAAGAAAATTAGATGGGATTCCAAAATGGAGACATTTTTAGGTTCATGCTGCAGCTAATCCAGATGGCATTATCTTCCAGGTTACTCTATTCTGAACTGATTTCCACCATCCCATGGACAGGGAGGGGATTGTCCCTCTCTACTCCGCCTCATGAGGCCCCATCTGGAGTACTGCATCCATATCTGGGGACCCCAGTTCAAGAGAGATGTGGAGCTGTTGGAGAGGGTTCAGAGGAGCTCACAAAGATGATCAGAGGGCCGGAGCACCTCCCCTGTGAGGACAGGCTGAGGGAGCTGGGCTTGTTCAGCCTGGGGAAGAGAAGGCTGCCAGGGGACCTCTTTGTAGCCTTCCAGTACTTAAAGGGAGAATATAGACAGGAGGGGAATCAGATTATCACAAGGGTAGATAGTGGTAGGACAAGGGGGAATGGATTGAAGCTGGAGGAGGGAAGGTTTAGGTTGGGTGTCAGGGGGAAGTTCTACACAGAAAGAGTGGTGAGGTGCTGGAACAGGCTCCCCAGAGAGGTGGTGGATGCCCCAAGCCTGGAGGTGTTCAAGGCCAGGTTGGATGGAGCCCTGGGCAATCTTGTCTGGATGCAGGCCTGGAGGCTGGTGGCCCTGCAAGTGGCTGGGGGGATCGAACTTTTTGATCCTTGGGGTCACTTCCAACCCAGCCCAGGCTGTGATTCTATGATCCCCTTAGACTTTTTGCAGAGAAGACAAAAATATGGGTCTGTGAGCCATACCACCAAAGACTGTAGAACAATTAAACCAAAAAAACCCAGTTTACACAAAAAGAAAGAAGCTTGTTTTGTTCCACAACTTGAATTCCTCTGGGGCCTTATGTTTTTAAATACCAATCCAAACATAGCAGTGGCTTGAATTTTCTGTATTTAAAAAAAAAAACCCAAAACTATACTGTGAAGGCTTTCTTAGGAAAAATGTTCATAAACTTTTTTTTACTGAAAGTAGTCAGTATAATGTAAGCTATATGAATTTTTCAATTAAGAGGGATAGCTTTAGAAAATTACAAGTAGGATATTTGTAGAGAGGACCAGAACCTTTTGGGTTGAAGTTACAGTTCTTATAGGTCAAATAACTCCTGGCTGTGTTTTGGGGAGTTTGAAGTTTGGTGTGTATGGCTTTTAAAAATATTTAAAAATATTTTTATAGTGGTTTCTCTCACAGGTTAGCTGCAGTGTATTTCTGGTTTTGGTGAAAATGTATTCTTTAAAGCTAAGTAAGCCACAAGAGGGCGAACTTCTCATGTTGACTTTAAGCATTATTGCTTTCATAATTGATGCTTAGAGTTTTTGCATTTGTTGTGCTTGCACTTTGAGTCATATAAATTTTAAACTGATACCGATGCACTTCACAGTAAAAGGTGTTCCATGGGACCACTGTCAAAATACTTTGTTTTATTCTTAAAGCTGCCATAAAAAAAGTTTGTTTGTCAAATATGTTGTGGATGTAATGAGGCTAAGATTACTACTCAAGGTAAAGTTTTTCACAGCTTGAAATAGTACTTGGACAATGAACAAGGAAATAAGGTACTTATGAAAATGTCTAGAAATTTATATGGAATCTGTAAATCTCTCAGTAAAAAACCAAAGAGCATTCAGTCCTCCTGACTTTTGCTTAATGAGCTTGTAGCTAAGTACTGAGCACCTTTGCTCTGGTCTTTCTTCTGTGTAACCTATGTATTAATGCAAATTTACTGCTTCATGTTATGCTGATCAGAACTCTTTTTTCCTGTCAAAACACTGTTGTGAATGATTAGTTTATTACAGTCAGATGTATTCATGCAATATCTACATGACTTTAATTCATCTGTAGATTTTTATATTTAGAAAACACACAAACCTAGCTTAACTTGAAAATTTATCTGAATAGTTTCCAGATTCAAAATCTGTCTGAAGAAGAAAAGCTGAACTTCATAAGCTCTTAAGAGTTCCAAGTATTGTTACCTCAGTTCCAGCTCACTGTTAACATAGTAAAAGCGTTCAACTTTTTCCTTTTATCTAGCGTTTTATCCAGTATCTGGCGTCCAGAAACACATTGTTTAATTTGAGCAATTTCTTAGACAAAAGTGGATTGCAAGGTAAGGTGTCTTTTCATTAAAAGTTAGTAGCATGCTGTGGGATAGTAAATACAGCTTAGTAACTCTGAAGGACTGTCTCATTTAAGAATTAATTTTTATGTCTGTTTTAACCCAGACTGCATTTCTCTAGTTTCAAATGCTACCGTGGCAGGTCAGAAGCTGTCTGCATCTTTTAGGAAAGGCTTATTTAAAACTGCTTCTAACTTTCCTAGCTAAACAGATATGACATAGTATTTCTGCTGTTTCTGAAGAATTCCTTCATTTACAGAGGTATTTCAAAATATGCTTATGTACATCAGATGCAGCATGTCAATGAGATGAGATCTGTGTCCAAAATAAAATTAACATTTTGGGAAATTGTTCAAAGACCATTCTATCCATCTTTGAGACTAACTCTGTGGGCAAATAGGTTTCTCTCTGGTTCAGATTTTGACTGATATACCCTTCCAAACTTATTCTGCAGTTCTGAGTGCAGTTCAGTCTTTTTTTTTTCTTCTGAAGTGGTTTGTTTCTTTCTCTATTACAGTTTTTTTTTTTTCTGTAGCTGCTTTAAATTTTGCCACAAGTGTGCTAAACCAGACACAAACAGTAGTTTTCTGGACACCAAAACCTTCTCCATGATAACCAAGGATCTACAAATTTACCCCATTTTATTATATTTTAACTTCCATGGACTCAGTGTTGTTCAGGAGCAGATCTTTTCTTGGCCTATATCTGACAGTTACCAAAATGTTTCCTATCATCACTGTTTTAACATTAAAAAAAAACCCTGTCATGTCCTAATGCTTTCTTCAATATCTTTTTTTTTGTATGGTGTGGGGTTGAAACAGACATATGAGTGAATGCATATTGTAATTTTTTCTGGTAATAATTTCTATCATAGTATGAGAGAACTTTTGTAAAAGTACTTTGATTTACTTTTGGATATAGTTCTCTTAGGAAGTGAAGTGTAAACTTCTACATAGTTCAGGTCATCTGGATGTTTGCAGGATTGTCTGTTTGATTTGTGACGTACACAGTTGTTAGTAACACAAGTTAACTACACAGAATCAGCCAAGACTATATTGAAGCTGTCTTGCATTAATATCTTGCTTAGAGGATTTTATTTTTAATTGACTAGGTAATTAATAAGCTTCTGAAACTTGTTTTCTAGGTTATGACATGTCAACGTTTATCAGACGGTATAGTAGGTATCTGAATGAAAAGGCAGTTTCCTATAGACAAGTGGCTTTTGACTTCACAAAAGTAAAAAGGGGGTAAGGACTGTATTTTCTTCTGCTTATCTTGAGGTTTTGTCTTATGTGCTGTATTTTCCACTGGAATTAGCAGTATTGGCCCCGATTTAGGACAGACGGTAACGTCAGCTTCTCTCAGTTGGGTATTTCCCATGACACACAACTTCCCAGTTTGATATATTGCAAAAATATTTTTCTCTAACTTTATTTCTTTAAACATTAACAGCTTAATATAAAGAAATGAAAAATGGTTTTGCATCAAAGTATATAATGGAAAAGTAGAAGTTTGGACAAATCTTCCTTGACAGATCACAGAGTTACTTTGTCTCACATGTTGTATAGGGAACTACACAATTTGCTTGTGTTTATAACTCTGGAATATTAAAATGGTGAGTGTTTTGTGAAACACCTTGCAGTCCTTCCTGGTGTTTCTCTCTTCTTGTTCCAGAATGTATGAAGTTACTACTTTTACAAAGTAGTGCAATTTATACTTCTAAGAGGACATTGTAGTAGATGCTACTCAGAAGGGTTTTGTGTACTGGGATTAAAGTTTTCCCTGGGAAGTGAGCTCATTTGAGAGAAATCAGTTATTTCAGACTAGGTACCTGTTTACAGGTGAAATAACAATGCAGAGCACCAGTAGTTGGGTAAATTGCATGTTGTAGTGAACAATGGAATTAATCTGCATTTCTCCTTCACTAGAAGGGTGGAGAGGATGTATGGCTTAAAAGTCTTTTTTATCTCTGAATGCAGGTCTTTTTAAAGTTTAAAAATAAAAGTTCTAGTTTTACATTTGGGCATCCTAGTTAATTCTTAACTTGACAGTTTTGAGATTTTTGTGGGTTAGTTAACTGCAGCAGCAGGCTGCATAATGATACCTTGCATTAATGTTGCAAAGCCATTTGAAATTGGCCTGAGAAGAATGTCCAGATCCCTAATGCCTCCTTGCTAATACTGTACAGTCCATTTTGTTATGAAATGGGATTGGAAAGCATAAGGGGAATCTTGGGTTCCTTTCATTGTTTCTGCCTTCAGAGATGGTTGAAGCCACAGCAATATATATACCCTGTATGTGGAAAAGGCTCTCTGTGTGGTCAGTTGTACCATTGCTTCATAGATATTTTAGTCCTCATGAGGTAAATTACTTAGTCCTTAGTATGTGCGTGGAGGTCCTGCGAGTCAGCAGGAATAACTCTTCTGGTGGCAGCAATCTACCTTCTCCACACTATGCCTTTTCTCAGGGGTTCTGCTCTCATGTTAGGCTCATTATTAGGAGGGCACTGTATGTCACAAATAAAAAGCTGGAAGCATTGCACTTCCCATCACTTTCCAACCTGGAGAACATCATCAACCATTTTTTCAGTGCAGACACACTGAGGTTTGCACTTGCAGGAAACGTTTGGTTTGCTGCATTCATGCTGGTGCAACTGCAAGACTCTGACTTGTTCTACAAAAAGTTATTACTTGTCACTGAGGTGATAGAGTGTCTTCCTCAGCTGTTGCTTGTATTGAATATTTTCAGTCTTAGGTTTATTTATTATGGACAATTTATTAAACATCCAAATATTGGGAGTCAGCCACTAGTAGGAAGTGCCAGGTAGTCGCTATCAACTTTCTGAAGAAGCTTAAGCATATCATCACGTTTATTCTCTCTTACTGCTTTTAATTGAAAAGAAAATTAACCAGACATGAAATAATAATAATAATAATAATAATAATAATAATAATAATAATAATAATGTGATTGGAAAAACTGTAGGTAAAAATTTGCTTTAGAAATAACCTTCAGAGCATTTTTTTCATTGTTACCTGATCAACTGCAGTTCTGCTACATTTCTGAACACTATCAGTTTCATATCCTCTGAATAAAAATTCATCTTGGATTTGTACTTTGACCAAATTAAATTATTGCTTTTGCACCCTGCAGTTGTTACACTTGTTTTGGCTAGACAGCATTCCTGAATGTCAAAATGCCTGCTTTAAATGGCAATGACTTAAATGTTTTCTCTGATGCTTTTTATTTTCTACATTATACTTTTACTAACAGTTGCTTTCAGAATTCAAACAAATTTTTGTGGTTTTGCACAACAGGGCTGATGGAGTGATGAGAACAATGAGCACAGAAAAACTCTTAAAAACTGTACCAATTATCCAAAATCAAATGGATGCACTTCTTGACTTCAATGTAAGTTTAGCAGCATATACATGTCTGACATGCTATTGAATTTATTGTACAGACCTGCACAAGCTTGTAAAATAGGTCAAGATTAAAGGGCCTCAACTTGGTTCCATGTTATCTGCACAGCTTAATGATCATGAATAATTTTGGTGCTGATATACCCCCAAGAAACCATCCTCACTGGAGAGAATGCTTTGTACTAAATTTATGTGGCTTATAGTGTGTGTTGTTTAGGAATTGTTCATTTAAAAGTTTATTTCTATTCTCTGTCTTAAAGTTAACTGCCATAACTTCAGAGGAATGTCTGCCAAAATGATTTAATTCTGTGCCAAGTGATCTTGTGTGATTTGCTCTGGTACTTTCTGTTAATAGCCTGTGAGATGATTGGAAGGCATGCCTTGGGATAGAGTACTGGAGTTCAACTAGAATTTCTCCAATAGGGATCGATTCATTTCAAATAAACTTTCTTCTTATCTTCCCAGGTCAATAGCAATGAACTTACAAATGGTGTAATTAATGCTGCCTTCATGCTTCTCTTCAAAGATGCCATTAGACTGTTTGCGGCATATAACGAAGGGATTATTAACCTCTTGGGTAAATATAACTGCTTTCTGCAATGTTAAACTTCAGGAGGGAGCTCAGGAAACAATCACAAAGAGCTACTTTTTTATTATTATCTTTCTGTAACACATCAAAATATTACTGTTACTTCCAGTAAGGTTTTTCTGTGCAATTGCATTTTCCATTGCATTGTATGCAGGGAAGGGTAAATTTCTGAAAGCAAAACCTATCCAAGATTTTCTTCACTTTTTTTTCTTGCACTGTTTTTGTTCTTTTTTGGTGGTTTGTTTTTTTTTCTTAATGAACTGTGGGGTAAATCTGAATTGTCATATTGACTTGTGGGTGGGGGTTTTTTGTGTTTTGGTGCAGGTTTTTTTTGTTTCTCATTTAAGAAACAAGATCATGTTTTCTTTCTTTTTAAGTGGAAAAAGTTATGGTCAGTTATAAATAAGTAATAATAAGTAATCATCTGTGATTGCTTAGCTATCAAAACTTTAATATTGCTTGGTTTTAATGGTTTGTTGACTTATGTATCTAGACATATTTTATGAGGAATTACAAATGTAGACTTCAGATCCTTTCACTTGCACACACTGGGAGATGCAGATCAGCCTAAATTTTGGAATATAATTAGAGTCATTTGTTGATTTGCTTGGGCTGTATTCCCTGATTTGGATCAGGCTACCTGGGTGCTGTTATTACCAAACATTTGTGAAATGGAAAGCAAAATACAGAACTAGTCAGTGAAGGACAGTCATACTTCCAGACTCAAGCCCTTCTTTACTTAGTTTCCTTCAGTAAAAATGACTAGCAGTTGCTTTTGCTCATGGTTTGAGTGTAGCTTATGTAGACACAGGCCTGGAAAGTGCTGTTTCAATTAGAAGGTTGGGACCTTCTCACTTTAATCACTAGTGCTTTGCAGTCAGTTGCACCTCATTGTGCACCACACTGTAACAAGAGGCATCAGTTTGTGGCAGAGAATATAAAACTCTTGCCTTACACATGGTCACTGGAACAGACTCTGACAGATTTAAAAATTAATTTTATTTCCCCCGCTCCCAAAGGGTGAATTTACATTTCTTTGGGTGACATATTCTTAAGGTGGATTGCCCTCTTCAGGGTGGCTATTCCTTTGTGAGATCTAATACCTGCAGGCAAGGTGTAATTACATGCATGTGATTGTGAGCCTGTGTTTAATGGAGCTTTTGCTTCTGGTGCAAGTCAGGCATAGTGCCTTCTGCAGTTAAGGGAATAAAACAGTTCTGCAGTCATTTTCTGTTTGTCTTGGTTTATATGCCTTTACTTTGCATAGCCTTTGCCAAATTTCTTATTGATTTCTTATTTAATGCAAGAATCTTATTCTTTATAGAAAAATACTTCGATATGAAAAAGAACCAGTGCAAAGAAGGCCTTGATATATATAAGAAGTTCCTCACTAGAATGACACGGATCTCAGAGTTCCTTAAAGTTGCAGAGGTAAACTTTAGTCAGCCAGTCTTTGCCCTTTACTTGAAACAGCTTATAAAGTGCTTATTTTCCTAAAACATATACTACTTCCTTTCAGCCTGACTGCAGTTTCATCTAGGGTCATCTTGTCAGTCTACCCTAGTGATTGCTTTATTGAAGGGCCATGTTGAAAAACCCGAGTACAAAATACTGGTTTATCTTTTACTTAAGGAGGGTGTATAAATAGGTGTTTTAAATTTTCTCTAGTTAGATAATAGTTATGAGCTTTCTTTGAAGAAAAGCCTTGCTTTAAACAAAGTAACTTCATGGTGATCTGCTGCTTTGTATGGTTTTAGCTGCATTCTAGTTTTAAACTCACAATTCTGATATAAGTTTTAAATTAAATAAGTCACAAATAAGAAATTGAGATAAGTAGATGAATATGTGATTAATTTTTTTAAGATGCCTTTGCTATTGGTGTGTTTATAGAGGAAAAAGCAGTTATGCTGCATGTGTTTTGTTTCCAGGGTTTGTTATTTGTTGTGTTGATTTTTTGATATATATTCAGTCTGCTGCATTCTTGTTTCTGAAGTGTTGCTGAATTGGTGTCCTAGTATTATGGAATTCCTCAGCTGAGATATGCTCCTGTTCCTGTTTTGCTTGTCTTCATCATTCATAACACTTAACAAAAAAATCAAGCCCTAAAGCTTGGCTCGCTCTCTGCCCTGACAGTGCACCTCTTGGAGGTGCTACCTTCAGCTCTCTTCAGCTGATAACGCTATCAACTGAAGTTGAGAATATTAATTTCTGTTGTAACAAGAAGTACCCTGCTGCAGAACATAACAAGTTTGATAAGGGTTTTAGGAAACAACTTCTTAACAAAACTTTCAAGGTACTTTGTTTTAGCAAATATATGACCTATATAAGTAGGTCTGAGAATTTACTAGATAGACTGTGGGACGGGAAAATTGGTTCTAGCATTAAAATTCTGAAACACTTGATTCTTACTCTGTTTTACTTATAAGGTCGTATCTGATAAAATATCTCTTAACTACTTCAAATAAGCATACATTTGACAGTAGAATTTATTATAATTAACTCTCAGAGTTCAGATTGTAGAGATTGAAAATGTATACGGACAGGTTTGCACTCCTTATATAACTTAAAATTTGCTTTTTTGACTCTCTGCCTTGAACAAATGCCAACAGGTTCTAAAGCTCATTTGTTTTATTACAGCAAGTTGGAATTGACAGAGGAGACATACCAGATCTCTCACAGGTAGATAAACTTATTACTGTTTGTCAGTACATGTCTGCTTTGGGGTTGCATAATCAGAAAAATTTGGCATCATGACATTCACTTATACTTTCTTGCATATGTTGTCACCAAGTTATTTCCAAGTTTGCGATTAAATCCAGCCTCTCTCAGAACCTGGCTTTTAATATGCAGTGATCTTATTGTAAAACATTGTAAATTTGTTTCTGTCGTACTCTAATTGAGTTTTAGATGACCTGATTTCTATCACGCTTGAAGACATAATTCGTGAATTCACAAAATGAAACTTTTTTACATTGTATTATGAAGCTGTGGTTTTTAACAAGCTTGCTTTTGGCTATATGCCCATTTAAGTCACTGTGAAGGCTTGCAGATAGAATAGCATGCACATGGAAATGAATTTAGGTACAGTTTCTGTCTTAGTGCCTCTTGAAATACTGACTCCTTCCAACTGTCTGCTTGTTGTTTCCTAGCTGTTGATTTTAACATATCTTGACATATTTCAGTGCTTACCGGTGATTCATTATGACAGAGTAATGCAGTGAATAAAGTACATCACCTGGTATTTAAGTAACTCAATACATACAGGATGCCAAAATGCAGTATAAGTACTCTGAGCTGTTGTACCAGTTTCTCTACAGTTGCATTCTCTTTTTGCAGGCACCAAGTAGCCTTCTTGATGCTTTGGAACAGCATTTAGCTTCTTTAGAAGGGAAGAAAATCAAAGATTCCACAGCTGCAAGCAGGTGCTTACACCATTGACCTTTAAAACTTTTATATTTGAGGAATCAAACATTAAATCCAATGTTTTTTTTTTTAATTTCATTGTAAACTGAAGTTGTGTATACTATGTTGAAGACAAGACTTTATTATATTAGTAATGATAGAATAGGAAGCTATCCTGTCTTTTGCTGAATACTTAAGACAGCCTCTTCCAGATCAACAGTGCTGGAATCTAAGGAGCTGCCAGCACTTGTAGAATCCCTCCTGTAGTAGTTAAAAGTATAACTTTTCTAACTTCTGAAGAAAAACTAAGGGTTTTTTTTTCCACTTAGTGCTGGAAAATGTTCATATAATGTTCATAATCTGTGATTAGACTTCTGTAAGGTATGCAATATTCATTTATTAATGTACTTAGACTCTTAGATCTCAACTCTAATCCCTTTTTTGTCAGAGGCAAGAGAATGCTCCCAGAAGCCCTTAAATTAAGAATGGATTATGGAAGTAATTTGGGATTGGTGCCAAACTGTATATGGTGAAAAGCAGTCCCTGATTTTTAAGTGCTTGTTAAAACAAAGTGCAATCTAGAGAAGTCCTCTAGGCAGCTCATTGTGTTATTTAAATTTAAAAAGGCTTAATAATGGGGAGAAGACTTGCAAAATTAAATAGCATTTATTTATTGCACGTTCAGAAAATAAGACAATATATTTTATGTTCTTTTTTCATGGTAGTGACAATATTAAGTCTTTATAGCTACATTTGTTAGCCACTTTTCAGAATATTTGCTGTCTTTAGTAAGACTAGTTTGTTTTAGAAGTGCATTAAGTCCTTTTGTGTGCTTCTGGATATGATGAGAGCATGCAAACTTTTTCTGAGATATACTAGTTGCATTGATAGTTTCTTAACTAAACTTGTTAAATTAGCAACAATTTGGATTTGGAGCCCAGATTACCAGATTCCCATATATCTATAAATAATGTCAGCTTGGGCAAACAGGAGAAGAGCAAAGGCTTCAAATGTGAATTCTGTGACACAGTTTTGAGGGCAAACATTTAAAGGGGAAGAATCCGGAGTCCCACATATAAGAGCAGATAGCGTGTTTTAATTCTGCCATTCATACAGTGTCTCATATTTAAACTTACCCCTTGGTCTTATACAGTGTAAGATAAAAGCAGTGTTATAAAGAGTTCAGAAGGAGACTGGGTGGATACAAGCAAAGTGTTCTTTGGATGTTCCTATCACGTGTCACCTATTAACAGACAGCTTTTCTCCTGTCCAATTACTTTAGGGCTACCACCCTTTCCAATGCAGTCTCTTCACTTGCAAGCACTGGCCTGTCCCTCACGAAAGTTGATGAAAGAGAAAAACAAGCTGCGTTAGAGGAAGAGCAGGCTCGCTTAAAAGCTTTAAAGGTAGGCACACAGAACTTTTAACTGAAAACACTCTTCCAATGTTCTTACTGATAGGGTTTTTTTTGAGGTTCTTAAAGGAGCAAAGGGGGAAAAGGAGTACACTGCATGTGTGCTTTTGGCAAAGCACTGGAAGTGGAAGCTTATGTATGCATACCATGCAACTCAGAGTTTGTTAGAATAGTTGCTGAAGGATTTGTGCTACCACTGATTCTTGTAATTATAAGTAGCTGACACTAGTGTGTGGAATAATTAAAAATAATTCATTAAATTCTGCTTTACTTGCCTCCAAAGTCATATACACAAATGTTGTTTCTGGATTTCTTATGCCAGCTCACTTTCCCAACAGGAGCAACGTCTAAAAGAACTTGCAAAGAAACCTCATACCTCTTTAACAACTGCAGCTTCTCCCGTGTCGACTGCAGCAGGAAGCATAATGACGACACCAGCCATTGATATTTTTTCTACTCCTAGCTCTTCAAACAGGTACACTTACTGATAGTGCCTCACTGTGAGATGTGCTGTAGCTAGGGTTTCTTCTAAATTTCTGCCGTGGAGTATATGTTGCAGAAGGTTGGCTGGGTGTTAGCATATGTTAGTGATGTGATAAGAAATGGTATTTTGGGTAAAGTTGGTGAGAAAATAAGCTATTTCCATAAATAATGTAAAAAGCATGCTTTAGTCATCCATTTGCAGAGGGTTTCTGATAATAACCAACTGTTGACAGCCCTTGTAGCTTTTCTTAGTCGCTGAGCCAGACAGTCAGAACTGTTAAATGCACCTGCTTTGTCCCCAAGGAACCTTACAAGTTGATTTGAGACAAGCAAAATAAAGATTCAGTTGGGAAGTTCAGAAGATAATGCTGAATGTAACATTGCACTTCTAGATCTTTAGTGGTAGAGTGATAACAAGTTTTATAGATTTAAAATTCATAGATTTTAAAAAAAAAGCCTCAAATGGGGTTGGAAAGAAGAGAGGCAGGATTTGCACTCTGTAGTTATATCTGGAACATCTCTGACTGCGAGGACTTGCAAAGATAGTGCAAGAGTACTCACTGCATGCTAATCCTGATCTTTGAGTAGCAGGAACTGTTGGTATGAGTAAGCGCGTGGTCTTTATTCTGTGGAATACCTGTCAAATCAAGCAGTAGGTACAGTGCTTTTGTCAGTACAGAAGGAAATAGCTCTCTGAAGGTGCGTTTTTGCTTTGGGTGTGATCCTAAACCTAAAGGATTGCTTAGTTGTTCTGTCAGAGCTACTTCTCTTCTTTAGCTTTTTGCTGTTATTTGACAGTAGTCAGCACTTTGGCAGCCTTCTTTCCCCATTAGAAAGCTATTGTACGGAGTTATTTGACACTGAATATATGTAAAACAGCTGAATCACCTCTAAGGAGCTAGCAAATTTGTCAGTGTTAGTAAATAAAAGATTTTTAATTTCTTTTTAGAGGAACTGAAATATTTGAAAATGGCATTTGCTCTGAGTTGGTAACTTTGAATAGCTCCTCTTTGTTCTGAAGAGGTCTGAGGCATAGAAACATCTGATAAAGCTTTTTCAAGCAGCCAGAAATGCTACATAGTAAAGACGAGCATTTTCTTCTAAAAAAACCCCAAATAGTAGCTTGTCTTCACATTTAAATTCAGTTGCTTGGCAGTATGTTTGCTGTGAGCAAAGAGCAGTTTTTGCAACAGGAGCTGCATGGAGGTGATATTGGGTCCTAGGCTTTCTATTAAGTGCAGTGTGATTAACTCCTCAATAACTTGAACAAGCTACCTTGGAAATTTTGCTTCTGCTGCTCCTATTACAGGGCTGTGTCAGACAATGCTGCTTTTCTATAGGAGCAGTAGAGTCAAAACATGATTTCAGTCACTGTTGAAATGAAGTGAAACAGAAAAAACCTTAATGATACAAGGGATTGGGTCAGCAGAATAATATACAGAGATCTAGGATGTCACTACTAGCTTTAGCTCTTGTGCCTGTCTCGTTTTGATGCTTGAATGATATGGTGTCTTTGCTTCTGTCTGTAGTAGTGGCTGTTCATGCAAATTTTGGTTCATTTGTGTGCTGAAAAGTTCTGGGTGAACACCAGTACTTGTGTTTTTTTCAGGAATAATTTAAAGTAGGCAGTGAACTCTGCAAGAGGATGAATTTTACTGTTCCTATAACCCCTGAAATTATTGCAGAAGTTGTATTTAAGACTTTATTCTTCTTTTCTACTATGTTCTTGGGTCTTAATTTGGATTTGAATACTGAAAAATGTATATTTAAATGAGATTTAAATGACAAAGCGTTTCAAGGCTTCTTATGTTTTCCTTTCCCCAGAGCTCATCAATAGCTCACAGATGTAAGCCAGTTCCTTAGCAGTGATTGATAGTGGAAAGAGATGAGTTGTGAAATTAAGATGTAACATTTTGGTGGTGTGGCCCCTTTGAGTTCATTCTGTCAGTCTGCTTTTGTCACACTATAGGGCTTCCATAAAGCTTTTTTTAAAAGTTGCTGAACATAATGTGCTCTAACCCAGTTGTTGGACTGTGAGGAAGATGAGAAGACTGGTTGTCTTTGTCATAGACAGCTTTGACAAAAGTCACTTGGCATAACACAGAACTTTGCTTGCTAAATTAACACTTTTCTACAGAACTGAAGTTAAATTCACCAGATTTCTGATTATTGGCTTAATTGATCCATATTGTAACAAAGCTTTCTTGACTGTTGACAGTCACTAGCATACACCTCGAATTGAAAATAATGATGTAGTTAAAACAGTTGTTGTGTTGATTTGTCTTTGTAGCACTTCAAAGCTGCCAAATGATCTGCTTGATTTGCAGCCAACTTTTCATCCATCTGTACATCCTATATCTGCTGCCCCACAAGTGGGAAGTACCTGGGGAGGTAAGAACTCTCAATCGGATTACGGATCTGATTGCTGTGGCCATGTTTCTGCAGGTGTTTTCCCTAGTCTGTGGGTTGTTTCTTCCTTGAAAACAGGAATCTGGCAAAGACAAGCTACAAGTGGAAGGGTGCAGAAAAAGTGAAATCCTGGGTATGGATTAAAACATAACAGTATGTGGCAATTGCAAAGAATCGTGTGTAGTGCGAGTGGCAAAGCTGCTCCAATTGTTGACCAGCTCTGTCAGCCTCAACTGCTGTCTTTGAGTCACATGGCAAGCCGTGGAGCCTTAGCTCTGAGAAGGTTCTGTGAAGATGTCTGCCAGATGGCCTCTTAACTTGAATAAAGATTTTTTTTAATACATATTTTAAGTTTTCTCTAACGTTAAGTCAAATTTACAGGTGATAATAGAGAAGAGCTTGGATGAGGTCTGAAAGGAAGCAGTTGATAGCTGTGCATGGAAAGCAAAAAATTCCAAGTTATTGAAAACAATAAGGTGCCTCTTTCAAATACACTAGAGAATTTGTATTTAATTATAAAATCAAGTTAGCAAAAAGCTGTGGTTGGACCTTTTTAGGTGACAACATTTATAAGGATTTCTCCCCTCTGAAATTGACTTCAGAACATCGAAATTATCATTCTGCCCAGTTGCTATGGTGGACTGAATGAGCTGTTAGATTAGCTTATTGATACAGGGAAGTCCTTAAACTGAAGAGGGAAAGCAAGAGAGTTCCAGAAAGTAATGAGTGCTACTTCAAGATAAGTTTGAGCGATAGAGCGTTTAGCCATTTACTCAGAGTCAGTTTTATCTTTGGTGCTCTGCAGTATTTCAGGATATTTCTGATAGAGGTGACATGTTGCCTCCTTGCTCCTGTGGTTTTACTGTTGGAGGATTAAAAGTTATGTTTCTTTTAATTTTCCTACATAAATGGCACTAAATAAAGTAATAAATTCCTGAGTTACGTGTGTGTTTCCAGATTAATTTTTATTTAATAAATCGGCTACTTGAAAAAATGCTTTCTTTTATGAGGTCTGAAAAATTGGGAGTTGCTGCTCCACTTGAACTTCAGAAAGTTCAAAACAAGATAACTTGACTGCCTACAAAACTTTAATTCACTATTTGTTTTTATGAGCTATAGCTTTCCCCCATATTCCCAGTTACCTAACATGAACATAATAAGCAGTGTATGCATTCTAACTTACTATGTACTTTTGGCTATATACTTTGTGGTTTATGTACCTTCTCACATTTGTTTGTAGGGAAATACACAGAATTTTGAGTGACAGGGACAATACTAGTAAGTGTAGCTTCAAAAATAAATGAAATAGTTGTCCTTTAGTTTTGCCGGGTAGAGAATCTTTTTAACAATCACGCAGTGAGGAGCATATAAAAATAATGGAGACAAACATCAGTGTTTAATAGGCTTGTAGACTAGAAATAAGAGGAAAATGTTCTGGCTCATCTTGTTTGCTTTCTGGAAAATATCTTCTGTTTCAGCTTGTCCTGTATGTTTCGTGTGTGAGAGAGAGAGAGAGAGATGGGAGATTATTCTCCCCTTGAAGGTTACATCATGGTCTACCATTTCTTTATTAATCTGAAAGTCTGTATGTGTTCAGTGTTGTGTTACTCCTGGTATGAGTCTTCAGTAATAGTCATTGATATATCTGCTTGCTATTGACACATTTCTAAACACTTCTAAGATTTAGTTAACTGTGAAGATTTTTGGATTGCCTACTACAATTTTAGGCTAAAATTCTGGGATCACCATTTTCTATTACCTGTCATAAACTTGAAAAAAACCCCAAGAAAACCCTCAATCTCTTCAGCTTTACAGCCATGAACACTCACTTCCCATAGGTGAGTTAGATAAGAAGTGCTTTCCACATTTTGCAGATGGGGAAATCTGAGCAGTTAACTGACTTGTCTGAAGTCACACGGCAAGTCAGTGGCAGTGCCAAGTATGGAACCTGAACTATTTCCAGTCCTGTGCTCTAACCACTGCACAGCATCCCTCCCTTAGGTAATTTTCTGACATGATGATCTTTGTATTTGGTGTATGTGGTGACTTTGAGAAGAGTAATGAGCCAGCTACAAATTGCAGTGGACTAAAACCAGTTCCTGTTAAAAATTTTATAGGGCAACTCTTAGGTATGCGATGGAAAGGATACATCGTTACAAAAGCATTATATTTGGGTTGATGCCTTCTGTCTTGTGCTTCCAAAAAACTTAAAACTAATGAGGTTTAAAAACTCCTGGAGAATGGGTGCTGTAATAGTCTATTTTCAGTTTACTTCTTTCATACTATGAAAGATTCCACTGAAGAACCTTCATTGCTTTTCTTTCTGATAAAATATTTGTAGTTGGGTAACTTAAAGGTAGAAGTTTGCAAAGTTCAAATTGCTCTTTTAAATTCACCTGAATCATTAATGCCTAACAACAGCTTGAAGGTGCAGTGATTCTGTTGAGACAAACAGCTCCCATGTGTATCCTGGGATGAAACTGAGCTTTAAAAACATTGAGGCATTTCTGTCAGGAGAGACAGCAGTGTTCAAAATATGAATATGCAAGGATATAAATTGCCTAAATCCAATTAATATTCAGGTCACTGTCACTGGCCCCAACAAGTTCTAAGACGTGGACAAGATTGAACGCACTGGCTGAAATTCCAAGGAAGCAGATTAAATTTCTGAGAAAATCTTGATAATCTAAAGCTGTATTTTATTATCATAATAGTCAAAACACATGAAAATCCATATACAGCCTTGGGCTTTAGGAACAGAGAGTAGTATGTAGTCATCCTCCTGTTGAGTGTATGTGTAAAGTAATTCACTTGGGCAGTAGTTTCAAACAAATACAGTTTAAAAACGTTTGGTCCTTTTTATCTTCTTTCATATTGCTTTATCTGAGCTGTTCATTGGGATTGTTTGGAGACCACTCCAGCTGTATCTGGTAAATTTTCCAGCCATCAATTCATAGCTAAACTTCAGAAGCAAAACAAAGGTATCTGTGGAAATAATCAGTTTGTCCTATCTGTGTGGATTTTTTCCAATTACACGGAGAACCGATCGCAGCATGTGAAGCAGCTACAGAAAAAGCAAGCGGGATCTGATTAGAGGATAATTTGACCTGTTTTATTGTCAGATCTGTTTGTTCTACAGCCTCTAGAGTAGCACTCAAAGCAGACAACAGCTTTAAGCAGTACCTGAAAGCAAGGACATGGTTTCAGGTGACTGTATGATTGGCATGCCTGCAGGTGTGTTGAGTGGAAATATTACTATCTAAAACATACCAAACACTACACATAGTTTTGTGTGGCTGTTATGTACTGAAAATACTGCATTAGCTTCTTCTACTTACATTTTACTCAGTGTTTGCCGATGTCATTTTGCTGACTGAACAGTTTAGAAAGAGGCTTTTTAAGGTACTTCACTCATACTTGTAATGTAGGCAAGCAATTTGGGAGGGAAGTCAGGTCATACTGAATAAGATGCCTGGAGCTTGCAGGAAGTCAAAGTGTGTTTTAAGCCTTCAAAGAATAATGCAGCTAGGGTTTTAAAATGACATTTTCTTTAGGACTTGCATGAGACTGACATCTACATATTACTAAGCTGTGTGGGATTTATAGCTAACAATCAGGAGATGAGATTCAGGGAGGGAAAATAACTTACTCTTTGAAGCTGCTGCACACATCACAGTAGTATTTATAAGAATTGTGGATAAATGGGCACTCTAACCAAGTTTTTAACAAAAACAAGCCAGAAGTGCTTAAGAAATTTCACCTGTAACTAATATTCAGATGCTTCTCTGTAGTGGTTTTGCCTAGAAGAGTAAGTTGCAGTTGTGTGATAAAACAAATAGAGCAAGATGCAGCTCTTGCTGGTCTCACTAGTGGGTTCTTGAATTTTCAATCAAGGATTGGTGTGCTCTGAAACTAGACAGCTAAACCACAGCTCCTTCTGTCAGCAAGTATTGTAGCTGCCTTTTCTCTCTGATTTATCTGTTGGATCCTGGAGTTACAGCAGTATTTCAGCTTGGCAATTTTATTTATCCTCAAGAAACCTCAAAACTCTCCTATATGCCTCAGGAATGAACTCACAGAGATCCATGTTTGCTTCGTTTCCATAGTATGGTCCAACAGCTTTTCTTAATAATGAACACTTGTGTTTTCATGGCTCTCTGGCTGTTGTCCCTCAAAGCACGGTAGGTTTTTGCTTGCTTGCGGCTGACATCTCCACAACAAACTTGTTGCTCCTGATGCCCCAGATAGTAAGGAGAGTGCTGCTGTCCTGTGTGGTGCCTTGGCATATTCATAGCTCTTGAAAATTTCACTAAGTCCAGCAAAAAAAAAAAATTATATCCATAAACACACTTTAAAGAAGGAAAAATACAGCTCTGTTGTTTTTGTTTGGATTTGTAAAGCTACCCTCAGGATGCTGTTGCATCAGATCATCGCTTTGCATCTGGGGCTCTGTTACATGAAGAGGCAGTCTCAGTGCCAGAGAATTTGTTGGAAACATCAGAACATGACTGAGTAAAGCAAAAAGTGATTGTCTTTAAAGAGGAAGAATGTACCAATTTGCAGTATAAAACACACCATGGAAGAAGTACACTTTGTAGATCGAGGTGGTATTCATTTAAAAGAAAAAACCAAACACCACTAAATGCATAGCAAATATCTGTAGTGTTTTTCTTAAGCAGAAAATAGAAAATTCTGGACAATCTGAAAAAATAATTATCTTGGTTATCCCAGTTATAGATATGTCAGGAGAAAACTAAACTTCCTGGACTCTTCTTAACTCTTACTCTTCTATACCTAGGAAGCAGAATGTAACTAAATCAATCTCCCTTTTCTTCTTTCTCTTGCTCTCTGGAATTGAACAGATCCTTTTTCTGCTACTGTTGATAGTGTTGATGATGCCATTCCAAACCTAAATCCTTTCCTAACAAAAACTAACGATGCTGCTCACCTGTCTGTGTCTTCTGATGTATCTACTTTCACCAGTAGGACACCCACACATGAAATGTTTGTTGGTAAAGTACCATTTTCAACTCATTTCCTATTTCCTAAAAAAACCTCCCCCATACAAAAACAAACCCAAACCCCATTATTTCAGTTTCTAAAGTATATTTGTGGGGCCTCTCAGAAACTGAAAGCTGGTCACTCGGGGCTGATTTTATGCTAGAACCTGAGTTAGTGCTTGTACCATGGAAATGGTGTTAAAATCCTTGTTTGGCTACCTCAGTGGGATTCTACCTGATGTGAAGAAGTTTATTTACAGCTAAAGCAGTAGTTTTCAGTTTTTACACAGTCTCTTATGTTTAGGAATTTTAAAGTAAAATACTGAAAACTTATTTGCTCCTCAGTTTGAAATATTATTTTAAACATCGCTTAATCTAATTTTTTTTTTGCTTATGGATTTTTTTCCACCCAGTCATGTTGGCATTAGCAGAACTACTAAAGCCATGCACGTTCTGGTGCATGATCTGCTCAAACTTTACATACAAGGCAATAAACTAATGACTTGCCTCTTTAAAACTGTTGAAATCTTCCCTTGAAGGCCATTCAGCATGGCAATCATAAGAAATCCTTTTAACACTTCTGTTGGTGCAGCTACGTGGTAATTTAATTACTCTTCAATCTGAAGAATTAAGTTAGCTTTCCTAGACTAAAAATAAATTATTTACATGTCAGTTCTGTTCTTAAGCAAATCTGCGTTTAAAGACAACTGTGCTGCATCACAGGTTTCCTTCTGTCAGGTTGAACCCCACTAGATTTAATCACAGAAGAATCCAGCCTTTTACAAAAGAGATGATGAATATCATTGTTACTTGTTAACAGAGATAGAGCAAAGGGATCTCTTTAGACTTGTTCATACCTCCTGCACTTTGTCACCTTAGCTGACTAGTTTTGTAGCTTGTATTTCATTAGTGGGAAGAGAAAACAATCAAGATTAAGCACAAGAACTTAAAACCTCTCTCATCCACTCTCAGAGAGAATGAGTTGGCTGAGGTGGTAATATAAGCTGCTACCACTGCACAGGAATCTGGCTTGTGCCATGGTCTTTCCCACGCTTCCAGTAAAATATACATGTGTCATGCAAATACAAAATGGTGATTTGAAACACAGCTTTTTATTAGTAGGGTTATTAATCAGATTACTTTGTTCTGCAGTCATACAAAAGTTGTGACAGTGCAGGGCCATGCCCCAAGGACCCTGTTGTGGCACTTGCTGGTTCATGTTAGTATTTGTCACTCAGCAGCCCTGAGGTCAATGGAGTAGGTGGCATCAATATATTGCTTTTCCTCTGATGCCTCCTCTGAAGATTTATCTAGAACCAAAGTCTGACAACCTGACAGGCTGAGATGTGAAATGTAAATGCAGTTTTAGCTGTAGCGCAGACAAGGTGCTACGATAACGTGAATGTGGATTTAAAATAACTCTTTCTGGTTCTTTAGATCATTACAATCCATTTACTGCACTAAATCCCTTTGTGGCAACCAAATATGAATCCACTATTGGGCTGTATCCTTATACTCCAGGTATAAGAAAAATGCTGTGAAGATTTTACACTCATTTCTTCTAAAAGTGTAAAACATGGCATTTGTTTGAGGAAAAAAAAAAGAAAAAAAAAGGGTTTTTATATAGTTGTAACTTTGAAATCGTGTTTTTCCCCTTTCCTGTTATAGATTGTGTAAACTTGTTTCTTACTGTGTCTGCTGTGTATTGATTTCATCCCATTGGTTCTGTGTTGCTAGAGTATGTGTGGATTTATAGACTCACCTGAAATTAAACTTTTGAATAGCAGATAAATAGTGTATCTCTTTGGTTCTCTTTCTGTAACTCTCCCTCTTCTCCTTTCCTGGTTTTCTCTCTTGTGTGATATGCTTTATCAGATTCTTTTTGTGGTCCTCAAGCTTACCTTAATGCTTCTCATTTCCGCAATGAGCCTTCTTCTGTAGCTGGTCTATTTGGAGGTAGGTAACGGGATACAGCCTTACCACAAACACAGCAATGTGAATGTATTGTCTGCCTAGAACTAGTAGGTATGAAATTGGGTAGAGAATTGCATTATTATAGTGGCTCCACTTCCATTCATGTGCTCGTGCTAGGTGTCTTGTCACAGATGTTATATATATTTTTTTCAGTTTATGCTAAACTGAGACTTATATAGCCTAAACATGAAATGAGTATCTGCCCATTTCAGGATCTCTTGCTGCATACCACGCAAAAGACTTGCATGTTACAAGTATAATCTCATCTTCCTCTACCTCATTGCTTTTATGATAACGGGATTGGGATGTTCTTGCTGCTTCTGGCTTTTTTGTTGATCTCTTACTCTTAAACAGTGTGCTAAACTAGTGCAGAGCTTTGCAACAGAGCAGGAGAAAGAGGTAGCAGCTGCATGAAACCACTGTCTAATTGTGTGCAGCTGTGTAACATCTGTATGGTAACCCAGTACTGGTGCTGGTCACTGAATACCATCCCAATAGTTGCTAGTTAGGCTGTGTACTGTGATACATTATAATCTATCTAAACCAGATTGAAAAGGGAGTGTTGCTATGCAGGGTTTAGGAAAAGCTTCAATAAGTGGTTTATTGTTGTTATTATTAAGAGTTAGCTCTTAAAAAGAACCATAAACTCACATTTTAGTTCAGTGACTTTGAATAGAAATTAGCTGAAGTCATTTAATGAAAGGTTAAACTCTATGTATGACTCTGTTCCTTTTGCTCCATATCCAAAAAACAGGATGACTAATTTCTGTCAAGGCTTGTTGGTTTATCTTCTTGAAGGAACCCAATTTCACATACTGACCTTTCCACCTCCAAAACATCCATGTTAGACAAAATGCCCTGGGCTGGTGGTTGATACCGGGAGTAGGATTTGATCTTTTTCAGAGGCTGACTCAAAGGAGTCCTGTGTATTGTTTTGTTTTCTGGCTCATCTCTTCCCATTAGCTTCATAAAGCTTGAAACTTCCTAAGATGCAAGAGCAGGAAACTCAGCTTGTTTCAGTTAAGGCCATTTTCTAAAGAAAAAATATGAGCTATTGTGAGTTTTCTGTTGGTACTGGCACAGCTTTAAGAGTTGCAGGACATCCCATTGAAGGAATTCCCACCCACAGGTCAGAGTCTCTGAAATGGTTTGTTACAACTCAACAGTATACTTGTCATGAAGATACTCATTTTGGTTTGCTGATTGTTTATTCCCTCTTTTCCCACATTACTGCTTCCCATGTTTTGCTGTATGCTGCTTTCTTTGGTTTATTTTAATGAAATTTACATTGTTTAAATTATTAGTGAGGATGCTTTTGAGTTACAAATTCTATGTTCCTTTAAGACAAACAGAAAGGAACGGGTAATCCAAATTTGCTGGTTTTCCCTGTGAATTTTATGTTCAAGGGTAGCATCCTATAATAATTAATTGTTTCGGTGAAATATCACTTATTTCAGGAAAAAGGTAAAATTGAAATAAGTTGCTCAATGAAATCCAAGAAGTATTCTTGGATATTCTTCATCGGTTATTTCTGCTCAGTACGATATTTTACTGCTGATGTGTTTGTGATCCTTTTATTTCTCTTTATCAAAATTTGTAAAAACCACAAGAGCTAGTTTTCAAGATGGCATTGCATTTTCTATGCTTTTATGTAAAGTAATAATTTCTTCTGTAATTGCTTGACCATCAAGGTAATGTATTTGCACACTTGTGTGTGTGATCATATATGACATTAAAATACCAGTGTGGAAATAAGTCAGTATTTGCTTCCATATTATGGAACTGTCAACTGCCCAGCACTAACCAATATCATATGCAATGCTTTGCACTGCAATAACTTTTCACAGCATGGAAAATAATCAATTAGAAAACACTGCTTTAGATACATAAGAGATAAACATAGCAAGTTCAAACAGGAGTAGGAGTTGAAACTTGGCTTTAACTCTCCATATCTTGCTATAATTACTAGAGACTTATCTGCAAAATATGGTTGCCTGCAAAGTATGTGCCCTCAAAATTAACTATGTACTATTAAAATTATTAGTATTAGGAGTGCCTAATCAAAGGCATTACTGGTTAGGCACCATGAGATGGTTTGGATCTTATGCCAGTTATATCTGAGAACTTCTCAACTGATATAAAAGATGGAGGGAATAATCTTAAGGCAGGTAATCTTGAAACAGATGCTGTACCCAGCCAGTTTCTTTTCCTGGAGAAGCATATTGATTATTTCCTCAGTAATTTTATTTAAATATTTGATAAAAGAATAGGAAAGATGTGAATTATTCCAGAGATTTAGCAGTTTGGGGCAGGAGTCTCTCTTCTGACCTTGTCTGTCCAATTTTTGAGACAAAACCTTGCTTTGAAGGAGCAACTCCAAATAAACTCCAAATAAACTGTTTACATCTCTTACATGCTTCTCAGTGTCAGGGTATAATCTGGACCTTTGAGATATTCCTAGTCTTTCTACAGTACTTAAACAATCTACATATTTATTTGGCTTGTCTTTCATAAAGAAGCTGGATTCATGGGAAATGCTGTATGGAAACATTCAACTTCTTTCTTTTTTCTCCACAGGGTTCACTCCATCTCCTGTTGCTCAACCACAGCCATCAGCTGGCCTTAATGTTGACTTTGAGTCTGTGTTTGGAAACAAATCTTCTAACGTTGTCCTAGATTCTGGTGGTAAGACACTTTCTAAAATAGATGACAAACATCCTTTTAACTTTTTTATTCTTCAGGTATAAATACTTTAATCTGGTTACTCATGTTGCTGTGACAGTTTTACAGCTGCAGAAAAGAAATGTGACTTAAAAGGTCAATAGTGGCATTCTTCAGTTTTTCTTTATAATCAAATAATTTTTCCTTACATCCTGTTTCTGTGTGCACCCTGCTGAAATGTTTACATTGATTTCCTTCACTTACATATTTTGTGTGTTAAGCCTTCACACAGTGAACAGCCTTCAGTTTTACATGCCATCAACTGGAATTAAGTTTGCAGAGTGTGGTCAGAAGAGTTGCAGCTTAACTTTATATATCAGTGCAACACACTTGTGGCACTTCTTTGCCTATATGTTACTCTTTTGAAGTTAAGTTTATTTCAGTAAATTATAAATAAATTTATAAATTATAAATTATCAAAACATACACATTTAATTTGGATGGTAGTCTTTGTACTCCTGGGTTTTTTTCAGCATCTGGAAAGTAAATACTTCCTGGTCTCTTGACATTAGATTCTTTTTGTGCAAAACAGTGATCTGAAAGTAAATACTTAGTGTTTTTATAAGATGAAAATATTTTAGATATTTATTCTTTATTTTGTTTTACGTTTTGGTTGCTTTGCTGTAATCTGGTCCATGTAAAACAGATATCCCATAGGATAAACTAGTTAAAGTGAGATCTTCTTTCTGTAGTAAATATCTTCTTTATCAAGAGGCAAAATAAGTTTTATCCCTCTCATTTAGTGCAGCCCCACTAACTAAGTTAAATTTCGTATTTTGTCCATTGCATTGAACTTTCTGCTTGTTTAATTGAACTCCATGACACTCACGGGAGGCCTGTGGTTCAAATAACTGCTTCTGTGTTTATCATTCCAAGGCTTTGATGAACTAGGTGGTCTTCTGAAACCAACAGTGGCCTCTCAAAACCAGAGTCTTCCAGTTGCCAAAGTACCACCTAACAAATTAGTGTCAGATGATCTGGATTCATCTTTAGCCAACCTTGTAGGCAGTAAGTATTGAACCACTATAATGTATATACTTACAAATTCTTTTAAATTAATAGAATCTCAGTAATATCTTCTGCTTTGTGACAGATTTGGGCATTGGAAATGGAACTACTAAAAAGTAAGTGTGCTTTTGATTTTCCCAATAGTAAGTTTTTATGAAGGCACAGGTTCAAACCTGTGTGTGCCAACACAGTGTGAACCTTCAGAGTGTGTTTGGGATTGTACCTGGGTTCTCATGCAGGGTTCAGTGGGATGTTGAGAGCTGTTAACAGGTGACTTGACTTCACCCAGTGGGAGTGACAGTGATAACAGTTGGCAAATTGTCCTATCTCTGATTCCTTTTGGGCTTTGTACTAGTTTAGGAAATGAGTTCATCAAAATGGTACTTTGTAGATCTAGTTAATCTTAGCACACCTTAAATACTTGGTGTGATCTGAGGGTGTGCAGAGCTGTAGTAAAGATTGTGAAACTACAACTTCTGACTTCTGGTTGACCCTCAAGAGAAGTGAGTCTTAGAGCAGTGTGTATTCTAGAACAAACTTGAGAATGTGAAAGCAAATATAAGCAGATTTCAGGCTAATTGCAACTGTCTGTGACAACTCTGAAGTTATTCAGTACACAGTAGCTCTGAATTAAACTGTCATGACCTGAAAATTAGCTACTGATTTATGTATACTGGGGAGCTTGGCTGAGATTAAAGTGAGGTGGCTCATATTGAACATCTTGCCTTTTCCTAGCCAAAGGAAGCTGTCAGAGACCTTTTATCTATTCCTTTGCTAAATGAGCTTCTTTGCTAATAGTGGGTAGAGACGTTCCAAGAGTAAGTCTTGTTTACTTAAGAGTATTGTAAGATAATCAATGCTTTGTAATGATTCTTATAAAAATCTATTTGAAGTGATGTAAACTGGACTCAGCCAGGTGAAAAGAAACTAACAGGTGGTTCCAACTGGCAACCCAAGATTGCACCTACAACTGCGTGGAATGCTCCGACGTTGGTAAGCAAACCTCATTTTAAAGTAGTGAGTTTCCTGCAGCTGAGAGATGCAGGCTGGTGTATAATGGGGAAACTTGGAAGTGGTCTACAGTTGAAGTAAAAGGCTAGTAGAAAACTGCAGAAGTGATCAGTTTGAGATGTGTACTGCTTGAATTTGTTGTTCTTGGCTGCATGGCTCTAGTAAATAGTTTGTGATGTGATGTGATGTGTGCAGGTTTAGCATCAACTTCAGTAGCGTTTGACCAGCCTCCCTCCTGGAGGGATAGCAGCCTCCCACTAAACCGAACTCCAGTGGTGAGGGGGGCACTCTGCAGTCTAGAGAAGTAGAAGTGTGAGATGTACATTCCTCAGGTGCACTGGTCCCTCAAGTCAGGTGACACCAGGCTGAGAGATTAACCCTCCCAATACTTGCAGCGGTGCTGTGCAGTGATGTGGGCTATAGCTTTCTTAATATATGTAAGTGCTGCTTTCCTGCCCTGATGTGTGCAGCTGTTCTTCATGCACATCTGGTTTGGTGATTGACTTCATAGTGCAGCAAGGAAGGATTTTGGGGTGACATGTAGAGCAAGGGACCTTAATTACTTGTCAAAAAAACACCCAAACAAGTGTGTACATGTGCAATTTTCACAATGCTAACAGAACATTTTTGCATGTGAATCCTACTCACATTTACCAATGACCTGGAGAGTTGTACATGGACAGATCAGGTAACAAACTGCACACAAGGATTTATGGCTTCTGACCTTAATAGACTGGGGGAGGTTGAATCTGCAGTGTAATAACAGAGTGTTGTGGATGTGAAAAGAGAGAGCTTGTCTCCTGGATCCACCACCTCTTCCCTTCTGGGTGTCCCTTATCAACTCCCTGTGTTTACATAGGGAGAAAAGTTTCTGAACCTCTCTGTGGGGGTGTGAATGCTGAGAAAAACTGTAACTACTCACCTGCTTAATGACTGGTGGTTTGAGTTTACTTGTGTGCTTGAATCTGTTTAATAACTCATGTCTCATATATACATGTTCTTGTGATAAGTCATTACCTTTAACAGCTTTTATTCTTTAGAGCTACTGTTGAGACACTTCTTTTCCTGTGAAACTGTCTATTAACATAAAAATCTTGAAATAGAAATAATCTGGGAGGGGAGAAAGTTTGTTTTCCTCTGCTGGTCTATTTATTGTTGCAGCTGCTTGCTAAATAAATATGCTTTTGAAAACAAGGCTTTCTCATCTGTGGAAAAAAGGCATATACTGAATAAATGGACTATGCGAAACAATTACAAACCTGGTGCCACTGACAGTATCACAGGTCTATGTTGTCTCAGTAAATGACTTGAATGACAAGAATATGTTGGGGGAAAACGTTTAATGTATTTGTGAACTAAAATGCTATCTGTGTATATTCCGTTGTGTAAGTATTTGCTTCTAATCCAGTGTTATTGCATTATGTAATTGTTCTCCCTGGGAAATACAGAATGGCATGCATTTTCCACAATACGTAAGTGAAACAACCCACAGCCTTTTTGCAATCGACTGGCATGCTGATATTAACCACTGCTGTTGCAGAATCTCATAACCTCCTTGCTATTTACACATTTCTCATTTTAAAATCTTTGGTGTGTCAAAAATTGAGCTTTTCCTAGCATACACAAACTCCATAGGTGGTCTGCAGGCTCTTGACTCGAATGATGGCATGGGAAGTACCAAGATTATTTTTCCTTGCTTTAAACTGTACCATTTGCTGCCAGAGAGCTGGGGTGTGTGTCTGTGCTGCCTTTAATGCACTTGGTGAATTTTGAATGAAGATAAAACTGTTTGTGTTTGAATAACTGCATGAAACCTCACGGGCTTCTGTGATACTTGGCACTTTATCCACATTTATGGTAGATCTTGATTTTTTTTTTAATTCATTTTATTATTTTTTATAGTGGGTAGAGACCAATATGCCATTAATGCTCATGAAAAAAGAAAATCCATGCTGACAGTTACAAAGGGCAAGCAGTAACCTGTGTGTGCTGTCTGAGGAATGCAGTCTCTGCTTTCAAAGGAATTTTTCCTTTTATGTCAACGGGGATACTGCTCTTTCTCTGCATTGTTTTTATTGCAGGGTAACTAACTAAAGGATGGTGGGTCCATACTACAGCACTCAAAAATAACTTTAGTCAGCATGTTTGTGTGTGTAGGGGTGGATAAGCAAGAACAACAAAAACCCTAAGTGATTTACAGGTTAGCTTTGCCAGCTGTGGGAAATACATGGATATTACACAATCTAGATAATGCTCCATCAGGGAAATCTGTCCTGATGGCAGTTGAAGTGCCAGTGACTCTGGCTACTACGTGTGAAAAGACAGCTGATGCCTTAGACCTGAATTCAGAAGCAGATTTACTGCTGTCTTATTTTTGATGTTATCATTTATCTGCTTTAATTAATCCAGTATTATTAATATTTTGGCATTTCCCTCTTTTCTGTATCTTTTATCTCTGTATACCAAGAAATGCATACAGTCTTTGTCTTTTCATGTAGTAATCCCCCACAGCAGTAGTGTGAAATTTAAACTGTTTTTTTCTTCAAGAGGAGACTGAGCTAGAGTAGACAGACAGTAAGTTTTCGAAATGTTACAAGCACCAATTCATAGTCTGAAAAATGTTTTTATATCCTTGTAAGACTTAATACTAATTTAGTAAGTGGACAGTGAAAATGTACAAGAAAGAATCCAGTTGTGACATGAGGAACTGTCTTCCTAAATGTTACCAGCTGTTTTTCTCTGTACAAGCTGCCAAGTTGTTTACAAATGCAGCTTCACACCAGGTTTTGTCTGTTTACAGGGATCTGCAGCTTCATAGAAGTTAACTTAGGGTAAGAGGTAATAGAAATGTATCTGACAAGTGCGAAGAGGACTCAGCCTGTTCAAATTCACTGTACTGAGTGGGTGAGAGGGAGCACAAGTCCATGTTGGAGTTGAATTGAGACTGAAGCGTGGTAGGAGACTCCCCATAGCATGTACATCCTGGCTAAAGAGAAGAGAATTCCTGTAATGTTGGCAGAAGTGATGGTAATTTAGTCTTTCATTCACTGAAATTCTCTCTTAAGACTCCTTATGTATCATTACTTCTGATTTTGAAATATAAGTATATTCTTGGCAGGATTAAAATAATGCTTCAGCTTCCTGAATGTTCCCTCTCAAACTTACGTGTCTCATGCTCTCTTCTTTAAACAGGATGTTGAGAGGATGGCAGCTTGCAGTTTAGTTTAGTCAGCCAGAATCCAGACAGGATAAAAGGAATACATAATTACAGATTTGCCAAGACTGCCTAGGAGCTTCAGCTTAGGTATTGTATTCCATCCGAAATAATGCGGATACGCTCTTAACACAAGACTGCAAATCCCATTTACTATCTGCTCTATGCATAATAAGCTAAGTGCTGCAGTTGGCCCTTAGAGGAATGTCTTCCCTTGTGCAGCCCATCTCCTCTCAGTTCACCTCTGTTTTTCACACCAGGCACCACCTGTAATGGCATATCCTGCGACGACGCCGACGGGGATGATGGGCTATGGGATGGTGAGTAGCACTGCTGTCAGATGCTGTGTGTCATTTCATTGCTTACAGTTCAGTAGCAGTCGTTTGCTGAGCTGTTTTACTACTTGATTTATTCTTCATCAAAGTCTTCATTAAGTCCTTATTATCTGAACTAGTTCAGTAGTTTTTGTCTGGAAGTAACCCTCCCCTTTGTTACCTTGATTAGTTTTTCGTGAACTTTTTAAAATTCAGGCAGTGCCAATTCTCGGTGGGCTCATGTAGAAGTGTCTCCTGTGAGACACTCTCTCCACTCACCACAGGAAGGTTTTATTAGTGGAGTGAAACCTTCCTTAGATACTTGCTCCCAACCTCATTGGAAGGTATCTGTGGTGATCAGTGCTGTGAAACTGCAGGTTTGTGATGCCACTCTGTGTTAGAATCAAAGAGATTCACACCAGTGAACACACCAATACTGGAAGGTTTTTTACATAAACCTGACCCTGTTGATTGTTGCTCTGAGAAGTTGTTTACATTTTTGTTCCTATCTCAAATTTTAAAATGTTTCTGAAAGTATATTCCCTAACTCTTCTTTATTAGTTTGGCTTTGATGTGGCACAGCTTTGCTGCATGAATAAAAGGGGAGAGGACAACTATTCGGTTAAGTGGCTCACAGATTAGTATAACAAAAATAAGCTAAATGTATCATTGTGTGATCAAACTAATGATTTATAATTTGCATATGCTTAGTGACCTGCACATATGGCCAGCTTTGTTCTTGAGGATCTTTTGGGAGACCATGTTCCTCATTACCCATACATGAACTCCTGTAGCGTGTTCTATGCAAAATTGTGGTTAAGCTGCCTGTAGTGAAGTTGTAGTAGACACATTGAGCTGAGCATGGCCATTTCTAAGTGGCACTCTAGTAGCAGGCTGTTCCCTTGATGAGGGCATACTGGAACTCACAGTTCCATGACCGCCTTGGTGTTCCCTTCATTGCACCAGTGGCTATTTTTAACTTTTTTTTGAGGTGTTTTTTTTTCAGAGTCAGATTCTTGAATGGATTCACTGTGCAATTGCCCAAACAGCTACTTGGCACGATAGGAGGAGTTGCCAGGATTAGTCAAGGAAAAGGTGCTCTGAGAGGGGATTGCTTTAGTAGGACTGCTGCTGGGTAGCAACCCAAGCCTGAGGGGAGTGCCAAAAGCAGCACCAGCGATGGGCGTCTCCGTAAAATAAATAAAACCTGACTTCTAAGACTATTAATATATGTTAAACTCTTAACTTGGCTCAGCCAAAGTGTTAGTAACACTGCAGGCTCCAGTTGTGTAATGATTTAACATTATCTGTACATACAGTTCTCAGGTTTCAGTTTCTCTTGAACCATCAGTGCTGCGTTGGTACCTGTAAGACTGTTGGGAGGTGAACAGGGAAGTGCTGTCAGACCTCAGTGTTGGGAGCAAGAGGAGCCAGCACAAACACTTGTGTTTTAAACAAGTATTTCACTGTTTGAGGTCTTTGCAGCAAGAAATTAAGCAGGCTCAGTTGTTATCAAGAGTATTCCTTAAACAGGAGGCTCTGCTGGTCCTTCCAAGTAACATTTATTGGAGAGTATTGTAGAAAGATCTTATTGTATATATCAAACATGACCATAATTTACCATTTTCTTTTCTCTCTGTAAATAATTGCAGTGTGTTAATGGTGTGTGTGATGTGACAGTGTCTCGATTTCTTCCCACTCCAGCCATCACAGATGGGAGGCATACCAGTAATGACACAGCCAACTTTAATATACAGTCAGCCAGTCATGAGGCCACCAAACCCTTTTGGCCCTGTACCAGGAGCACAGGTGGGTATCTTCAAAATATTTGGTGCTGGGAACAAAGTGGAGCTGCCTCTGTTTCTGTGCAAGTGGTTTTTATTTTCTTGTGTTGGACAGATGTTTTGCATGAGCCCGGTAATTCCTGTAAGGATTGCTCCTGCCTGGCTTCTTGCATCCAGGTTGGCAGCATCAAGTTTGCTTTATGGAAGCAGAGGATGGTAGTTGAAGGCATTGATTCCTGGGAACATGGCTGAGGTTATCCTCATGCTTCAGGGAAAGGATAGGAATAGTTAGTGTCCGTGCCATTTGAAGATGGGTCCGTCCTTCCTTGAAGTTCACGTTCTCTGCTGCTTTACCTTGAAGTGTGGCTTTGTGAAAAGCTATTACAGCTTTTCCCTAAGTATGTGGGGCACTTTTATGACCTGCTGTGACACTTAGAAGCATTAGATTGTAAAGTAACCAAGTCTGGGGTGGCTGTAAACTCTCTCCAGTGTAAGCCACCTGCTTGAATGCCAATGTACTGCGGGGGACAAGCAGGGCACTAGTAACCCTGCAAGTCTATGGTGGTTTGAGCTTTGTGGTTTGAACTTGGTATCAAACTTGGTGGAACTTCAGCCCACGCCCTGGTTGTTAGCACTGACCAATCTATGGGAGGCAGGTGGCACCTTCATCCAGTTCTAACCCATATGTTCTTCAGAGGTCTTGGTAGTCCTCCAGGTTCCTGCAGCAGGCAGTATTTGCAGCAGAGTGATGATACTCCATAGCTGGAGTATCAAATCTGTCTGGCCTTTCCATGCTGAGGAAGGAGTTAAAGGGAGTGTTCTTGCACTGCCTGCTCTTCTGCTTCTCGTGGGGTGTCATGCAGAGATCCGCTACCTAACGTACCGACTACAGCAGTGCACTGAAGGGTTACATGGGGAAGAGCTGTCTGTGTCAATGCTGGAGTTCAACATGTGCTTTTTAGCATTTGTTTTGCCATCTTCTGCCACTGGGAAGTTTCCCCCTGATTTCACTTTTTTTAACCCAATAGCCATCTGAAGAGAGACTCTTGCAGTAAGAAAAATATTTTTAAAATATAGGGAGGGAAGGGAATGGACAACCTTGAACACCTTCGTGTCACTTTTCATGAAATACTGAGATCATTAAGACTTTGTTGTGTTTCCAAACTGTATTTAGCAGCAGAACCAAGTTTCCCTGGGAGATTGGAGCTCCAGGATTAACAGTGGTTTTACCTAGTAGTCAGATGTCTCTTTGTTCATGCTGTACGTTGTGACTTGATTAATGTCATGGGTTAGGCCTGTGTTTTGAGCTTGCTTTATAAAGAGCTCTGTCTCTACAGGTATCTGTTTAAAAACACACATGTGCAAATTCACTATGTTGGGGTGTTTTGGGGACTAGAGTGTGGATGTGAAAGAACTCAGAGAGAAAAAGAGCTTCAAACCTTTCTCCAGAGCTTGACTGTGATCCTTTATTGAACAGGTGTGGGCTGCCAGCAGGCACTGCATCTGCTCTATTTGCTAAAATAGGGGGTTTTAAAACTTTTTTTTTTTAAGGCTTTATCTGAAAGGGATGCTGTTAGATTTCTCTAGCTAGCAATGCCATTTTCAGTTGACTTTCTCTGGGACTTGAGAGCTGCTTTGCTCTCTTTGTGCAAAGACAATTGTTTTGGTATCTTCCTTGTGGGTTTGATACCACAACAAGGGACAAAAATGTGTTTATGACCCATCTTAAACAAAAAACAAGTTGAAGGAGCCTTAAGGAAAGGAGGCTGTTGGGGTTTTTTCTGCAATTCCCAGAACATCTATTTTGAAATGTCTCTTGGGGGAAAAAAAAAAAAAAAAAAGAATAAATCTGCCGGCCTAACTAGTTACAAACAGGTGTAGGTAGGTGTGAACAGCTAGAGCCCTTCTGCTTCATTAGACATTTCAGGGCTTGGTCTAGGTGGAATCCCAGCTGGTAGTTGCAACAGCAGAAAGAGGAATTAGTCACAGGCGAGGTGTGGGGAGCTCTGCTTGCTCTGCTTCTCTCACAACGTGTTTAGCTCCTGTGAGAACTGACTGGATAGAAAACCCACTCCTTGAGCCAGCATTTGCCACGTGCCCAGGAAGGGTTTTCCCTGAGATACACAGTCTGTGCTTCTTGCTGGTGTTGAGTTTTTAGGGGTCTGACACTGATCAAGCAGCTGATCAAGATGGCACTGACACAGCCACAGAGGGAACTGCCCTGTCACTGCCCTCAACTTACCCCTCACTCAGTCCTGGGGCCCTTCTGAGAGCCCCTCTGTCTGTGCAGGTTTAGCTCGTGCTCTGTTGTGCCAGAGGGAGCTGTGTGTTCTCAGGGTAAGTAACCAAATCTTAAGGAATGAGTACTGCCTTTCTACACAGGCTCTCTCCATAGTGTCATTGTGGCCAAACTCTTAATTGCTCTTAATATTTATGTTCAAAACACCAGATGTTACCACTTACTTTGAGTCTGCTGATAGAGTCTGGTGGCTGCTGACAGTAAAGAAACTGGCAGGTACCGGAAAGCATAATGACAGGTATCAAGGTGGTGCCTAAAAGTTAAATTCCCAAGTCTCAGCGTGTTGGGAACTCCCACTTTGTACACAGACTGGTACAATAGGCATTTCAGTGCGGTCCAGTTCATGAACTAAACAGGTATATTGATACTTTTAATGGTTTGCCCTTATAAAAATACTTTCCCTACTCCTAGACACATCTATTTTGCCTCTGTCAATTGTTCTGTTTACGTGCATGCAATTTTATTTCTAATTGTTGCTACCAAAAGTGAGTGTAGTTTGGTTTTTAAGGGCAGAGTAAATTGAAACAATTAAGAGTGAGACTAGAGCAGTTGCTTCCTTGAAAACCTGGGTGCAGAAATTACTCGTAGTTTTAAAAGAAACAGTGTGCATGCACTCTTTTCTTTGAAATCACTTCCCCTGCATTAGGGTCATTATATCCTGCTTCAGAAAGAAAATAAATAGCTTCCATCAGGTTTTCCTCATGGCAAAGCAGCAGGTGTCGTACTACCCAGAAGAGCAAGAATGGTCAGAGTCACACAATTAGCTCTTGGGAGGGAGAGTGTATGGGTGCATGAGGAAGGGACAGGCTGAGTCCTTGGTCCAGACAGGGTTAAAGGGTGGCCAGGTGTGGTGCAGCACAAAACATTTTGGACAATCCAGATCTGGCTGATGACAGTGGGGTGTTCACTGCCACCAAAATCTCTTGGTGTCCGTTGGCAGCAACTGGTCCAATACTGACAAATCCATTGCGCCTTCCAGAGTTACGTACTCTGGCCTGGTTGCCCCCAGAAGGATTCAGCCTTAGGAGGGGAAGCAGATGGGGAGCAAAAAAGTTAAGAATTAAAATAAACAGCTCTGCCTGCTGCCCTTGTCTGTGTGATCTGTGACACTGCAGCATTAATGGCACTAACTGCACACAAAAGGTAGTAGGAGAGGGAGCAGCACAGGGAAAAGGGACCTGGCCATCCTGCTGTCCACCAGAACCCATCTGAGCCAGCAGTGTGCCCTCGTGGACAAGAAGGGCAATGGCATCCTGGGGTGACTAGTAAGTCAAGAGAGGTCTTAACTCTTCTCCCCCACACTCTGCCCTGGTGAGACCTCACCTGGAGTATTGTGTCCAGTTCTGGGCCCCTCAGTTCCAGAAGGACATACAACTCCTTGAGAGAGTCCAGCACAGGGCAACTAAGATGATGGAGTGGAACATCTTCCTTATGAGGACAGGCTGAGGGAGCTGGGTCTCTTCAGCTTGGAGAAGAGGAGACTCTATTAGAGACACTAATGTCTATAAATATGTAAAGGGTGATTGTCAGAAGGATGGATCCAGGCTCTGCTCAGTGATGGCCAGTGATAGGACAAGGGGAAATGGTTCCAAACTGGAACATAGAAAGTTCCTCCTTATATTAAGATGGAACTTTTCCACCGTGAGGGTGACAGGTCACAGGAACAGTCTGCCCAGAGAGGTGTGGAACAAACACTTCAGGTCACACAAACATTGGCCAGTCAGGCTGTGAAATCCACAGTTTTGGGTGTGTTAACACAAGAGAAACTGATGGCCAGTGCTGCTGTTGGAAATGCTTCTCCCAGGGAACTGCTGTTGTAGTTCTGGTTTTCAGGTGTAAGTGGTATTCTGGATAGATGCAATGTAGGAAACTAACTATACTTGCCACTTTTATATTACTATATATTATCTATATTATATATGTATATATATTTTGATGTAAGATACAATGTCTTGTCTGGTTGTGGCTGCAGTGCCTAGGAAGTCAAGTTGTTCTCCCCAGTGTTTAACCTGAACAGACTTCCTGAACTTTCCCTTCTGTTTCTGCTTACGCGCTGATGATGCACAAATGACAGAGCTCTGAACCTACTGGTCTTCCACACTGCTTTCAAACTGGGCTGTTGCTTTGGACTTGACATTGATTGGAGATCTGCCAACTCCATTTATCAGGCTGCCAGTATGTGGCTGGAGCCATTAGCTGTGAAGAGGAGGAATGTCTCATGAACCAAGTCACAGCAGATATGCCTTGCTGCCGTTAGGACTCTGCTGGGCTGTGCTGTCCATCTGGCTCATCCTGGAGGTGGTGGGGTGCAAGAGCTGCGGCTTTCCAAAGGGAAGAATCAAGTTTAAAACAGGAACCTCTTCCATCCTGAAACTGCTTCCCAAGCACTTCCCATTCTGTCTCATGACTCTTCCATGGCCTGTTTATGGGAACTGGATCCAAGTGTCCCTTTGCATTTGGAGAGACAAAGATTCCAGCACAGTGCTGATCCTAAAAACTCCTCCTCCCCACCTGGTTTCTGAGATAAACATTAACATGAGGAACTGAAGTCTCCGTGGCATCGTTCCCGCTCTGGGCACTTGTGCAAGCAGTTCCCATAAGCAGGTTCCCTGTCCCGTGCTGGGGTTTCCGAGGAAACACGCCCCCCGTGCCATGCTTCTCCTGCAGTGGGTGTGGTGTACAGGTAGGCGGCTGAAACGGAGAACGTGGATTGTTTGATTTGCAGCTGCAAAGCCATGTAAATTCTGTGAGGGAAGAGAGCAACTAGAATTTAATAAAGCACCGTTGTAACTGGGAAAGCACCAACAAAGAAGGAAAAGGGCTGAAAAAGAAATAAATCACAAATAGCCAATAATCCTTCAGTTACAGCCACGGGTTCTCAGTCTCTTCCAGCAGCACCTGGAATGCCAAGGTTTCCTACCTCTAATTCCTGTGTTTGTGTGGCTGTATGTGTGCTGTGGTGCTTTAAACACACACCTATGGGATGTGGTTTACGTTAGCAGAGACAGTGTGGGCTGTTGGTCTCTGGCTCTCACCTAAAACAGGAGCAATTGATGAGCTCCCATTTAATTCATTATTCCCTACCCCCGGAGTACATCCCATGTTCTCCTGACAATTATTCATTGTCTGCTCTCCAGCTTCTTTTTATACACATCCTGTTTTGAGAGGAAAAGATGCTGAGAGCTGTTTCTTGTGCAGAAGGCACCTGGAAAGCTGCCGTGCCTGGCCAGACCCCTGACCTCGAGCCTCCCTGCCAGTACAGAGTTTTGCCGGCAGAGCGGGGGGGAGCGTGAACCTGCGCCCAGGAGCATCAGGCTGCGTGTTTTCTGTCTCCTTTGGAAGGAAGTGCCAGCTTTTCTGCTTACTCAGCAAATACCAGCCACAGTGCCCTTTCTGGAGGGTCGTGTCCAGCTTGTCTCTGCATTACACCAACCATCGAAGAGGCTTTTTGTTTTCCATGTGACCAAACACATTGCGCTAACAGTTGATTCCTGCCAAGTTTGCCTCTTAACCTCCCCCTTGTCCTTTCATTACATGTTCAGCTTTCATATTCTGTCATTCTGAGACCTTTTTTTCTTTTTCTTTCCCTTTCTCTGTCGTCTTTCCTACTAGCTGTCTGCAGCATCCAGCCCTTCCAGTCAGAGTCCTCACAGAGCCTCAGGAAAGGATCCCTTTGCAGAGCTCTCTCTCCAGGATTTCTTGTAGAACAACTTAGGTATTGTCTGTTATTCTGGGGAGATGCTGGTGTTTGTGATGTAGAACACAACTGAAGTTCTAATTCAAGATTTATTAATGTGACTGGAACTGTTTCTGGAGAAAACAGAAACCAGTCCTGTTGAGTTGGAAGCATTGTGGAAGTGATGCAAAAACTCAGTATAATTAAGTTTAAAGGCCCTGTCAAGTTGTTATAAAGTTGTAGAATGTGTTAGGTTGGAAGAGACCTTTAAAGGCCATCTAGTCCAACCCCCTGCATTAAGCAGGGACATCTTCACTAGATCAGGTTGCTCAGAGCCCCATCAAGCCTGACCTTGAGTATCTCCAGGGATGGGGCCTCCATCACCTCTCTGGGCAACCTGTGCCACTGATCTCACACTCTCATAGCAAAGAACTTTTTCCTAATATCCAACCTTAATCTTCACTCTTCTAGTTTAAACCCATCACCCCTCGTCCTATCACTACATGCCCTCATGAACAGTTCTTCCCCAGCTTTCTTATAGGCACCTTTCAGGTATTGGAAGGCTGCTATAAGGTGTCATGTCCACCCCACCCCAAGCCTCCTCTTCTCCAGTTCACTGGAAGTAAAGTTCAATAGTTCCTTGCTGAGCTGCAGGACCAGCACCTGTGTACTTGGCTGCAGCTGGAGAGAAGGAACTGGTGTTAACTGGTGTTTACCATGTGGGGTTCCTGATGATCAGTAAACACCTGACTGCTGCTGGCACTCCTCCAGCTCGCTGGGCCAAAGAGTTCACTTCATGCAGGAAGGTGGTTGGTTTCATGCGTGTGAGAACTTGTGGTTCAGGTGTGCACTAGAGTTCTTCTCTCAGTCTGGGGCAGGTGGGAATTAAATACCAAAATGAGTGAAAACATGAAAAAATTGAATATATAGTGTAAAGCACAAGTTAGTGCTCACAGCTTCGGCTTTTCTTTGTGCGCTCCCTCTGGTTCAGCATGAAACGTGACCTTGAGTTCTCCTCCTGACCATGTTGTTCTGTAATGCTGCTGGCGGTGCAGCTGTTGCAGAGATGAGGAGGGTTTTGTTGTTGGCCAAACCAGCTTAATGCAAAGAGCTGTGTAGTTGGAAAAACATCCAGATGGCGTTTGGTTGGTTTCTGGCCCAGGTTTTGTACAAGTTCTGTTTCTGTTTGAAACTTCAGATCTTGGGGTAGGTTGGGTGCTCTAAGAATGGAAGTGTTTGGGGGAAAACACAGCGTTACAGTGAAGTCCTGCTTGTGGTGTATGTTAATGTGGGGGTGTTTGGTCTTTCCAGATCCAGTTTATGTAACTGTGTTAGATGGAAGAGAGAGGAACGTTTCCAAGAAGATGTGCTCGCCAGTAAAACCCCACTTCCAGGAAAACCCAACTTCAGTCTCGCAGACGCTCCTCTTCCACTCAGCGATGCGGTGAAATGACGAAGACCGATGAAGGAGCCCGGGACAACTCCATGAGAAAACATCAGTAGACAAAGCCAAGAATTGCCATGAATTAAGACCAAGATTTAATTCTTTCTTTTGTCCTGGTGACTAACACGTCAATACTTTGAGCTTCTATTGGGATCCGTGTGGGTAACACGGGAAGAGAAGCCTTTGCGCTGGAAATGGAGATTGGTGTTTGGAAACGCTGTCGGGATGGATCGGAGACGTGTCCTTTACCGTAACTCAAACAAGACTCTGGGTAGGGGAGGGTCAAATCCTAACTCATAATTCTGCAGTTACCTTTTCTTCAGTCCTCACAAACGTAGGCACAGCAGTAATGGAAATTAACTTTTTTTTTTAAAAAAAAAAATTATATATTCAGTTTGTAGTAGACATTCCTTATGTATTATTGTTTGTATTTATTTATGATTATCAATTTAACATTAATATTGTATCAAAAAGAAACACTCCTTATGGAAATGAGTATGGATGTATACAGTATGTCTGATTTTTATCCACAAAGAATGAATCTGATTCAGAATGCTTTTCAGCTGACATACAGAGCACTAAATACTTTAAAGGTCTGAATCTAATGAATTCTCAGCGTACTTGGGAATTGGGGACGAGCTGTAAAACGCATTAATCCTTATAGTCAATTCTGTGCCTAGGATTTTGCAAGGGAACAGTTAACTGACTAGAAGAAGCACTACATTTTTAATTCAGCATTAGTGCGTTGGGGAGGAAAACTTTATCGCTTCGTGCTTGGCATGTCATTATTTTTACATTTGACATAAGGCCTTTCCAAAATGAATGTGAGGAATTGCTTTCACTTTTAAGACTTTCCTTCTTTTCTGTAAAAAAAATTAATAAACCCTAAAAAAAAAGTAAATAAAAAACTGAAGTGGTGTGTGTTGGGGGAAGGAAGCTTTCTCGTTTGGCTACTGCCATGTTTCTGATCACGTACCCTCTGAGTAAAGTAAAAGGGAAGCAGCTTCCTTGCGTGGGTCTGGTGGGTATTTAGTTTACGAAGAGTTTACGTAGCGCTGTTGATCGGTGCTTTGTGTAAATACACCATAATTTCTGGGTGGAGTGGGGCCTTGGGGAGGATAGTCGGTGATCTGAAAGCAATTCTGTACATGAATTAAGCATACTTGCTGCATTGTCTCTGCAGATTCTATTTTTGTTTAAAATATTAAAATGTATGTTCGCAAAAATGGGTGGATTTTCAAATAAAATGCAGCTTCCACAGACCTTTTGTTACGGTATGAAAGTCTGAGGTGCTTCTTTTCTTTCTGCTGCTTCAAACATGCACTGATGCTTGATTTGTTCTCTTAGTAAAACACCGGATGTGTCTCGTACGTGTACGGTGTATTCCAGGAGGTGCAGCGCTGCGTGGATGAAGTGATCTCCAACCCGTCCTCCCGGTGCTGCTGCGGTGGATGGACAGCCTTTAGGTCCACTACAAGTTGTCCTATGAGGAGCTGGACTCCAAACTTGATGTGGTATTTCACAGTCTTCTTGTTTTTCCAAGTCCTCGCTGTGATAAACTGTTTATAACTGAGGAAGAAGCATAAACATGCCCTGAATAAATTACTTGGGTATGTTCCCTAACCCTCCAACAGACAGTAGTGCCAGAGAAGCTTCAAACATCTCAGAATCATTAAGGTTGGACAAAAACCTCCAAGATCATCTAGTCAAACCATCCCCCTAAACCATGTCCAACCTTTCCTTACCTACCCCAAGGGACGGTGACTCCACCACCTCACTGGGCAAGGTGGAGTTCAAAGCCTGACCACCCTTTCTGAGAAGAAATTTCTCCTGATTTCTAACCTGAATGTCCCCTGGCACAACCTGCAGCCATTCCCTCTTGTCCTGTCGATAGTTATCTGTGAGAAGAGGCTCACCCCAGCTCACCACCCCCAATTAGACACTCATTTTCATCACAGAGATGTGTTAAAAGTGAAACTTCCATCTTCTCAGCCACCCAAGGCTCATAGTTGAGTATAGCTCAGTAGACTTGGTGTTTCCAAAAGCATGAATCCAAACCCCTGAGCCTGTTACATATAGAGTATATAGTGTGTGGGTGGGGAGAGGTTGAGACCCTTCACTTGTATCTCTTCCTCTGCCACCCAGGAAGTTCAGTGTGGGCACGTGCCCGTCCAAGGGCAACTTGCCACCTGGACTCAGAAGCTTGGGCTGTTGTGTGGGTTTTTTCCCAGCTTCCCCCATTTGTCCTTTTTTGCTAAATTGATACCTACCAGGACTCACACTGCTCTCAAACAGCTTGTTTGAAAGATGAAGGCTGACCCTCCTCCTCCTGCACTGCACAGTGTGCTGGGCTGTGGTAAAACCAGCCACCTGCCTCGTCTTTGGAGGTTGGCGGTGCTCACTCACAGCTGCTGTGCAGGCTCAGCCTCGCTACTAACCCTTACTTCAGGTTTACTCTTCAGAGACAAACGGCTGAAGAATTTTCCAGAGGATTATTTTCCCATTTACTTAATTTCTAATAGATATTTCTGATTTTGGTGGTGCTGAAGTTGGAGCTCACGTGTGGCTTCAAAAGCATTGCTCGTAGCCATGTTTCTGTGTACTGCTGGTTGTTTCTAATAATGGGGGACTGAGGAAAACCTGTTTCTCCTCAAAACTGAGTTCAAAGGTTGTTTAATCTACAAGAATGGGAAGAGCTTAGGAAAGCTGCCTGCTCCTGCGAGCAGGGGAGGGTGTATGTAGTGCTTGGTTTGAGCTGCTGCTCCTTTCAGAGCTTTGGTTAGGAAACTACTGGATTGGGATCAGCACAAGGTTATTTTAATTTTGTTTTAACCAGAGAATTTTGTAATGCAGAGAATCAGACTGGTTTGGATGGGAAGAGACCTCAAAGCTCATCTAGTTCCCACCCCCATGGGCAGAGACACCCTACACCAGCTCAGGTTGCCCAAACCCCCATCCAACCTGGTCTTGAACCCTGCCAGGGATCCAGGGGCAGCCACAGCTTCTCTGGGCAACCTGTGCCAGGGCCTCACCACCCTCACAGNCTCACTGCCCTCACAGGGTAGAATTTCTTCCTCTTACCTAAATCTCCTCTCTTAGCTTAAAGCCACTGTTCCTTGTCCTCTCACTACACTCCCTGATAAATAGCCTTTCTCCAGCTTTCCTGTAGCCCCTTCAGATACTGGAAGACTTCTCCGAGGTCTCTCTTCTCCAGGCTGAACAAGCCCAAGTCTCTCAGCCTGGCCTCACAGCGGAGGTGCTCCAGCCCTCTGAGCATCGTTATGGTCTCTGGACTCACTCCAGCAGCTCCATGTCTTTATGTTGGTGACCCCAGAGCTGGATGAAGTACTGCAGGTGAGGTCACAAGAGATGATTCACTGGAGGTGAACTAAAACAATTGGAAGTAAAAAAAAAAAAATTCAAGAGACAATTCCTCCTGCCAGAACAAGAACCTGAACACGCTGTAACTTCACGTGTTCTCTAACAGCCCACAGGTGGAATCTTTATCTGAAGACAAATCCAAATTCTTTTGCCACTTCTGCTCTTTGTTCCAAGCCAGGAGCTGAGCTGTTCTGTGCAATAAATCCAGAGTGACACCACCTCAGGAAAGAAATGTTTGAACATGGGGTTTAAACATCAGACGAGCCGTTCCACCAGCTGCTGAGCAGCCCCTTCGGCAAGAGGAAGGGACAGGGACCAACCTGCATCTTTCATTACACACAGCGCCGCTGGTCTCAGAGCCGGGTATAAGGTTTGTAGTGAGGTTAGATGAAGTGTAACTTGAAGGCTGTAATGTAACTGAGATGAAGACTGGGGTAGAAAAATGAGAGTTGAGTAGTGGCAGTACTGGGGTAGGTAGGAAATGCTGATGGGAGCAGAAGGCGACAGTTTGAGGGGTTGTGAAGAAATGTGCTGAGTACAAAAGAAAAACAGCGTTAGAGGGAGCATATGTAAACCAAGAGCTTTCTCCTTGGCCTCTGGCAACCTTTGAGGTGACCTTTGCAGCGGCAGAGCAGGACTGGCCTGGACACCTTTGGCTGAATTTGCCCAGCAAGAAAAATCTGCGATTTATTGATATTTTCCATGTTCAAACTGGAGTCTGACGGGGCTCAGCTGATCAGGACGTGAAGTCCTGGCTGGAGCGGGAGAGTGAGCAAGGAGGAGGAGAGAACCATGAGTAAGTCCCCCTGAAGGTGTGGTGTTGCTGCCACCCGCCTGGCACCCTTCTGTTGCTGAAGGCTGAGTACATACTATATCCATTTCACTTCTGGGAGGTGACTTGCCCAGGAAAACCAAGGAGTAAAACACACATCTTATTTTTCTGGTTTCTCTGCTGATGAAATTTCCTGAGGCAAAGATCAAAAAGCCTGGAAACAAACAACCAGTTTCCTTAGAAGTTCTGCATGAGCCGATAGTGGCCCTGGAAAGGTGCTGGATGCAAGTGCATGGCTCCGGGTGTCTGGCAGCTGCCAGTGCAAGGAGAGCTAAGGAAGGTCTCAGGTTTATTGTTACACCATGGATCTCTGCTTTGTTCATGGTGGTAACTGTTGAACTCCCCCACGCCAGCTACAGCAATTGCCCAGGTAGTGTTGTTCTAGAAAAATCTTTGAGCCAATTACAGGCTCTTGCTGTGTTTGAATCACTAAGAGTGAGGAAAAGCTCCAGCACCATGGCAAATCCCAGCCCAGTGGAGATGTTCTGGGGGTCACACACAGGAACAGCCGTTGGCATCTTGGTACCATGTCGCATCCTAAACCAATGCTGTGTTTGAGCAGTCTGCAGAACATGAGCTCTGAAGTGTCACGGTGCAGAGAAACACCCTTACCAGACTCAAAATCCAAGGGAAAGTCTATTCCAGAGGAACATCCAGCTGCAAAACATCAGTGGCTTTGTCCTCCCATACCAGGAGGTTCTCTGTTCCTTGCGTGTCACTGCAGTGTAACTTTTCAGTCCACTGACTTCTGCCTTGACCTAATTCTGGCAAGTGCCTTTTCACCCACACAAGCAGAACGTTTAAGAACTTCTCCCTCAAAGGCAGCCCAAGCAGAGGAACGCTTCAGAACAAGCCTCCTGCCCTCGCTTACCCACAACACGCAGGTCTGGGCCTGTGGAAAGGTCTCCGTGTTATATAACCAAGCTGCTCGGCAGGCTCCAAACCTCTCAAACCAGACTAACAGTTAAGTAACCTGCATCCCCTCGCTGCTCAGGCCCCAGCCAGACAGGGATATACATCATCCAGCTGCTTGACTGTGCGGGGAACTGCTGAGGGCTCAGGCCAGCAGCGTGCTGAGGTGACAGCGCCTCCGGTGGCGGGATGCGAGCCGGCACGGCCCGGCCCAGCCCGCCCGGCGTAGGCCTTGGGGGGTTCTGAGTTCCAGCGTGTGGACTTTGGTTCTATTAAACCAGCTTTGATTACTCCACACTTACACACGGCTTGGGTGATGCTTGTATTTCTGTGATGGAATTTCCAGTGAACATTGAGAGGTTTTTTTGTACCCGGTTGAAACTGCAGGTTCGTTAGGAGTTGGGTGTGAGCTCAGCACACAGCCCGAGCTCAGCCGAGGCTTTGCTTGGATTGCAGTTGGGGAGGAATCACAGAATCACACTCTTGGGTTGGAAGGGACCTTTAAAGGCCATCTAGTCCAACCCCCTGCAGTGAGCAGGGACATCTTCACTAGAGCAGGTTGCTCAGAGCCCCATCAAGGCTGACCTTGTCCCATAGTTGTGGAACAGCAACACAGTAAAGGTGTAGTGCTGGGAATTTGAGGGTGACCCCTGTGTTTGAGCAGGAGTTGAGAGCACTGGCTGTGCTGCAGGAGTCAGACTAACCTGCTCTCTGTTTTACAGCACACTGCTGGTTTCTGAGAGATTTTACCAGTAACAAAATTATCTGATTAGCTGCTTTAGTGGCCAAAGACCTATCATCTCCCTATAAAAGCCTCACACTGGCCTCAGTATTAACCCTATAGAAATCAAGGGGATTCAGGACACTTCACTCTGTTTTGCTTCTGGCTGGCACAGGCTGCCTGTGGCTGGAACCCTCGTTAGCACATTTCATATTTCTTTTTTAACTCCTCCACACCCACCCAGGCAGTTACAGGAGAAGCCTGAACAGTCATGGGAAGAGGCAGTGTCTTTCTTCAAGGTCCTGGTTTATGTTGCCCTGCCACGGATCCTGCGTGTGGTGGTGGTGGTGGTGGTGGTATGTGAGCAGGCGTGAGCAATGAGAAGCTGAGGGACAGGCCCTGTGTTTACATCACTAGGAGATGTAAATGCCCTTTGGAAGTGGTGGTAAGAAGGAGAGGCCTTTCTTTAACTGAAAAGCTCTTTGGCATAAGCCATGTTCTAATTCTGTGCCTAAACAACAAGCTAAACTAGTCACTTAGCAGAACTAGTCTCTTTCAAGTAAGCCATCCCATGGGAAGCACAACAAGCTCAATGGAAGCCTGTGTAGCTGAGGGCAGGCTTCTGTCCTGCTGAAAACACCGACACCTCGCCAGCACTGATCCCCATTCTCAGCACCTGCACTCACAGAATAGAATCCCAGACTGGTTTGGGTGGGAAGGGACATCAAAGCCCATCTAATGCCAACTACCTGCCATGGCCAGGGACACCCTCCACTAGCCCAGGTTGCCCAAAGCCCCATCCAACCTGGCCTTGACCACTGCCAGGGATCCAGGGGCAGCCACAGCTTCTCTGGGCAACCTGTGCCAGGGCCTCACCACCCTCAAGGGGAAGAATTTCTTCCAAATGTGTAATCTAACTCTGCCCTCTTTCAGCTCAAAGCCATTGCCCCTTTGTGGTAACTCACTTGGGTTACAGCAGGGACACATCCAGACTCACATGACTGCTCACTACATGGCCACACAAGTGAGATTCGTGTGGAGACGAAGGCTCTTACCCCCAGTGACTGTTTCAAGCCCATTGTCTGAGAAGCCAGAGGCAGTGAAGCCCAGACAACAACTCAACTCACCTGCAACCCAAGGAGACACTTGCTGAGCAGGAATATCCAAGCTCACTTAACCAAAGCAAGCTGTTCATGCTGAAGGACAGGATGAGACACTGGGCAGACACAGGTTGTTTAAGGTATAAGGTATAAGGTATGGTATAAGGTTTTGGGGTTTGTTTGGGGTTTTTTTCCAAACAGCTGGTGAATCTCTCAAGGGTGTAACTCAGATTATTCAATGCTTCCACGGGTTTCTAAACTGGAAATGCCCAGGTCAGCAGCCTGCCTGTGCCTGTGTAACTTGCTGTGTGCTCCTGACTGCACATGGCCAGAGGACGGCAATGAAGGTGGTGAAGGGTCTGGAGCACAAGTCCTACAAGGAGCAGCTGAGGGAGCTGGGGCTTAGTCTGGAGAAAAGGAGGCTGAGGGGCCTGAGAAGCCGGAAAGGCGCACGCAGCAAGGAACCCGTTGTTCCGCCATCTGCACACGGACGTACCTCTTGTTCAAACCCTGTGTGTAAATCACGAGTCACCCACTCAGAAAGAGTTCCCACAAAGCCCAGTGCCACATGCTCCTTGAAGGACAGAACAAAGATTTAATAACTGAGCACGTTGTGTTTCTATGTTAACAGCAGAGCTTGCCTATTTTTATCCAACATTTTCTTTAGCTAAGGCCTTGATCATCTTAGCAGTGATGCGCCCGCCAGATTTACCGGTGACGCCATCTTCTTTGTGGCTCCTGCTCGATGTTTCTTCTGGCTCCTCATGAATAGGGACAGCTCTTCCAACCACACACATTAGCTTTGTCTCCAGAGGAACCAGTTTTAATTGTTCCTTAAGAAAAAAAAGATTATTATTCCTCTGCAGTTACATAGAAAAGCAGTCATGCCTCAACCCCCCCCCCAATAAAAAAACCCCAAATGAAAACCCAAAACCCCAAAGCCAAGAACTTTCCTTTTAGAAGCAACTGTAAAGATACTGTGCTGGGGTCGCTGTGTTTGGCCATGTCAGTGACAACCAGCTTGGTTAACAAGCCAGCTCATCTTTCAAGCTGCAGCCCTGCTGCCCTCTTCCTGTGTGTTTTCACCAGCAACACTTTCTCTGCAAACCAATGTCTGCTCCCAAGTTCCATTCTGTGAGAAGAATTAAACTAATCCATCAGGTAACTACTGCCAAGAGAGGTCCAGCCATGTGCTTTCCACCACATCTGTGCTGGCTCTGGTCTTCTCCAAACCTCTGAGTCAATTCAGTTGACTAACCCAACAGAAAACTAATTCAGGAGGAGAAAAATAAGACAAGCTTTTCTGCTGGGTGAGTGAGTGACTCAGCTACAGAAAAGGTCGATGTGCACTATGGGTTCCCTAAGGGCAGGAGAAGGACCTCACAGCCAAATCCAGGGAAAGGGAAGAAGGAACCCAACAGGGCAAGCACTTCAATCACCTCTAGTTAATAGATCATAGAATCACAGAATCATTAAGGTTGGAAAAAACCTCCAAGATCATCTAGTCAAACTGTCCCCCTACCACATGTATTTACTAAACCATGTCCCTAAGCACCTCATCCACACCCCCCCAAGGGATGGTGACTCCACCACCTCTCTGGGCAACCTGATCCAATGTCTGACCACTCCTTCTGAGAAATCCCTAACATGAATCTCCCCTGATGCCACTTGGGACTATTCCCTCTTGTCCTAGCACTAGTTATCTGTGAGGAGGGGCTGATCCCTAGCTCCCCACAACTTCCTTCCAGGCAGTTGTAGAGGGCAATGATTTCACAATAGTTGTCAATGCAACTTCACCATTTGCAATTTGGTTGTTATTAAGTAGAGGACAGTCAGCAGCACCTTTGTTGACCAGTGGGGTGGCTCTGTGGCACTAATAGCAGAAGGAAAGGAATAAAACTAGTATTCATCTCCTGAGGAACAACTGCAAGGAGACAAATGCCTGGACAGGTTTTGGTTTGTTTTTTTTTTAAATGTTCTGCTTTTGTATGAAATTACTCTTTAGGACAGAGCATCTCTTTAAGTTAGTCTTTAAGGCAATAGGATGATTTCTCTGGACACAAGCTTCGGTGTATTAATCAAATGAATGCAAAATTTTAGATAAAAGGGAATCATTTGTTTTGGTTGTTTGGGCTTTTTAAACTCCTTACTGAGTATGTTTGAATAAATAATCTAAAGAAAAATTATGGAGAAGCACCTTCATGCAACAAGCTCTGCAGTCTGCACCACATCAATATAATCTTTAATTTGCAGTAAAAATTGATGATGTAATGTATTTTCCAAGAGTAATTAATTTATTTAGAAATGTCTTCAAGTTTTCATAACCCACAAGTATAGTATAAAAGTCACCCAGGCATCATCCTTTTACAACCTCAGATCAAAGGTCTCCTGAAGCAGGTGCTACCACCTCCTTCAAGAACCACACAACCTCTGCCTATTTACATATCACATGTACCTTTTCTTCTCCCACCCCCAGGAGTGCCTTCATTCAGGCTTTCTGCTGAAGGAATAAATTACTTGTTGATCCTTTAGTGCTTCTACACAACATAAATTGCAAAGGACCAGCATCCAAGCAAACAAGCCTGTGCAATACCAGAGAAAACTGTCACTAGGTGACATTCAGAATTCTTTCTAGAGGGAGTTTCATTCTGACACTTGCATATGCCAATTCCTAGGACACGGTTCAGTTGCCAAAACAAAGTGCCTTATGCTATTGGATAAGCCTTAAGGCATCCAAAACATCCACAAGGCTGGCCTGAAGGACACAGAATCTGTGCTCTTTTGACCCAGCATCTGAAGGACAGGGAGTGTCCTGCCCATCTCAAATAACACCAGATGTCTACAATTAAACATCTGAATTGGACACTAGGTAAGACACTGGAGTTTATTCTGCCATAACACCACTGGGAGCAGGATGCTCCTGCCAGTAGCTCAGTCTCCCTACTGAAATATGTTTGTGTCAGTGGAAGACCCTGTTACTTTAACTCCTACCTGGAAATCTTTTCCATCTTCATACAACAAGCTCTCAAGGGCTGCCTTTTCCCCCAGCTCCTCATCAAGCTTCTTATTCTTTGGTTTAGACTGAATCTTTGGAAAGGTGCTTTTTTTTTGGCAGGGGACTGTGGTACTGCTGAGGCTTTCATCTCCATCTGTCTTTGCTTTTTAAAGAGAAGAACAAGGAGGTGTATGCAATTATTATGTTTTATGAAGATCAGAATTAGTACTGGGTATGAGCATTGCCTGCAGTCTTTAAGGTGGCTGGGCCAGTGAGCTGTAAAGAACAGCTTGGCAGCATTGTTAACTGGCAATCCAAGCCAAATGTTGGGTTTGCTCACTGGTACGTTTCCTTCACTATTTCTGAGGAAGATCAGGGACAGATTGGTTGGAAGTTAGAAGGAACACCTGTCAGATGGGACAGGGGAGAAATGAGCTTTTATCAGTTCAACTTAAATCCTGTGTAGCCCTGAACAGTTAAAAAATAGGAAAGGCAGAAAAAGCAAGTATAAACTTTTTCTGTATCCCTTTCTGTATTTCTATATGTGCATACATACATGTTCCTGAAACACAGCTGGTCTACTTGTAACCCTTGAAGAGCTCATGTTTGCAGTTGACTAACTCTCAGGATGACAGACAATTCTGGACATGGACTGACAAGTTAAATATCTTTGCCTGGGACAGTGACTTGACCCCAGCTTACTGGAAAAAACCCTACTTCCAGTAACTACTGTAAGGGTACTGGAGCTGAAGTGTTCCAAGTAAACATATATCTGACTCAGAAGTCTTAATCTACATGTTTGCAGGTGCCTGATGGTTCCAGAAATGCCAGCCTCTTGCTGGAACTGCTCAGAGCTTCAACCAACCTGTTCATGTAAGGTTATGGCTTCCATTTTTGGAACTTACCTCTTTGATTTAATGTTGTCCTTTCTTTCCCCCTCTTTCTTCTACTCATGTAAGGGAGTAGATAAAACATATGATACTAAGGAAACCACACAAACTGCCCAGAATGGATAAGCACACTCATACAGTCCTTCTTGATGAATAGTGTGTACATATCCTACCAGAAGAGATGGAGATTCAGCCCAAACTTCAGTAGTGCTTACCAAGATTTTCAGTTCAGGCTGAGCTCCATGCAATTTCTTCTGTTCTTGCTAGGGATTTATTTATAACTCCAGTGTATCTCTACAAGCTGAATGACTGCAAACTTTAAGTAAAAGCCAGTGCAGAGTTCAAGAGTGACCTCTCAGGAACGAGACAAATGAAGTGATGTTGATATTGATCAGTAAGATATGAATCATATTGTTATAAAAGAGTGAATGTAATTACAGTCAGCAATCTAAACACCAATTTCAATTTTATAACTGCATTACAGGCAGGCTGTGGTTTTATCTTCTTAATGGAAACTACAGTCTATCATGGCTGTGGTGGCTGCAAGTAAGTGGCAAATTAAGTGTTCACCATGCAAAACAGGCAGTTTGAAAAAAAAACAAACCCAAAACTTCAGAAATACAAGTTATTTAAATTTTCCATGATTTATCAGTTCTCATATGCTGCTGGCAAGTGTGTTACCTGCATGTTCTCTATACTCTACTTCTTTCATTTCACCCTTAGGAAATTCATCTTGCAAGGCAGCTGTCTGGGTAAGAAATGAATGCCTATGAAATTAAAACAATAAAGTGAGTGTCATATTAGAGTCTGAATTTTCTTGAATTGTCCTTTGAAATCTTTTGGTGAGAGGAGAGAGCAGCCTTCCTGAAAGCCATCTACTCTTAGCCACAAATGTGGAATAGTGCAATGTTTTAAAAATGCAAAGGAGGCAGCCAGGTAGTTTAGCAGCTAATACATGGCTCTTTCTTATTCTTAGTGACTAAATTCAACTATGTCCATGAGACTAAAAGAAAACAAATGTTAGTCTCCAATCAGTCCAGGACTTAAACCACAGCTGGCAGCTCTCACTTAAAGCCGTCCAAAATTTGGAGAGGAGAGAAAAATGGTTATTTCTTAAGACTTGGAACTTCTTTATGCAACATGGCTAAAATCACTGAGCTGGAACTGGAAAATGAAGATGGATCATTCCCATTGTTACACTGTGCTTTTGATACCATTAGTGTTGACATTTTGCAGCTAAATTAATCTTCCTCTAGAGAACATGTTAAATAATTTCAGTATAAAATAAACAGACATTTCTACAGACAGACCTATCACAGGGCCTCTTCCTTACTCAGTACCAGCTCATCTGTTTCACTTGAGATTGCAAAACCCCAGATATTTCCATATTAATCTTCACATCCTTAAACATTTTGCTAACAATAAAGGAAAAAGCTATTGCTCAGCACTTGGTATGAGATGCTGGGTCTCAGACAATTACAACAGAAATAAACTATTTCCAAGCCCCAGTGGTATCCCTGCTAAAAGAGAGTGTTGCTAGGTGTCAATAGATTACTAGAACCCAGTGTCTTCCCCGAGTTTCAGGATTTAGGAGGTTACAATGTCACTCTCACAGACCAACTATCGCACATAACTTAGTCAAATCCTGCCTTCACTCAACTAGGAAACTACCATGTGGCACCAAATAGCTCCAGAGGCAGGAGAAGGCATGATCTTTAATAAAAATAACATTAAAAAAAAAACTTACAGTGTTTCTGAATTTGTAAAGGCATCATATTACCTGGGTAGTCTCCAGTTCTGAAGTTTCCCATCAATCAACTTTGTCACTAAACTGATATTTTCTTCTTCCAGGAGCTGAATAGAGGCTTTCAAATCATTAACTTCTTTTTGGTACATCTTAACCTTTTGATAAATTAGAAAAATATGTATATCTTAGAAAGACTATACCCATTTTGGAAAGCTTTCACAGTAACTATCTTAACAGTACATGGCTAAATAGAATGCAGATGCATCATCAAGACCTCACATTTGGTGAATATAGTGATACATTTTCTGGTAAAGGGAAAGCTTCTCTGGTTAAGAATCATAGAATCATAGAATGGCTAGAGTTAGTTGCAAGGGACTCCCAGAGGTCATCTAGTCCAAACCCCTGCAAGAAGCAGGGACACCCCCAACTAGATCAGGTTGCTCAGGGCCTCATTCAACCTGGCCTTGAACGTCTCCAGGGATCCAGGGGCATCCACCACCTCTCTGGGCAACCTGTTCCAGTGCTCCACTACTCTCACAGGAAAGAACTTTATTCTAATATCCAATCTAAATCTCCCTCCCTCTATTTTAAAACTATCACCCCTTGTCCTGTCACAACAGGCCCTACTGAACAGCCTCTCCCCATCTTTCTTGTAGGCCCCCTTGAGGTACTGGCAGACCGCTATAAGGTCTCCCCGGAGCCTCCTCTTCTCCAGGCTGAACATCCCCAACTCTCTCAGCCTGTCCTCGTAGGAAAGGTGCTCCAGCCCCTTTATCATCTTTGTGGCCTCCTCTGGACCCTCTCCAACTGGTCCATGTCCGTCTTGTGTTGGGGGTTCCAGAACTGGACACAGAACGTGCTCATGTAGCTGAACAGATCTGGAGGCAGAAGCTCTGCATTTATCTTTTTGTTTGGTTGGTTGGTTTGTTTTCACATCAGAGCTTTGAGAGAGAAAAGCCTTTCTAGAGTTAAACTCTTGTTCATCAAGGTTTCTTCTGATTCCTGCCTACACACAAAACCTTCTCAACCAGAATTAGTGAGGCTGTCAGTCCAAGGGAGCCACAACACTCCATAAACCCCAGGTTCTACTTCTTTTCCACCTGGTAATCATGTCATATTTCCATGAAGATATATTAACCAAAGGACACCAGTTATTCAGGTCCTACAATTCCTCTCACTTATCCTGAAGTGCAAGTTCTCACCCCTTCACTGGGAGGTGGAACCAATGATGGGTCAGGCACCTTCCCAAAAATCTCAGTCATATGCACACCCTTCAAAACAGCGCCTGTGATCTGAATGCCTCTGTTCTCACCAAAGCCAAATTAACCCACCTAAATCATTCCAATGGACAGTAAAAATCCAGTTCCTTTTTTTCCCAGGGATTGAAAAAAAAAGGTGAAAAATGACAGGACATTAACCAGTAACAGGATGTGGCTTGGCATGATGAGGTGATGCAGCTTTGTACCACCTCAGTGTGACAGAGTAACCATGGAAAAATGTGCCTGAAGCCTCCAAATCTGTTCAAATTTGGAGGTAACTAGTTCAGGGCTGTTTTGGTAAGTCACTTTTCAGTTCAGTGGCCAAACTGAAAATCAATTCTAAGTTTTGAACTGAGACAAAACTGATTTTTTTGTTTATCTCCCCGAAAGAAAATACTGGAAGAGTCTGTCAGCTACATGTAAACATTAGCCTGTACCAAAATATTTCATCTGTATAAGAAAAGCAGAGAAAATGAATGGGTGAATTCAGAGGACTGGAGAAGTTAGTGATAATTTTGTTTTCCACAATAATTCAAAGCACTAATTCATAACATAGGAAACTAATAACATAGGAAACTAATTCATAACATAGGAAACTTCTAGTTGAGAGGAAAGAAACCCACATCCCTCAGCTCTCAGGAGAGGGCCCGTCAGGACTTCAGAGTACTCCAAAGTGGATCTCCCCTGCCTAATGGATGTAAAATTCATGAAGTGTTCACTGAGATGGGGAGAAGGGAATTCATACTCATTCAAGGTTATTATGTATAGATTCAAGCTCCTGTTTCTTATAGAGATTAAAACATTAACTCCCTCCTGTTGACCCCTATCTTATTGCCTCAGAAGCTGTGGTTTGGACACTCTCCCTGGAAAGTTAAAGATGCAGGCTGGGAGTTCATTAAGAGGAAGAAAGAAAGCTGTATCCCTGCATATTGGCAAGAATTTTAAACCAGTACATAAAATGAAGAAACCTCTGCCAGGTTTGTTGATGTGGCACTGAAAAGTAAGAGGTTCATTTAATAATTTTCAAAAAAGCTTTGCTCAGTTTTAAACTGTGAGGGTGTAAAGGTGGGGAAGGATATTTCCTCCCTTCAACTCTCTTCCTTTGGTTTGATCACAACAAAAAATCTCTATCAAACTTTCATCATGGAAATTCAGTTTCCCAAATTTGGCTCACAAAGGTTTTTCTTAATGAGAAGTTACAAGTATCTACTATATAGCTCTAAACTGTGGTTAAAGGACAGTGTAAAAGCTATCAAGTAATCAATTACAACTATGCACAAGTTTGATTTCCCTCTCCTCAGTGTACTAATCTCCAGGGTTTCTTTATTATCTTGCATTGAAGGCTGTCTCAAGCCCTACCTCCAAAAAAGTTTCCATTGTCCACATCCATTTTCCTTCAGTACAGCCCCACTAGGATTTTAACACAAATCAAAACTACACTCTTCAAATACTTACATGGTTGAACCTTTGCACTGTTTAGTATCCCACTTTCAAAAGACATAAATACTTAATTGTAGAGAATGTTGTAGTCATTAACTTAAGTGTCAAAACATGAAAATGGGTTCATCATTTGTGAAAATAGATGTTAACCTTTTACTTTTATTCATCACATATACTGTTTGCTACTCAGGATTACAAATTAATTACAGGACAATCACTCTCTTTTTCCTGTGACACTCTTCAGATGCCCACCACTGGAAACACTTGTGTCTGTAGGCCATTGCATCTCAAACCCGAAGTGCCATGATAAATTGTCCACATGTGATCCTCTTACCTCTTCTTTCAGCCACTCGTTCTCTTCAATTTCCCTGAGGCTGCTTTTGTCTAAGTATCTGAGAGTGTTCTGAGAAAACACAATGTAAGATCATCTCATCTGAGAGCAGGACTTGGACTGCACACTATAAAGAGGAACCTTCTGCTGTTTAGCAGGAAATAATTAAGAAACATCCACACAACAGACTGGAACATCCCCTGAGGGATTACAAAGGGATTTAGTCCACGAGGCCAGCTGTTGCTTCCCTATCATCCAGCCTAGTGTGGTTTATATGTCAAGCAATTTACCAATGTTTTCTAATTTCCCATATTAAACTAAAATATTTTTGTCCATCAGCTTCTGCTATATTCCCACTACTGCCCAAATCTTCCTGTTTTCAGGAAATCAAACCTTTAGATACTAAAAAGCCCAAGTAATATCACAAATGAAGCAGTGCCAATCTACAACGACTTAAAAATGCCATGCTAATGAGCCAAGGCTACAATTTAATTATTGATGTCAGTAAGTGTCAGAGAGGAACAACTGGGAGGGAAGATGCCCCTTTAGATCACAATACAAAAAAGAAATTATGTTCTCACACAACTGAAAATCCCACCACTGATGTCAATGGATTTAAACACCTAAAGGGCCAAATCAGGGGCTTGTACTTAAGAATGCTTTGCAGTTTGTGAGTGTTAAAAGACATCCCCATAAATACTTTGTAAATCATGTTTGCAAGTTACAGCTGGTGGAAATGACAAACCAAATCTGTAATCAATAAGACTAAATTTTACTACAGACTGCACTATTTTGACATTTTTGAAATGTACTTTACAAGTACAGTTGTGGGTTTGTGGTTTTGTTTTTTTTCAAAACTGATGTATCACAGATTCACAGGATAGGGGTTAGCAAGGTCCTCTGGTGATCATCTAGTCCAACCCCAACTGCCAGAGAAGGATCACCTCAAGCAGGCTGCACAGGACACTGTCCAGACAGGTCTTGGATATCTCCAGAGAAGGAGAGGCCACAACCTCTCTGGGCAGCCTGTCTCAGGGCTCTGGCACCCTCACAGTAAAGAAGTTTTTTTCTCATATGGAGACAGAACTTCCTGTGTTCTAGCTTGTGCCCATTGCCCCTTGTCCTGTCACTGGGCACCCCTGAGAGGAGTCTGTCCCTTTCCTCTAGACACCCACCCTTCTGGTATTTGGAGGTGTTGATGAGATGCCCTCTCAGTCTTCTTTTCTTCAGGCTAAAAAGCCCCAGCTCTCTCAGCCTTTCCCCGTACAAGAGATGTTTCAGTCCCTTCATCACTTCCATAGCCCTCAACTGGACTATCTCCAGTAGTTCCCTGTCCATTGTGAACTGGGAAGCCCAGAACTGGACACAGTATTTCAGCTGTGACCTCCCCAGGTCAGAGTAGAGGAGAGGAGAACTCCCTTGACCTTCTGTCCACACTCTTCTTAATACAGAAGATACCATTGGCCTTCTTGGCCATGAGGGCACACTGCTGGCTCATGGACACCTTAATGTCCACCAGGACTCCCAGATCCTTTTCTGCAGGTACTGGTGTAACCTGTACTGGTGTATTTCCATGCAGACTTAGTGTGTAATTGTTTTGTGAAGTCCATGCAAACACCAAAATCAAGCCCATAGCAAAAGTTAGGTGTTCATGAACCAGTCATATCAGCGTGTGGTGCTTCAGTTTCCCAGTTTTGTTCATAAAAAACACATTCATTGCTAATCTAATGTAAAAACCATGTCTATAACAATAATCAGAGCCATGTTTGATAAGAGGATTTACATTCTGTTAATTGGAATATTCTAATCTGAGTAAAAATAATTAACTCTGAGTACATAAATCCTAAATATGATGCCATTAGCACTTTATAAAAAGGCAGAAGCAATACCTCAGGGGCCTGTTCCTTACTTAACTTCACATGCTCCTCAATCAGTCTGGCATTTTCTTCTTTCATTTCTTCTAAAGCATTTCTGTAGTATTCTTCAAAATTAAAAAAAAAATCCAAAGTATAATCAGAAATCATTATATCATGTAAATTTCTCCTGACAACAAATAGATAATTGGTATGTTTTTCCTAAACTGGAGCTTGTGAGGCAGCACAGATGCAGCACAGACAATGATTCAAAGATTCTTCTCCATAGAAATTGCCCTCCTAAACCCAAAGGCCAGTAGTGTTAACTACAGAAGTAGAAATCTGAAGAGGCTTACACATTTCTGGTGGCAAGTACAATTATTTGCTTTCCTCATCACCTGTGATTATTTATCAAGTGGGCTATTATGTCAAACTGACTTTGGCTTCAAATTCAAGTCCTTTGCTATTTAACCATTTCATCCTTCCTTTCAATTGCCTTTGTGCTATTCTAAATAGCCCACTGCTGCCTGGCATTTTCTCCTTTTTAAAGAATGAATGAATGAGATTGTAGTGATTTTTCTTTTTGAAGGAAAGCACTTCAAACTTGTTCCAGAGGCTTGAGATTCAGCCTAGTTCTGTGCTTGTGTTGCAGACTGCCTGTTGCTGATCTGGCTGTAAATGAGTGGCCACAGACCCGCTGTGAAGTCAAATATGCATTTATTGTGCATTAGTCCCCTCATCATTCCCATAGCTCTCCACTGGATTCTCTCCAGGATTATTTTTCTTCTCCCTCCAGCAATTGTGCTTATAATGTCATCATCAGACCACATGAACTGCATCAACATCCAGCCCTTCAGTGGTACCTACAGAGACAGAAACCTCTTCACCTTTACCTATTCCTTCAGCCTTTTACACATTAGAGAAGGAAACAACTCAAATTTGGTGCTACATCACTCTGGAAGCCTGTTAGTTCTGAGGTTTTTTGGGTTTGTTTTGGGGTGTTTTTGTAAGCTACAGACTGTATTTCCCAGCCACTTTATAAATTCGATTTTAGGAATTGAATAAAAGCCAGTAGTGACAGAATCATTTTGCAGTATGTTAATTAGGTAACTGTTATAACATACATTAGGCAACTGTTATAATTAGGCAACTGCCTCCATAAGAGTCTTTTTATAAATCCACTTGAGTTTGACCACAAATTTTTAGCTCTGTACCCTGTGACAGGAGGACAGACTGAATATTTCTACTGGCTCACTCTGGCATTCTGTGAAAAAGAGAATGGGCTTTATTTCATATTTCAGTAGCTGTATAGTGAAGTTTTAAACTGACTAAGAACAGAAAATGCATAATGAAAAATATCAACCTCTCCTCAATACAGGGGTTGGTAACTAATAAGCTGTCTGGTAACACAGAAATCACAGTGAACATCTTTATCATGATAAGATATGTTTCAAGAGATGAAAAGATAGCTATCTGGCTCTCAGCCACAGGAGCTGATGCCTGGCAAGGGCTGGCACAGAATATACAGAGACACTTAGAGCAGTGTCACTGCCTGTTACTACCAGCTGCTTGGCTGTGGTCATGCATACTGAGAGGGACATAAAGGAAGAAAACCAGGACATCCTTCTCCCCACAGAAGCATGGGTTATGTAACAGCAAAATATTTACATGATTTTCAAATAATGCAGTAGTAAAGACAGCTTTGTAAAGCACTCAGCACCAGAATACTTAAACTCTCAATTTAATTCCACTTTTGTGTCAGCACTGAAACAGTTCCCAGTATTTGCATGTGTCTGTACTGGCAATTTTGAAGGACCTCATGCACGAGGCTATGCAACCAGGAGGCGAAGTTCAGGCCACTGGCTGAACAGCTCCCTCTAGTTCTGCATTTAAACAAGAATGATCAGTTCAAAGACTGCTTCAGAACGAGCTCATACTGCTTTCCCATCAGAGGATTTTTCAACATGTGAAGTGCTTGTGGCATGATAAGAAGCAACAAGAGTGGAGTCAACATTTTCAAGTATGACTCCTGAGGGAGACCGAAGTGTAGACAACCTAAATTCACATACACTTGTTTTCAGAAAATCACTATCCCTTGCAATAAAGTTTTAAAATGAGTTGCCTATATATTACAAGAAAAATCATCAGAAGACAAGGTCATCTGTTTATTCAAGTGTTCATACTTTCTGTAAGTTCATAGGATTGTTTAATAAAGGGATATTTATGGAGATAGAATTCTTCCATTTTATGGAATCATGTACTGTAGTTTAGGTGCACTGTCTTGCAAAAGCTGAATTAAGTTACTATAACATGACATCAAACAAAATTTATAATTTAATTATTTCCCAGAAGTAATACAGAAAGAGCTTGTAAGACTTACACTGCATGAGCTGTAAACTGACCTGTAACCCTGTGAAGGTCATCTTTGACTTCCTTGATCTCTTTTTCCAGATTCATAATCCTGTTGGCTTGTGCTTTCCTTCCTACATTTTTGTACTCCAACAAAGAATCCCTCTCACCTTGCTTTACTAAAAGTCTTTGCTCAGTTTCTTTAATCTGGGAATGAAGATCTGTTAAGGTGAGAACGTCAGTTCATTACCAATTTCTTGAAGTGATAGTTCTGAATTCTTGCATGAAATTATTTAATAAAGGCATTTTCACTGAGATTGGAGAAGGAAGGTGACTCTTCTACATTACAATACAACAAGACAGCTTTACATAGTGTCACGGGCCACTATCACTGCTGAAAACATCTTGATCTTACTCTGCCAAGGAAAGATCACAGTTCTCACTGACATGTTGTACCCAAAGACACACGTGGCTTCACTTCTACTGAGAATTGTAGGGATGGCAGCCAGAACTTTCAACAATCAAAACTGATCCTTTTGCTGCTATCTTTTTTTTTTTTTCTAACCTTCTGGTGAAGCCAGTGCATAAAGCTTTCATGAGTTTCCAGTTAGTGGAAAATATGAAGCTTCTGTACTTGCACAGTGATATAAAACTAGCTTGCACTAGGAGGGAACAAAACAGAGTCTAAGATACGGGGTTTCTATAAAAGACCCATTTCTTTTTAATTTTAACTCAATTAACAGATTTAGTTATAAGCTTTGTGCAATCTCATACCACTTTTTGACAACTTAACTTTGGGAAGGAAAAGTTTTATGCTTTTCTATGCAACAAGAAAGTTGTATCTCTATTTAAATTACAAAAAATAGTACTCAATCCTGTTTAAACTGCAAGCCACACTTCCACAATTCACAATATATACCTTCCAGAAGTTGTTCTTTGTCCTTAACATATTGCCATATTTCTTTCAGTGATTCTTCCACATCATCCCTAGTTACAACCTCCTTTTCATCTTGTTTTTTCTTTGCCTCTTCTATTTGTCTTAGTATGTGCCTGATATGTGTCTGCTGTTCTTCCTTCAGAAGGTCATTCTGTGAAAGAACAACAGAAGAAAATGCAGGTATTAAAACATTTTCAAATTAGTTTTCAAAGTTACAAACCTAAGTATTGAAGAAAAGTAAAATCTGACCTAGTGCCAGGGTACACTGCAAAAACACTCAGCTGAACAGTGATTTTTTTTTTTATTTGAAAAGGATGAAGCAGAAGGGGGAGTTTGCATCTCTGAAAGTTCTCAGTAACTACAAGACCATAACAAGGAAACAAGAGACTAATGCCTGCCTTATTTTCCTTTATGCAGCATAGGAATAGCCCTCTGTTGTTTGGAAATAAAGTTTCTCTCAGTTGATTTAATAACAACTCTTATTTGTAGGATTTACTTATTTTACTGTAACATTCTTCACAACAATTTACCACCTTCATGTAGACATGTCAGACAATCAGGTCGCTTGCAAGTAACCCCAGTATAGAGTCCTGTCAGAGCTGGAATTAGTTATGCCTATGGATTCCACAGCTGTAATTATATCCCCTTTCCCTGATCCTCTCAAGCAACACTCAAATTATTTGAAATTACTGATTGTGTACATTTTCTCCCAAAGGATACCATAAGAGAGCAAATAACCATTGTCAGCCAAACTGTAACAGTAATTATGCAACAGTCTCTCAAACATTCCTCATTTCTAAAAGGACCTAAACCACTCAAAACATTAAGCAACAAACAAATAAGGGAGCCCAAAAAAACATCAAAACATGACTAAATTGAACAAACAACACTTGAAGCATTCCCTGAAGTACCTTGAACAGTCTAAAATATGAAGTTCTTGATAGACCAGCAGAAAACTGGGGACATAGCTGTAAGACACTTCAGATGTCAGCAAAGAGAAGAGGCAAATGCCACTTCCACTGATAGTTAAGGCCACAAATGAAACACAACACAGGCTTCAAGGAACACCAAGGGGCTCAACAGATGGATTTTACAGAAGCAAGGCAAGTATCTGGCACAGGAAGGACAGAGACACATAGTTTGTTTCAATGTTTCACTGCCAGGAAGTCAGGCTGCAACATCATTTAATAACATCAGTTTATGGCTTTTAAGCTGTTCAAATTCCTTTCATTAAGTAACTGTATACATACTTCTAAAGTTCACTGCTCTCAGTCATCAGATGCCATATCACAGCTCTTCATACACAATTCTTCAGATATGGTTCATATATCCTGTTCCTTAAAGTGCTCCTCAGGTGAGATCAGTAGTTACATAACCTTGTTGTAAAAATGACCCAACACAACTCTTAACCCCCAAGAAGGGAAGTTTTCATCAGGCAGTACTAAAAAGTGAACCTAGACAATTGTGTAATGCTCTTTCTTCTTTGCACAGTTTTCATTGTAACTAAGCTTGCAAAAATAACCAAACACTTTGCTTGTGCAATCCCATGACCTCAGAAGTGAATCAAAGGAGGTCAGCAAATCTCAGTATGTCAGATCTTCTCATACTACTGGCAAAAAGGAAGTTAACACCATGTATTCTTTGTGCTCTGAAATACTGAGGAACATTTGCAGGATTGTTTGAAAGGGCACATCTGAATATACTTGAGTAAATTTGCTTACTGAAAGGGGGGCTCACTGTCCTATGTTTGCTGCAGAGTAAAATTAAATACTCAGGTTGTTAATGAGGCTCTTGTGTGCTTTGGAAAACACTTTCATTGAACTCACTTTTCCCAACCATGAGATGGTGGAGGTGGAGTTCAGGATCTTATGTGGCAGGAAAAGAACCTCAAGTAGGACTGCAACCTTGGAATTTGGCAGGGCTGACTTCGGCCTCTTCAAGCAATTACTGGGGGAAACCCCATGGGACGGGGTACTGGAAGGAAAAGGAGCCCAAGAAAGTTGGTCCATTTGCAAGAATAGCTTCTTCCAAGCTCAAGATCAGAGTATCCCAACAAGGAAAAAATCAAGGGGAGCCAGGAGACCTGTGTGGTTAAACAGGGGACTGTTGGGCAAAATTAAGTGTAAGAAGACAATTTACAGGGCATGGAAAGAAGGGAAGGCTACGTGGGAAGAATACAAGAATATTGTTCAAGACTGCATGCCGTGCCCGGCCCCTCGCCACGACGGGGGACTGCAGGATGGAAACTGGGAAAGCTAAGGCCTCCTTGGAATTAAACCTTGCAAGGTGGGTGCCCTGGTGACTGAGGACAGTAATAAGGCAGAGTTACTGAACACCTTCTTTGCCTCTGTTTACACTGTTGGAGAATGTTTGCAGGAGCCACAGATGTCAGAAGTCCCAGAGGAATCCAGGATAAATGAGGAG
>VXBZ01004035.1:382854-423992 GCA_013399135.1 Heliornis fulica
CAACAGGACACCCCCCGCCCCTCCCCGCCCTTCGGCACGTTCGGCGGGGCGGCGGCGCCCCCTGGCGGCGGCGTGCGGGAGCTACCGCCGGAAAAAGCCCGCGCAAAGCGCTCGGCCGTGCCTCTCCGGCCGGACCGGAGAGCGACTCGCCGCTGCTGGCTCAGGCGGGGCTCTGCTGGGCCTCTCCGGCAGAAACGCGGGGCGGCGCACTGACCGGTTATTAGCTTGGTGACTCCTGTACTCGGAATCCCAGAATGACTGGGTTAGAAAAGACCTTTGAGATCATCGAGTCCAACCGTCCCTGTCCCCTCCTAAACCATATCCCTGAGCACCTCATCTATCCTATCCGTCTGTTAAATACACCCAGGGATAGGGACTCATCCTGTTCCACATCCCAACAGCTCTTTTGGTGAAGAATTTATTCCTAACATCTAATCTGAACCTGCCCTAGTGAAGCTTGAGGCCATTTCCCCTTGTCCTATGACCTATCACTTGGATGAAGAGACCATCACCCACCTTTCAGCAACCTCCTTTCAGGTCATTATAGGCAGGGATGAAGTCTCCCTTCAGCCTCCTCTTCTGCAGACTAAACATCCCCAACTCCCTGAGCCATTCCTCAGAAGGTTTGTTCTCCAGACCCTTCACCAGCCTGGTTGTCCTCCTCCAGACCTGTTCCAGGACCTCAATGTCCTTCTTTTAGTGAGGGGCCCAGGACTGATCACACTTACATCCCTCCTTAGGAAATGAGAGAAGTAGATGTTACCAGCAGCTCGAGGGCAATTTAAGACCTGAGAGAGGAGGTCATGGGCCTGAGTTTCACACAAAAGGATGCCTATGTTAAGCAGGCTTAACAACACAAGCCTCGAAATTCCCTCTATCATCAAGAAATGTGCATTTCCCAGGCCTACAATAGTAGCTGCAGTTCCACAATGATTGTGATCTGGGTCAATCACGGCTGCAGAGCTGCTTTCTTAGAACAAGTTCCCTAAGCTGTCGAGAGCATGGAGCATGCTCCACCCTACTAACAGACACTTCTGCCTGTAACCCCTTTCACCCCATACACCAATACTGTGTAATCAGCCATGCTCCAACCTTGGGACAGGGCATAAGAAGATGGAAAGGAAAGATGAAGGCCAATCCCAACTCTTGTTGGCCAGTGGACTTCCACTGGTTTTGGATGGGTGCTGTATGATGTCCTTCTTCACAGGACATTAGTGAGTGAGCCACATAATCCTGGGAACCACAGTCTATGCAGAAATAAATTGAGACACAATAAATGCATTTGTCCTCATTCTTGGGCAAAATTCACATTAACCTACTTTGTTCAGTTTTTGGTCAGCCCAATGGGAGCTTATGTTATCCTGTAGTAAGTCCTGTTTGACATAGTCAAACATAGTTTGTCAGCAGTCTGTAATTAAGGCATATTCATTAAAACAAGGACAAATCACTTTCAACCCTGTAGGCAGAGATAATAATTTGCAATGCATCTCTATTGAAGACAGTAGGAAGATGCTGTTCATATTCATTCAGTGGCCCCAGAGAACTGTTCAGATGAGAAAACCCAAATAACTAAAAACTAGTGATCTTTAATTGTATTGAATGATGTTATTAGGACACAGCAGCCAGCTGACACATAAGCCAGGCATTGAATAGGAGGCAGGGAAAAAGAAAGAACAGCATCTTAAATCACCTGGCAAAGATAAACACAGTCTTGACCTTCGTTCCTTCTAGCACAAGATCTTTAACTTGGATGGATTTAAATCCCACTATGCCAAAAAGTAACAGTGATTAAACTACACTGTGGGCAACCTTTGCTTTTTTCCTTTTGCATGGCAGACAACACATCTTTTGGAAAACCTTGTCTTACAATCAGGAAGAGAAAATATTATGGTGTGAGTCCCTATTTTGCAGATTAGCAGCGTTTATCAGGATCAGGCAATGTTTTCAGTTCTTCTTTGACCTTATGTTAACAAGCATGACCATGGATGCCAAGAATATCTGCTCCATAAAATAGGTGGCAATACCACATACTCTCTTTTCTGGAAAGATAGTCAAAAGGTGTAAATCTTGAATTCCAAGACTGGGAAAAATGCCTCTTCCCTCAAATGCAGGAAGCTGAATTTTGTGACAAAATTTCCTTTTTTTTTTTATTTTTTTTTCTTTGTGGTCAGAAAATGGCTGGACTGTGAAAAAGTGGTGAGAGTTACTGCTTCTGTTGGCCCTTCAGCAGTAGCTGTGAAGCTGGAATTCACCTGCCTTTTGGAGTAAAGATGCCATATCAGAAGTGCTTTGTGAGGAAGCAGCTTGTCTATGAAAATGTCAGGAGCTGTAAGGTAGGTGCTACAAATGCATGGAAATGGTGTATGTGTGCATGCCAGCTTCCCACCTCCCCTATGAGCTGGTTCTGGAAAATTCCTGCTGAGAACTAGCTGATTTCCAGTGGCCTTTCAGTCAGAAGGGATGCAGGCACAAAAGGAGATAAATACTTCCTTTTGTCTCAAGGAACACATTTGGGTGTGGGGTTTTTTGTTGTTGTTTGGTGGGGTTTTTTTTGTTGTTGCTGTTTTGTTTAGTTTTGTTTTTATAGAGGAAGAAGAGAAATTTTTAGATTACACATTAGGAAGAAATTATTTACTGTGAGTGTGGTGAGGCCCTGGCACAGGTTTCCCAGTGAAAGCTATGGATAACCACTCGCTGGAAGTGTTCAAGGACAGACAACCTAATCCAGTGGGGGGTGTCCCTTCCCATGGCAGGGAGTGGGAACTAGAATCATAGAATCATACAATGTTTAGAGTTGGAAGGGACTCCCAGAGGGCATCAAGTCCAAGCCCCCTGCAAGAAGCAGGGACACCCCCAACTAGATCAGGTTGCTCAGGGCCTCATCCAACCTGGCCTTGAACGTCTCCAGGGATGGGCCATCCACCACCTCCCTGGGCAACCTGTTCCAGTGCTCCACAACTTTCACAGTAAAGAACTTTTTCCTAATATCCAATCTAAATCTCCCTCCCTCTACTTTAAAACCATTACCCCTTGTCCTGTCACAACAGGCCCTACTGAACAGCTTCTCCCCATAGGTGGGATTTGAGGTCCTTTCCAACCCAAACCAGTCTAGGATTCTATGATTCCTCCTAGGAAGAGGCAGCTCGTGTCTGGGGAATGTTGTGTTCATTTAGAACAAAATTCAGGTCAACCAGACCATCATCAGGGTTGTGGTGGCTCATTCTTCACAAAGAAGAGTATCAATGGGATGTATATGGCCAGATATTCCATCTGACAGAGCAGGGTATGAGTCTTCTGAGGATACATATTGACCTTCCTCCTTTATATTGTCTCCTTGACCGGAGAACAATGTCACTATTCTGTCCTGTGCTGCCTCTTCTCTCTGGTGTTCTGACCCAAACCTCAGCCTGGATATGGGACTGAACCCAGAGAAGGATTTCAAACATTTTCAAGTGTTCCTCTGCTTGGGGAAACAGGGAAGGCATGACTGTTCTGGCCTGGGATTTCACAGTCATTTATGCATCTTCCTGTGTTATTTCAACCCTCCACTTACTGCAGGACAAACATCCTACTGTGCAGCAGGCAGCAGCTCAAGTCCTCAGGGACAAGGGGGCACACCTACAAAACCTTCAGAGCAGGAGAGAAGTGATCAGAAAGCACCTCTCCCAGGAAAGTGAGGAATAGGAAGACCACACAGGCAAAGGGATAGCAGCCAGACCACAAAGAGTTGACCTGCACAGGAAAAGCCTGGGGAAGACCTGAGGAGTGAAGGAGAATCCCTGTTCTTTCTATTGCAAAATAGAAAGCAGAATATTGCAATAAGCAATTTTCTATTGCAATAAGCAATTCTCTATTGCAGAATACTGCAATAAGCAGTTTTATTTTGTTTTGGTTTTGGGTTTTTGGGGGTTTTTTTAATTATTTTTTGCCGTTTTGCTCTTTTTTTAAATCTACTCCTCTGCAAAGTCTAAGATGGGGTGAAGGCGATGGGTTTTTCCTTGTGGACAAAGCAACAGCTCTGGCTATATTAAAGGAATGATGGACCAGGAAAACCTGCTTTTCAGAAAGTTCAGTGAGGCTGAAGAGGCAGAGGTAGTACCCAGGAAGGGCTCTGAAAGGTATAGGACCTGGGAACAAGGCAGAAACAGATTATATGGGTGTAGGAATACTGTATTCCACTGACAAAATGTCCATCACAGAAATGAAAGACAGCAGAATATTCCTAGGGCTGGGTTTGAACTGGCAAGTCCTGCTGTGTTCAATAAATGGTGATAAAAGTGCAGGGGTAGTATGGGCCATTCCAGCAATTGCCTACTTAAGTAAGTAAAGATATTAAATTAAATCTTTGCAAATATCCCTTATTACTGGAGGAGAAGGCTTCACTCTTTGAGGACATTTCTTTCCAGAATCCTCAGCCTTGTACCCTGCAAGAAAGAAACCCAGAAAACACAAATTGTGCCAAAAAGAGGCAAGTCAGAGAATGTGGTTTGCATCTCAGTGACCTTCTAAGATAGGCTACAGAAGGTTCTGCACGAAGAAGTCAACTTTACTATAGTAAAGTTCAGTCCAGAGAACTGGTTCCTGTTTTGAGCATGGGCTCAAAACAGGAGCTGATTTTCTGAGCTGTCCCATTGATGACAACTGGAAGAGAAGTTCTCATGTTTCTTCCTTTTTTTAACTTTGGCAATTTGGTAAGAGATGCTGATTTTAGCTGAGTAAGAGTTAATTTTCTTCCCAGTAGCAAGTGTGAGGCTGTGTTTTGGTTTGTGCTGAAAACAGTGTTGATAACACAGGGATGTTTTTGTTCCTGCTGAGCAGTGCTCACACAGAGCCAAGGCCTGAGTAGGTTGGGGGTGCACCAGGAGTTGGGAGGGGACACAGCCAGGACAGCTGACCCCAACTGATCAAAGGGATATTCCATACTGTATGTCACCATGCTCAGCATATAAATCTGATGGAAGAAGAAGGAAGGAGAGGGGATTTGAAGTGATGGCACTTGTCTTCCCAAGTAACCATTAAAGGAGCCCTGCTTCCCTGGAGATGGCTGAACACCTGCCTGTGGATGAGCAGTGGAGAATGAATTCCTTGTTTTGCTTTGCATGTGGCTTTAGCTTTACATGATAAACTCCTTTTATGTTGGCCCATGAGTTCTCACATTTAGTCTTCATATTCTCTTCCACATCCAGCCACAGGGGAGTTAGCAAGAGGCTGTATGGTGCTTAGTTGCCACCTGTTCTGATCAATGTTCTGATCAAGTTTAAATTGGCAAATTCACCTTTTTACAGATACATGCACACACAGGACAAAGCAGAAACTATGTTCATCAGTGCTTGAGGAAAACTGCAACTATTCATAGACTCCTTACCTCCTAGAAATTATCAAACAGAAAATTAGGGCTTCACTTCTTAAAGATGCCCGGCTCAGTGGCAGCAGGACTTCATGTTTGTTTTGTCTTGGAGCAAAAGAACAGGGAAACAATCAGGGCCTATCTCTGCACATTTGCTCTTGAAAGCCATCTCTTGTGTGATCATTATTATCAAGCCAATCTCTTTCTTACTACAGAGAGCACCGTAATTGTTTCACCATATCCAAGTATGAGTAGGAGGTGAAATATAAGAGTGCATGGTTAGCAGGAAGCCAGTGCTAATGATCTAGGATTTGGAGAGTGAATGGAATGTGGGAACACAACGGAGAAGTAATTTAAAACTGGGCTTCTGCAGGCAAGAACAGAGCAAGTGCCACATGGGCTGCCTGCAAGGCACAGTAGGCCCCGCTCCCAGGCACTCCAGAGACTGAAATCCTTCAGCTTCCACAAAACAGAATTAAAATATAAAGCAGGGGCCATGAGAAGAACACACCTAATGTGAAAATATCAGCACGTCACCTCTTCATGTGACAGAGGCTTGGTGCTGTCACCCTGCGCCCAGAGGGACTCTGGCTTCTTGAAGTCACCTAAGTGCCTTGGCTGTTAAGCAAGACGTGCTTCAAGGGGAAGGTGCTGATGAAACATCGGCATGTGTATTTTGTGCCACTATTTAAACAGAGCAAGCACTTACAGCGGCTTCCTGGACAAACAGATGACCGAAACCTCTGTTATCGCTGCCTGTATCCTTACTGCAAACAGGGGCGTATGTTCACACCTCTTAGGTTGCCTATCGCTAGATAGGCATAACAACATCATGCAGTGCTACAGGCTTGGGAAGAGTGGCTGGACAGCTGCCAGGCAGAGAAGGACCTGGGGATGTTGATTGACTGCCAACTGAATATAAGCCAGCAGTGTGCCCAGGTGGCCAAGAAGGCCAATGGCATCCTGGCTTGTATCAGAAACACTGTGGCCAGCTGGTCTAGGGAGGTGACTGTTACTCTGTACTTAGCATTGGTGAGGTCACACCTTGAGTGCTGTGTCCACTTCTGGGCCACACACTACAAGAAGGACATTGAGGTCCTGGAGTGGGTCCAGAGAAGGGCATCCAGGAGAGTGAAGGAGCTGGAGGGCGAATCTTATGAAAAGTGGCTGAGGGAACTGAGTTGGTTTAGTCTGGAGAAGAGGAGGCTGAGGGGAGACTTTATTGCTGCCTATAATTTTCTGAAAGGAGGCTGTAGAGAGGTGGGTGATGGTTTCTTCAGCCACGTGACAGGTGATAGGACAAGGGGAAATGGCCTCAAGCTGCTCCAGGGCAGGGTCAGATTAGATGTTAGGAAAAAGTTCTCCACCAAAAGGGTTGTCGGGCATTGGAAAAGGCTGTCCCGGGAATGGTTACCATCCCATCCCTGAATGTATTTAAAAAATGGATAGATGGAGTGCTCAGGGATATGGTTTAGGAGAGGACAGGGACGGTTGGACTCGATGATCTCAAAAGTCCTTTCCAACCTAGTCATTCTGGGATTCTGTGATAAAATGAAATACTGATCACTTTACCTCACAGCAACTCAACTCAAGCTGATATTCCCTCTGTCGACGTAATGTGAAATACCCGCTTTTGCTATGGAGCCAGCCTGCCTCCGCCAGCAATCGCTGAGACCCGCCTTGCACCGCGAACCGCCTCACGGCCCCGGGGCGGACCCTCACACGGCGCCACAGGTGACCCCACCACCGGGGCGGAGGGGCGGGCCGGCGGAGGGGCGAGGAACCGCCCCGCTCTGAGAGACGCGGCGCCTCTATTGGCCCAGCGGCGGCGGGACGGGGCTGCCCCGCCCGGCCCCTCCTCTCCCCTTCTCTCCTCTCCCCACCCTACCCCCGCCCGTCCCTTCAGGCCGGCGGGGAGGTTGTGTGGGGTACTGGTTGTTGGCTGCGGTGAGGTAACTGTTGCTGTTTCTGATCGGAGGGACGGGCTGGGGGACTTGCGGCGGGGCTGGCGGAGGCCTGCGAGACTGAGGCACGGGGGAGCTGTCCGCTGAGGCGGCAGGAGTGGTGGGGCTGCGCTGGGGAGCTTCGGCGGGTAAGAGTGTCTTATTACCGACCCAGAGGTGAAGAAAAGCGTCAAACCCACTCGTCGCCGCTGTCCTGAGCGTCGTGAGGATAAGTGTGCCAGTCGAGTCCTGACTCCAAGCTTTCGGCAGCCGGGCTGCTCTGTGCTCGAGGGGTTTCGCAGCTTCCAGGGCCTCTCGCCCGAGGACGGGGGAGCTCTCGCAGGTCTCTTCCCTGCCCAGACCGGAGGAAAACGCCGCTGTATCGGCGGCTTCCCTCAGAACCGATCTCGGGAGCCTGTGTGAAGAACTGCCGCCTATCCCCAGCAAAGGGGGCGGTGTGAGACGCCCTGGTGCCGCTGGTGGGAGCTGAGTAACTGTCAGAGCTTACCTGCATCTACCTTCTTTATGTTTAAGGAGGGTGTTTAGATCTCAGTGGAGAGATGTTAATGACCTTTATGTAGTCAACACTTTCATTTTGAAATGCTAAAATAATTGCGTCTTTAACGCTGTCTCTGGGGTGACTTGCAGAATTGGAGATGTCCATAAAGTCTAATGTAATTGGCTGTGTCTTTTTGTGTGTGTGTGTTTGAGCAGAAGGATCTGTTTATAATTGCCATTGTGGGGTAAAGATCACTTAAATTTGCGGACAGATTGTCAAGTGGCAAGACGGGTATTTCTGAACTTTCCCAAAAGTGTACGGGGAGGGAACTTAAAGCATGCTTGGCAGGGTTCTCTGAAAATTAACTTGATTTTATTGGATAAATGAAGTAATCAAAGTATGATGGAATGTTCAGAAGACTAATGTATCAAAACACTTTATTAAATATGTCAACATTTTTCCAAACAGCTCTTAACATCCATAAGTGGTAGTAAACCTAGGAGTATGCAATACCATAGAGTTGATGCTCTGTATTTGGCACTCATGACTGCAGAACTCTATGGTCTCAATCGCTGAGGTAAAGATAAAGTGCTGGAGTGCTCTTTGGCAGGAGAAACTAGAATGAAAGTGAACACTTTGACTTTCATACATTACAGTCTCTCTTTTCTATTGATACTGTTTTATGTATCTTGCTACCTCTCTAGAGAAGAGGAGGTGATCTCATCTGCCTTTGACATAGTTCACATTATTTTTGTGAGTAAGACCTTGCTAGTCATCTTTGCACTGCGTGATGGAACCATGATAATCACGCAAAATAAATCTCTCCTCTTTGTTTTACAGGTTTATCTTGGTTTTACGTGACATCTTTTTCTACTCACTCTACATACTTTGTGCTTTTCCTGCAGATTTTACTATTTGCATGTTTTCTTGTGCACTGTTTAGTCAAGTTTCTGTCTGTTTGCACTTATGTGTTATTTATATACTTAAGCATGGCTGTATTATAAAATACTAGTAGTAATTTTGAAATATTAGAAAATGCTTATGCACAGTTATGTTTTAGCGTGTTTGTGTCTGGGTTTAAGGCAAGGAAATAATAAGCATCTTGCTTACTCTGCATCTCCCTTAAGGGTACAGCAGGCCTCTTCTTTGACTGCAAAACATGTTCTTGAATTTTCTGAACCTGCCATTGGACCTGACACTTGATAAGCATCTCTTGCAGCCTAGAATAATGTATTATCAGTTTAACTGTCAGGTTTTTTAAATTCAGTGAAATAGGTATTCATGTTCTTGTTTAGCAGTGTTGACAAAGGCCAGAGTAAACAATGCTCCATTGCCCCCAAAAGTTAATGCCAGAAAAGTGATTTTATCTTTAAAGAACTGAGCAGAGATTATGGACAGATTCTCTGGAGTAAACTCCCATTATTCTGCAGGAGACACTTGTCAGATTCCCAGGTAGAATTACTGCTCCAATTTAGTACTTGGAGAAAAAACCTTTGATGCTTCCACAGAAGGTGAGATTTTAACTGTTGTGTCTAGCAACAACAACAACAGCAACAACAAAAAAGCTTAACTAAGAAGTTGCAGTGGGATGAAATTGAAGGAATTACTGGCTTTCTGTCCTGTAGAATATTTTCTGTGCTCATAACAGAGAGGAATCAGCTTTCCTAGTGGTGAATGGAGCAGACTTCAAACAAAAGCCTACTAAGAGAACATTATTTGCAGGAACGTTTAAAAGTAATTTGCAGTCTCTCAGTAGGAAAAAAAGTTTAATTTTATGTTTCTTTAATTAAAAGTGCTGGCTCTGTCCTACAGAAGTCAGTCTTCATTAAATAGTGACTTGTTTTCCACCATAGTAAGCAACTTGTTTTTCTGCACAGCAAGTGCTCTTCAGCCAGGATGGCTGACTGAGCAGGTAGCTGCTAAAAGCAGCAAGTAACCTTCTAGTGCTCAAAGTTCATCACCTGCTGCATTTAAAGTCAGCTTATTTAGGTTACTCATAAGTCAATTTAAGGAGGCTCCGTGGTTTCGTCTGTCTGTGGTGCTTCAGGATATGCTTTAGTGGTGGACTTGGCAGTGTTAGGTGTACTGTTGAATTTGATCTTAAAAGTGTTTTCCAGCCTGAATGATTCCATAATTCCAATGCCAGAGCATTTATTATTCATGGTTGTTGTTGCTTTTGCTGTATTAGCAGTCTCCAGTTCTTTAGCTTATTTGGGCATAAAGTGAAAGCTGATGTTAGCAGATGTATTCATGCTTCATTCTTGTGATAGGGAGTCATTCTGATTCACCTGAAAACACCAACTGGCTGTGCTAGATTCTTACTTCATGGTCTAAGGTTTCCTGCTGTATGTAACTTGACTCCCATTTATTTCATTGATAGAGCAACAGGAAGAGATATATAATGCACATGTGAGGAGGAGGAAAAGAATACTTCCAGCCCTCTTCTTATGTTGTACCTTTTCATCTACATGATAATGCCAATCTATTTTTGATGAAAGTAATACACAGCCTTACAATTTTTTCCTTCTTCTTGCTATATTAATTTCCCCTTGTAGTATAAATCTTCTAAAAGTAAGTTTTTCTTTTCTTTCTTTCTCCCAGTCAAGGTTATTCTGCATTTCTGTGCCTGTTTCTATATGTAAGGGGTGTGTGTGTGTTTATAAATAAAAATAAAATGTAAGAACAAAGGAGATGCTTGTTTGTAGAGTAACTTGCACAACAATCCTAGACTCATTACTAGATCCTTTTCTTCTACAAAAAGATTCCAGTGTGTATTGGTAAAACCCATATGAAATTGCTTGTCCACTGTTACTGTCAGTCTGATTCTGACTGATAAATTGGCAGCAAATTACTCCTGTACAGGCTGGATAGACTACAGTTAGGCTGTGTAATTTCAGCCATTTAACTAGAGCTCTGGAATTAGAAGAGTATATTCAAGAGCTCCTGGGTTAGAAATAGTTTTAGACCATTAGCTTTTTAGATGTTAAAATCTATGTCCATGCTTTCTTCCTCTACTTAATTTAATTTGTCTTAAGTGATTCAAAATAGCATTAAAAATTAAAATCATTTATTAAAAATGCAGGGTGAGGTCCAAAAATTCAGTGTAATTGCCCTTTAGGCATTGTAAGCAAAGGGTATGTGTCTGAGACCTAGGCAGAAATCTAACAACTAACCCTGAGTAGTAAGCCCTTGACCTTCTGTTATGGTCCTGCTTACAGAAAACTGTTGCAGTGGGTTTGGTTTTTTTTTTTGACTGTGAATTTGCAAGTTGCTTATATTCCATATAGGTATTGCATGAGTATGTAACACTTTAAGTTGTGGATTGTTCTTGTTTGCTTATTTTTCAAGCATGGGAATAATTTTTATTAGTGGAAGTGCCATTAAATTTGTCTTGTTTCATAGTGACTGGTGTAGATTTCTGGAGATAAGAGACCTGGATTAAAAATTACTACCCTGAGGTTACTCTCCTGTTCTCTCTAGGCTGCAGGGTTGACTGGCTCAGGAGGGAATTCAAGCTTGATGAGAGAGCAAGCTTGATTTGTAATGTGGGGGGTGGACATAAGAGGTGACCTGTGCCTTTGATTCTGCCCGGAAGGTTGTGACATCCCTTTAAAACCAGTGGCTTTTCCGTGAGCTGGGCTGTTTAGTCCTTGGCAGTGCAGCCCTAGGAATGGTTACGAGCAAACCAAGTGAAACCTTCAGAGACTGTCATGCCTTTGGTAAACAAGGGTTTATGAGTTTGAAACCTCTTGCCTTAAGTGGTTTTGAGGGCTCTAGTTTTGGCTGTTTCCTGAGTGTGTGCTGTAGCCATTGGGCAAAGCAGAACTAACACCTTGCATAGCTGTGTTCTTAAAGAATGAGCCACTCCTGCAAAACTGCATGCCTGTTCAGGGACAGGCATTATATTCCAAACCCTAGACTCACAAACTCTAAACTCCCAATTTTGCTACCTGTGCCTGAGAAACAGTTTCAGTCACAAACATCTCCTCCCTCTTTGCCATCCCTGTGGTATTTGGCAGCATTTATAGGGCAGTGTGGTTTGACACCACACCATGCACTGCAGCACACCACCTTTTCCCTGCCCAAGTGTTCTGCTTGGATCTGCCCACAAGTATTCAGTGAAACTTGTACCAGTCAGGGAAAAGACTGGGTTTTGCGTGATACAGCCTAGCCCAGCAGTGCAAACAATCTTGTGAGTGAAGCTTTCAGGGCTGATAGACTTCCTGTTATTCTTGCAATTTAATATCACTATTAAGGAGGACTGACGTTGCTGCTTGCTGGTTTCAACTTCACCAGAATAAACTTGCTATCAGATGGAATATTCACGTTTTGGGGCTCTCCATTAAAACATCATTATGTGTGGGAAGATGAGTGATTTTCTTCTTAATAGGTAGCTGTGGAGAGCTTTTTTAAAAAAAAAAAAATCATCTCAAAGATTAAGTTAATTTTGGTGACTGAGCTGACCCGATTCTGAGTGTACACTAGCTTTATAAAAATATTTTAAATTTCATTTTATATCAAAACTTCTCCAAAGTGCCTTCTCTCCCACCTTCCTTCTTAGCTTGCTTATCTCTGACTTCAGGACTCCTAGAGAACATTGTTTTCCTCTGGTACCTGGTTTCTGCTGGTAATTGGGTTCTGCATAAGGCCCTGTTGTCAGATAGGCACGTGCCTCAGTTGCTGTAGGAGGGATGCAATTGACGCAAGCGTTCTTAGTAGCCTTCAGATCATATCAATTATTAGCTGGGTAATTTTAGCCTTAAAAACTCGCATGAATGATTGTCTAAGGTCGGCAGCTTTTAGTCATCTTGTGAGAAAGGCCAGCCAAAGGGCTTATTTTGTTCTCTGTCTCTGCATGCATGTTAGCATGGGGGTACAGGGACAAATTGCTTTAGGTAAGAGATCATTTTGCTTTCCATATTTATTTATGTTTGAGAATGATGGAGTGTCTTCTGCAATGTTCTCTGTGACCTCAGTTTTCTGTAGGGTCAAAGATGCTCTAGTGAAGCTGAGATCAATGGTGTCCCTCAGGGGAGGCAAAGATGATGTAAAATGTTGTCTTTCTCCTGATTTGGCTGGTTGGTGTGTAAGCTGTACCACAGAGCTGTATTGTACACCCTCCTGCTGAGGAAACGGGACTTGAGCAGTTGCCTGTGACAGCACTTTAAAGTGGATGCATACAAGGGGCAACCTGTTAACACACAGGTTCCTGCTTTTACAAACACAGTGGAGAAAAATCAGCAGTTTGGTGATGGTGGCTGTCCTTGCTCAATGAGCTCATCACCTCAACTTATATGAGGAGTGAGAGTGGAGATTCTTAAACTCAGAGGGATGCAACAGATACTGTCTAGTAGATTCCCAGACCAATGGGATGAAGATCACCAGAGAACATGGAGAGGTTTGGAAATGAAGCTTTTTGAGTTTCTTCAGAAACTATATACTGAAGAGTCTTCCAACTGGTGCCCAAGACTGAAACTGCTCTATAAAATGTTTTACTGTCAGCTCAGTGTAAGTTTTTGAATAGAAATCCATGTTTTCTAACTGTAACATGAACACCTTTGCATCAACCTTGCTGCCCCTTAGCAAAAAGTGAAGGCCTGAACTGCAGCTCCTTGGTTTTTGCTTTCATATAAAAAAGGTTATCTAACCAAGGTGCAGGAAGTGTGTCACTTCCCAGTAGTCACTGATAGGAAATACTTGTTAATTTGTTGCAATATTTTGCAGGCTTCCATTCCCAAGTGGTAGGATTTCCAGAACACAGCCCTAACCTAAAAAGTACTCAAGTACTTGCTAAGTAGTCAGAAAGCAAGGAAGCGGCATAGGATAGTTCCCACAGTTTCCAGTGTCAACTTGTCAACACCCCTACAGTGGGAACACTGGAACTTTGGATAAAATTTGCTAAAAGTTGGAACAATGTGTTTAGCAAATGTTTTGGGTTTCTATTTGTGGAAGTTCCGCAGCACTACTACTATTTGACTAACCATGTCAGGGGATTTAGTGTAGACCAGGCTGCAAATCCAGCAAAGACTTTGTTTTCTTCCTGGGTAGCTCTTCACAAAGTTAAGTAAATCACTATGGTTTGCTGAGGGCTGTAACTGCTCACAGAATCTGGGATTTTTTGAAATGAAAGATGAGGGAATATAGTGGTAGTTGCCTTTATGAAACTGCAGTATCACAGGAAAAATTAGAAAACAGACTCTTGTTCTGATATCTTTGGGAAAGTTCCTTTCAGTTTTCACATATATATGTGTGTGTGTGTGTATATGCATGTATATGTGTATATACACACATATATACACACACATCTTAGTGAAGAAAAGCCAAAGGCAAATGAGGGAGAAATATACTCATAGCACAACTGTCTGGGGGACTTCTGCCACTTTAACATTTTGATTTCTTTTGTTTTACCTTTCTATGTTTACTTATTTAGTTTTTTTAAAAGGACTTCCTAGTACAAAACCAATGTGGCAAGGGAAGGAAAGGAAGGGGATTCAGCAGCTCCTATGCACATGCTCTCTATGGGACAGTGTGGGTGTAAGGAAGGGGAGGTGTATTTTCCCCTCTACAATAAGTTTGTGAGAAGGGAATAGAAGTACTGTTGGCCCCTTCTCACTTTTATCTTCCCCACTGAATCTGTACAGTTAAGATGGCAAGTCTCCAGAAGAGGGTGAGCACCTGTAAAATGAAAGGAAGTAATTGGCTTAACAAAACCTTTTGAAGGAATTCATTAACAGCATGCATTATGAGTTTCAGGTTTTAGGGGAAGGGCAATCTTGGCTGTTTCTTGTGGAACCTCCCTGAAAAGGTTTGAATCTGCCATCTAATTATGTTTGAAAAACATTCAGAAAGAGCCAGCCATTAAATGCAGTAGTATGTCAGATAAGCATGTGTTTGGTCAGGAGATAACTCCCCACCAAGTAATTGGTTTCCTGCCAGTCTTTCTAAAATGGTTTGTGTTTTAAATAGAACTCTTTTCAAACAATACATAAAAATGCTTTTAGGCTTGACCCTGTGTGTTGTCTAATGTGAATGCTGATATGAAGATTGCAAAAGTGACAATGGGACCCGCTTCTGCTTTTAGAGGGATTCTAGTCCTTCCAAAAAGGGAGATGAGAAATATTGTTACACAACTGACAGTGCTCTGCCTTCAGAGATATAGAGGATTGAGCCACCTTCATTATTATATTTCAGGTCTCTTGTCCTGAGAAAATGTTATTTGTGTTGTAACTCTTGTTGAAAAGTATTAGCAACTAGAAGAATTAAATTCTAGCAAACAAAATATTATTAATTCTAACAATGTGCCTACTGGGATTAAACTGTCAAAAAGTGCCAATGGTATGATGTACAAGGAAACACAACTATATTTGAAGAACTTCAGAATTTATAATGAGATATGCTTATGCTACTGATGTTAATTTTCTGGAATATCTGTAATTTTGAGCTAAAAAAATACGGTTTTTACTAGATTTAAACTTAGGGTGATACTACATAAATGGCATGGCATCTGTAGTACCCTGACAAACAACGGTCATGGGGAAAAGTAAATTTAGGTGTGTCTCTGAGGCTTCTCTTTAATTTATGAATCTCTTAATCCAGACACCACATCCTCTTGAAACCACTGACCTAATGACTGCATACCATAATAGGTATAGAGATTGACATTCTTGGGCACTGCTGCCAATATCCAAGCCCTGTGAAAGAAATGGAAAGCTGCCATATGTCATTAGTGGGATTAGGCCACATCCAAAGCAAATAATTATTTTCTCTTCCCACTTTCAGTTGCTAACTTTTATCTTCTTCTTCCTGTTATTAACGTTTTGCTCTCTCATTCAGAATTTTTTTTTTTTTTTTTGTAAAACAGAACAATTGCCTATATAATTTTCAGAGTGATGAAGGTCTTGACTTCATAGAATCATAGAATTTTTAAGGCTGGAAATGACCCCTAAGATCATCCAGTCCAACCATTAACCTACCACCACCAAGTCTACCCTTAGACCCCTTCTTACCAAATAAGCAAAATTAAATCGCAGGCTGAGCCATGTGGATGAGCAAAGCTGATATTTCTGCAGAAAAGTGGAATTTTTCTCAAGCCATTGCATTACCCTAGCTGTGTTTCTTCATCTAGCTGGCTGATGATTGTTGTCTAAGGCTGCCAGTAGGAATGTGTTAAGATTGCAACTGTTTTCCAGGTTGAAAACAACAGGGATTGCCATGATACTGTTGATGAATGGTAAGGTGTGAGCAAGACTTGTAGATAATATTTTAAAATATTTTTTCCCTGTTGTCATTCTACAATTACAGATAAGTAGAGCCTTTCCTTAACTGTACTGTAATGAATATTGCACAGAAGATCACATAGGTTTATTACTGAAATTCTTTATTCCAGTATTTTTAAGAGTATCTTCAATGTTGCCTTATAGATACCCCACATTTTTGCCAGGTACCTATTCTAGCAACATCCTCCACAACTAGCTAAATGAGAACTTTTCTACCTCCCACTGACTAAACATACATGTTGGCAAATACTGTTCCCTAAATTAATCTATGGGACTGTTGGAAATGCGATATGCACTATGTACTTAGCTGTTACCATTCTGAAAAGGCTCTGATAACACCCTTGAAAGAGCAGCTGGATTGGCTACAGGTAAGCATATCTTGCTGGATGATCTTTTCCCTTCTGCCCCTTCAAGAATTAAAATGTCAACAGGCCTCCTTGTGTTTGAGTTCAGGTCCTTACCACTGTGGGCAGCAGTGTTTAAAACTCTCTTGAATGATGACTGAAGTCCATCTTGAAAGCTAATAGCTTTTTTTGTCCACTACTCCAGCTGAAATCCATAGACCTCTGATCCTCCACACAAATATGTTCGTGACTCTGTTAAACTACTTGTGCTTCGGCCAACACTGGCATTTAGTTTAATTAACTGTTCTCCCTCTGTGGGATTTGCCTCATGTATTTACAGAAAAGGTACAATCTTCAAATCTAAGATGGTGCTGAATTGCCTGTCACTATAGTGCTCAAGTGTCACATTTGTTCAGGAGAGTGTGATTTGTTTGGTTTTGTTGCAAAGCTGAGAGTTACAGGCTTCATAGTCAGCGGTACCTCTCAGAGTACTAGGGGCTCGTTCTGCAAAGCTGTCATTGCTCCTGATGGTCTTCTTGGCTTCCTTGCTTTAAAATAAGATTTTATTATTTCCTAAGTATGGGTGTGGGCCAAACTTAGTTCCTTCTCTTCTGAGAATGAGTTTCTCTGCAGATGCAGCTTGTTATATTGTACAGTTCCAGTTATCTGTCTTCCTCAGCTTCCTGTTGCCTTATGCCTGGACTTCCAACTCATCCTTAGTGCTAGTACTGTTATGTTGTAGCAGTGAAGAAATAAAGTTAAGAAAATGTGGAGCTTTCAAATGACTAAAACTAAACCCTCTCTTTTTTTAAGACCATTGTAACTGAACGTTCTATGGGATGAAGATGTGTACAGATGAGTCACTGATCAGCCCAGCCTGCAGGGTAATTGTTAGTTCAACTGAAGGAGTTGGCACAAATAGGGGTGTGAAAGCAGCCAAAAGTTTGGCTGTCACCTTCTTCCTCTTGTTAGAAGGCATGGGCTCTAAGACAGATTGGCATTGTCTCTAAGACAGAGAGCAAAGCTCTCCAACGTAGGCGTACTGTACAAGAAGCACTTGAACAGTTGTTTTGCAACGTAAACTTAGGACACAGAGTTTTCCACATGCAAAAAGTCTTGTTAATGTGGATGGAACAGATGACTAGGGTTTTGCTGTTTGTTTTCTGATCCTGTTGATGAACTTAATGTCAGCTGTGGCAAACTACTCCAAACCTCTTTCTTGCCTCTCCCTTGTTATATCCCATGTGTATACACTGAGTAAAAAACTGTAAAATTTAAACTGGGATTGTGGTACCTCTCAATGCGATATCTCGTAACATTGGGAATGCAGTATTTGAATTAACATTCCCCCTTGTACTTGAGAGAAAGCAGCAGTGGGGGCCAACATTTTTCTCTGTAGGGTAAACAAGTTTGTGGACAAGGTTGTCTTTCTGTTATGACTTGTATTCTCAAAAAATATAAAGCCTTACTTAAAGGAATTGAGGTGTACAATTGCCTGAGAGGTTTTCAGAGATCTTATAAAATTTTTGGATCATTGCTTGGCCTAAAGCTTTTGGAAACTCTGAGCAGTTTAAGAGTATGTGTATGAAACTATATTTTGGGTTGTCTTTATATTTCTTTTGTTGCCAAAACATGGAAGTTTTCATACATGAGTTACATAAAACATAATTTCAGATTCCTGTTTACTACAGGGATTAGAAATATTTCATGAAAGGGGAGATTTTTATGTAGCTTCACTTGAGTTTATGGTATATGAAAGATTATGCCAGATATCCCAAGAGTCACAAATGTTAGCCTAAGCACATGGCAGCCTTTCTGTAGAAATCAGTCAAGTCAACGTGGTATTTCTATTGATTTCCATGATTTAATGAGTCAATATGGATCTTTCAGTCTTATATGAAACACAGGTCTGAGAACTTTCCTGGTAAAGCAAAACCTCCTGTTGAACTTGCAATGGCACCAAACTGTTGAGACATGTTTTTTGCATGTATAAGGGCTTTTAAGGGGCGGGGTGGAGGAAAGTATAAAAAAAAATTAGGTTGGATTTTGGTAGTCCATACCTTGTAGTGAACAAAGGCATTGATTATTTATTTATTTATTTATTTTTAAACTTTGAATTAGGTGTTGTAACAGTGCTATACTCTAAGCCATAAGTTTTTGCCATATGTGATTGGAAAAGGTGCTTACAGCCTTTTGCAGAAAGCCTGCCTTGCAGTAACTTGTGTCAGTTGGTCTCATGAGATTGGCAAAATACATGGCAGGCAGAAAGAAGTTTTCTTCTTATTTGTGCAGAGACTAAAAACTACCCTGGCTTCAGTTTGTGACTGGCATGGTTCCAGCAACTAAAGACTCGTTATCATAATGAGATGTGATTTGCACTCAAGGGATGACACACACTAAAGGAGGGAAATAAACCAAACCCCAACCAACTGATTATTGCTAGGGTTTTTTTATCTACTTATCTGGTGAGATTTGGGCCAGTTTTTCAGGTACTCAGACATGCTTTAGCTGAAGTGTAACATTGTTAGCTTTGCAAAGGAACCTAAAGGATCTCTGCTGTTCTACTCAAGGCTGGGGAACCTTTAAATCATGGCCTAGATTGGAAGCAAAGCCAACTAATATGACACCATGTAAATCCGAGTACAGGATATGTGCAAGTGGACAGTAGAACAGAAGTTATGTAACATCTTCCACTGTAGAGCTGGGAGAGAATGTGGTCCAGTTAAGCCAGACATAGCAAGAATGTTAAACACAGCAAGTATGTTAAACCTAGCAAAACACAGTTTTGTTAACTGTGCAACCATATTGTAAGGGAAAAATATTGTTAAGACTTGCCAAGATAAAGTGGTATCTTGTACCTGATTGAAAACAAGGTGGGAGCACAGCCTTAGTTGTGGAGACTGCTCTACAAAATGATGGTACTTGGGCAGTTTAGTAGCAGTGCAGCCTTCTGCAGAGGTTTCAGGCCTATGTAGGTGTTCAGCCCTTGCCAAGTTTGGGGAGGGATGAAGTTCTGCTTCCACTAGTTTTATTTACTTGTATACTGTCAGACATGGATGAAGCTTGTTATGTTAATGCTGTCCAGCTACTCCATATAGACAATATGTTTCTTCACTCAGCCTCCTTTAAACACAAAGACATGTTGATATCACTCCTACAACAGCTTGCTTATGACTTGATCGACTTGAGGCAGGAAAGCTGCATGATTTACATGAAAGAATCCTTTATAATTTCAGTTCAGAGCTGTCCAGGTTTTGTGGTTGCAACAAAAGCTCTGTGCCTGTTGGCGGTAGTGCATGTGCCATCCAGTCAGCATCCAGAGGTTTGGATTAGCACTGTGAGTGCTGACTGCTGTATCAGGTGGTGTGAAAGGTTTCTGTGTGATAATGAAACCAGATATATCTACCTATTCATAAGCCAAAGGAGTGCTGTTATAGATCCCCAACAAATTTAGAATTATGTTTGTCAGCAGCTCTGTAGTAAGCACTTTTTACTTCTGCCTAATTTTAAAATGGTCATTTTCTAAATATAAAGTTGCAGATAGGTTGTTCAAGATGCTGGTATATCAGTCTCATGGAACAAATCACAGTGAGAATCATGGAGAAGATAAATGTGGCAGCCAAGCACAACCACACATGGATGGTTGCTGGGTGTTTTTTTTCACCTCTGAGTAGCGCCAGCGCCGATCTCTTGTTTGAATCTCCCGGCTGAACTCTTTGGCCAGGTGAGCAAGCACAGTGACTTGTTGCATGATTTTAGTGCTCAGCAGATGAATATGTCAGCATCCTGCCTGCCAGATGGTAGTGTCAGCCTGCAAGGACCCAAGTCAGCCAGACACAAGACTAAAGGGTCCTGATGGTAGCTGCCTAACAAGAGACCTGCCCAATAACAACTCTCTTCTGTCTCTCACCATGTGTGTCCCTATGGATGCTTCTGAGGCTTGCATTAGATTTAATCTATTTATTTCTTTTCCTCTGGCTTTGTTACAGCCATGGTGCTATAACCCTGAGACACCAAGTCTCAAATCTAGACACAGCTGACTCCCTGTCCCCACCGCTCCCTTTCTTCCTATGAGGTATTTTAAGGCAAGTTTTTTGTCATCCACAGTTGGGATCACCTCGTAAGTGAACAGTCCTCTGGAACCATGGCCTAAAAAACAGAGGCAAAACAGTATTTTAAATTGCTACTTGTAAATGCTGTTTGGTTTGGATAAACAGTGAGGTTCATGTTACTGCATGACTTCTAATTCCACATACTCAAGATGGTAATGTAGAAAATATTTCACATTTATTCCATATGTACTATACAGCAGTGATTTGGCATACATGAGATCATATCCCTGACATAATTGTACACCACTAATGGCAAAATGTGAGTATAAGTTATATTTATATCTTGTAAACTAAATTCTGTTGCATCCCATGATGACCATAGATACCCTGACTTTTCCCAAATCAGGGACTGTGCAATGGAAGGGATTTGACTGAAGTGGTTCCCTTCCTCCTGACCTCAAGCTGACTAGTCAGAGGCCACAGCAGTTATAATTCCATCCAGCAGCTTCTAGATTTGTTTAAAAGGTTTACTGTAAGGAACCTGGCTTTGCAAATCTGGTACCTGACCTTTCAGTGAGGACTGTTATGTGTTCTGGGGAAAAGGAGTATTTTGGTCAAAAGTCTGTTACAGAATTTCCATTTGGGGGGATTCTGAGGAAACAATCTCTTTAGTTCTGAATAGATCCTAAGACACTTTCATGAGTCATGCATATTTTTGTTACAAATAGAAGACAAAATCCTGCCAAAAGAGGCATTTCTAGAGTTTGAAAACACTCTTCCCAAGTCCTGCAGAGTAAGGTACAAATGCCTGTAATGGATTCCCAGCCTCCTCCCATCTCACTGCTGTAACATGTTGCATTTGGCAGCTTGCTGATGACCTCCTCAGGGGTTTTCCTCCAGGCTTGTGATGACTGCTGCCTTTCTGATCTCCTGAAAGCAGAGGCTTTGAAGACCTGGAGTGGGAAGAGGGGTGTGGAGGGCAAGGCACACAGTTTTGTAGGAGAAGGGTCCAAAAGTTCAGTGCCTTGTCTTACTGGGGTTGTTCTTTTGTTCTGTTTGGTTGGTGACTTGCTAAAAATGATGTCCAAGTGTGTTAGTGCTAAGTAAACCAGCATGGCCAGTTCATGAGTTTTAGTCCAAGTGGTTGTGAGTGGTGGGTTTTATTTTGGTTATTTTTCGTTTGTGTTTTGGTATTTTTTAAGTCTTCTGTTCCTGGAGTTCAGGCAATCTTTTCTTAAATAAACAAAACCCAATTTTTATCCCTGTGAAGAGTTTGTGGATGTGATCAAAGCCTATACTGACAAAATGTGAACACCATGATGCATGACAGCTGTGAATCAGGGCTGCAAACCAGGCCTGATTTTTTTTCTGCAGAGATATCTGGCTCTTGTCTATCTGTGTATGATAACCACAGGCACAGGTTTTGTGTATGATCTTGAATTTGATGTTGATATTTGTGAATTTGTGTTTACTTTAAATGGATGTTGTATGTGTTCTTGATTTTATTTTTTTCCCTTCACTCTTCCAAATGGTTCTGCTGCCTTAAAGAACAACTTAAAAATGCATTTATTTTAAAATTTTGTAATTTGAATGACACTTGATTCTGTGTCTTAGGGTGTGAGTCATAATATTGGAAAAGAATATATTTTCATGGCCACCTCGTTCAAGAGGCTTGTAAAACAGGTTTGTCTTGAAGTGACCATTTGAACTTCACAAAGTAGCTTAATCACACTGAAAAACTTGTTTCTTTAATTAAAAATGTATACATAGTCTACTTCCCTGATCCCTGATATCACAACTTGTTCTTCCTTGTCTGTCTTTTAGGGGATGTTTTGTTTGTTCTTAAACACTGGATATGCTGGGTCAATGAACTGTTACTCTAAGAAGCAAAGTGAGAGGACAACCTGAGGAGGCACCTTTGCAATGGCAATCAGGAATGCAACACTTTCCCGAAAGGCTTTCATCTAAGGAAGCATGCACATACCCTGCTACAAGAAAGGAACATTTGGGGCTCTTTAAACAACTGACTGTGACCTTGCCCAGCTTTCTCAGTGCCTGCTAAAAGACTTCTCTTTTTCCATACCTGCAAAGCAGACTACAAGACTATCCTCCTCAGCAGGATTTAAGATCTTCCTGGATACTTTACCAAGCCCTACACACACAAGATGATTGACCTAAGCTTCCTAACAGAGGAGGAGCAAGAGGCGATAATGAAGGTGCTGCAACGGGATGCAGAGCTTAAAAGAGCTGAAGAAGAGAGAGTCAGGTAAGGGATCTAGTGCTCTGGGTTGTCCTGGGAAGATTACACAGTTCATATACTGAGTTATTCAGAGCATAGGAGTAGCTAAAAACAGTTGCTGGGAGCTCAATGTTCCCCAGTATATATGTGGTTTAGAGACCTTTACTCTGGGATAGATAGATAGATAGATAGATAGATAGATAGATAGATAATCAGTCCCTGGATGAAATGCCTCTACAAATGAGAAATTACTGGCCAAAACAGTAACTGTTGATTTTTGACCCTTAAAATTCCCCAAGGGGCCAAACACACTTGGTATATATCTGGCTTGCTATGCATCTGGCTCAGTTTCCACAGAAAAGTGTTCATTTTGCAAGTATCAAAACCTTTGTGAGCTGAACTAACATGTACTGAGTGGGGGGATTGGTTTCAAAAGGAGTACTAGTGACCTAAGCAAACAAAAAAGTCAGTATGGTTGCAGTCAGCAGTATGGCTAAGTGATGATGAAGTTAGAACTCAAATATGTGGAGTGTTGGAGCTGCTGTACAGGGGAGGTAGCAAATCTGTGCTCCATTGCCAAGAGGAGTCCTTGCAGTATGTGGCTAAAGCAGAAAACTGCTCCCTGTTTTCTCTGTGGTGTCACAGATGGAGCAGCACATGTTTTTTCTGGAGTTTTTTTGTGCTGGGAGGTTTTCCTAGATCTGCTGTTGGGGTAACTGCCATGAATAGAGATGTATACATGGAAAACAGCATTATCCAGCTGACTTGGTTTTAGAATTCAGCCATCTACACAAATACAAACAGCAGCTTAGTGATTTCAGCTAATACACATACCTACCTGCTCTAGAATCAGAATTTTAGTGGTCAGGTTGTTCTTCAGGGTGAAGGAAAGTATCTGTTGTGGTTACACAGAATGGTAAGTGACTGCATAATGAAAAAAGGAACCCTGGTTCCTTTGTGCTGTAGCACAAATAGATGTTAAAAAGCCTCTGCTGAGACAGTTTTTATTTCTTATTGAATCAGTAATCATATTGTGATGTTCCTCATGAAGACATGCTTCACATTTAAATGTTTTGAAATTATTCCAACCATGATATGTCTGTGATGTTTCTCTTCTGCTGAGAAACACTTTTTGACAAATGCTTTCTATGCTGGCATACCCTGAAGCAAATCAAATGGCAGCTTGCCACTTGCCCGAAGAGCAGCCTTGCATTTAGCTGCCTGTGCTTGTGCAGCCTTGGGGTCATTTGGTCAGCATGTGGTTGAGTTGTTGCTCTTGTTTCTTTCACTGTAGAAGCAATAAAGGTCAAACCAGTAACTCCTTCTGGTTAAGGAGGCTTCTCTTCTCAGAACAATTACTTCAATGAAGAGTGAAGGTGAAATCAGTGATCACAGTTTATTCCAGCATTATCTTAATGCAACTTGAGGAGAGCATGTTCTCACCACACAGTTTTTTGTCACCTGCTTAAAGAAGGAGAAAACTGGCTTTGCTGTAGGTAGAAAAAAAAAAAATCCCGTCTCTAGTCTTGGAATAGTGCATCAGTGCCAGGTTTGAAAGACCTCAGGGAATGTAATTGTAGATGTGAGTTTGAAAATGGTATCTGGGGAAAGGAACCCTTCCTGGAACAGAAAATGAAGAAAACCACTCTCAGTAGTGGTCTGAAAGGGCTGTCAACAAGTATTTTTGTCTGGGTAACTTTTCTTTTCCCACTTGTAATTCTAGTTCCAGAGGGTGTGGTGGAAAATGCAAGGGACTGGAGGTTGTAGCAGCCTGTAATCAGCATGCTTGTTCCTACAATAAAATGTCCCTTCTGTTTTCTGAATATTATAACTTCTGAGAAGCTGGAAGCTTACATTTGAAACTGATTTTTCTGCATAGATGTGGCACGTGAAGCTTGCTTTTTATATATTACATACTAAAACACTAGTTGGATTATATCTCCATCCAAGGAGATGTGGTGTTTTACTTTGAATTCTACAGTCTAGCACAGCTGGAATATTCCAGGAGTTGGGATCAGATGTCACAGTGTAAACATAACACACTGACAGAGTGTTGTTTGTATGTGTATATAATGGAAGTCTTTTAATACGATCTCTTTCCCTCTGGAAGAAATTTTGAGGTCTGCAGAGTGTTCTAATAGCCTGTGCTGTGTTCCTGGAGCATGGACAAACTGGTAACATGACAAAATCTTTGAGAAACTTCCTAGTGGAATTTTACAAAACACCTGATGGAAGTCCCTCTCTGTTAACAGCTCCTAATACTGCTGGTCTGGGGTAAAACTGTGCTGATTACACTGGCCCACTCAGCCTCCTTGGGCAGTCTCCTCAAACCTTGGATTGGGTGCTCTGGTAGGTGTTGGACCCATCCTGTGACTTCTCTTGTTTTGGTAGGAATCAGGCTGAGAGTTTTAGGAACAGTGTTTCTTTGGGAACAGTATACCTGCTGCTTCTTCTTTGACCTCTGCAGAGGCCCATCCCAAAGGAAAGGGAGTATGTGCATGTTCTCATGGGCAAAAGGGTGATGAGGAAATCCATGACAAGGGGGTGTGATGCAAGGAAATAAGACATTGCATCCTTTTTTATTCCTAATGCAAGATGACATACCTCTGCTTTATTACCCCTGGAGTTGCTGCCAGCTACTGAATGGCAGTGTTGCTGGGGAGGGGAAAACCTAGCATGAAACTGGAAGAGCTGAGCAACAGTTTGTCAAGACTAGAAGCTGTTTTTCTGCACATTACTGACTTAGTGTTGCTGTCCTCATTCTTGTCTAGGAATTTGGGATGCACCCTGCTTCTGCTGGGTTTTGGGTATTGAACAAGTGGGTTAGCATATAACTGAATTTCTTGGCAGTAGCTTAAGCATAACCCCTGACTCTTCTTACAGTTGTGTAGTTCAGAATTAACAGGATTTCAGGCTGCTTCTGGGGACAGTAATGTGGAACAGAAATATATCTGAAGTTCTGGATTAAGGCTGGGTGACTCTTCTGCGGTGGAGTGGCTGCCCCTGGCACCAGTGTGTCTGAGGCAGAAAGCTCCTGCGGTCGCCTGTGCAGCAGGGTTCCATGCTGTGGCTGTTGGCCCTTCCCAGCAAACCCTGGCAGTGCTGCTGTGGGCTGTGCTTGGGATTGTTTGCACTGGGTGGAAAATGTGGGACACGAGCGATAGGGAAATTCTGATGTGGGGTTGTTTGCGTGCTGGGGTGGGGAGCACGGTGTGCCAAACCCCTTTAATATATGCACTGGTGTGGCACTGTGGAAACAAAGAAAAGAGAAAGCCTCAAGAGGCTGATTTTGTTGGGTGCTACATACACTTGAATTTTCTTGTGTTATTAGTTGGAAATGCAGCGTTGTTGAAACCCTAGTGTAAATAAATGTTCTGGTCAGCTCTAGCAGGTACTGTCAGTCAGTTTTCAGGGCAGATTTTTTATAGATTATTGTAAGAAAAGGCTCTTTTGTGGTGTTATGGCTGATGGGATATATTTGAAGTACTGGGGTGAGTTGAATATTGGCATTGGAAGTGGACTTATATTTACTTTTTTACATTTACATTTTTCTTAGATTTAGACAGGCTGAAGAGCTGGGCAGGGACAAAATTAATGAGATTTAACAAGGTCAAGTGTAGGGTATTGCATCTGGGGAGGAACAACCCCAGGTACCAGTATAGGTTGGGGACTGGCCTGTTGGAGAGCAGTGCAGGTGAGAGGGATCTGGGGGTCCTGGTAGACAGCAGGATGACCATGAGCCAGCAGTGTGCCCTTGCGGCCAAGAGGCCCAATGCCATCCTGGGGTGGATTAGAAGGCGGGTAGCTAGTAGGTCAAGAGAGGTCCTTCTTCCCCTCTACTCAGAGCAGAGTAGCAGCCCAGGACAGAGTTGGCTTTTTGGTCTGCAAGCACATGCTGCTGGTTCATGTTGAGCTTTTCATCCACCAACACCCCCAAGGCCTTCTCCTCAGGGCCGCTCTCTGAGGAGAATCCATTCTCTGTCCAGCCTTTAGCTGTGTTTGGAATTGTGCTGGCCCATGTGCAGGACCTTGACTTTGGCCTTGTTGAACTTGGTGTGGTTGGCATGGGCCCACCTCTCAGTGTGAAGGTCCATCTGGATGGCNGGCAGCCCAGGACGGAGTTGGCTTTTTGGTCTGCAAGCACATGCTGCTGGTTCATGTTGAGCTTTTCATCCACCAGCACCCCCAAGGCCTTCTCCTCAGGGCCGCTCTCTGAGGAGAATCCATTCTCTGTTCAGCCTTTAGCTGTGTTTGGAATTGTGCTGGCCCATGTGCAGGACCTTGACTTTGGCCTTGTTGAACTTGGTGTGGTTGGCATGGGCCCACCTCTCAGTGTGAAGGTCCATCTGGATGGCATCTCTTCTCTCCAGCACATGGACTGTACCACACAGATTGGTGTTGTCAGTGGAGACCATATATCCAAGGGCAACAGAACTTCCTGTTTTCTTTCTTTCCAAAGTTAATTGACTTGTCTCACACCTACAAACATGTAACACTCATTCTAGTGTTAAAGGCCTTGATGTGTCTGTGTTTCCTTCTGACTTCAGAGTACGTGGCAGTTTGTCATGTTAGTCAACAAGCCTGCTTACTTCTCCAAGGATCCAAAAGCAAGATGCCAGCTCAGGTTAATTAATCATGGTGTTGCTATTATCCTTAAAGTGCCCAGACCTCTGAATAGACTTAAAATGGAGGAGCATGCATGACTACAAGCAGAATTTGACTGCCTTTATCTCAGGCTTGCACCTGTTCTGAACTATCCAAAACCTCACTATCCAAAGGGATACAAAAGGCAAGAACAAAGAGGTGTTACTGATTAATTACCATCCTGCAAAGGATGGGGAAAGGTTGCATCACCCCACTGGTTTTCTTTATTCTTCCTAGTGTAGCTCTCAACCAGTTTTAAACTATATTGCTTTATTTCTTAAACCAATCAAATAGTAACTGATTTTTATGAAAGTGTGCAGTTACCATGCAAAGGGAATAATCCATATTCCCAAATTGGGACTGCCCACTGTAAATGTTTTGGGTGTAGTCCTCTAACAAATGCCAGAACAGACTTTTTTCCTACACATCATCTAGATATCTGCAGACTAAAGAGGCATGCTCATGCAGAGTGGAATGTTTAAACAATTACTCTCTTTGCCTTGTAATCCTTTCATGGCTGTTTCCCATTCTAAAATTAAAAAAAAAAAATCTAATTGGCAAGTCTGACACAATGTGTGGTCTAATAGATCCTTTTACTTCTGTTGTTGCATGAGCAATTCTACAAAAAGATTACCTTATGTGTGTTCAGAAGGTGACCTGGAACCTGAAGTTTATTGCTATGCTTGGAGCTAATAGGATTGAGGATATTCCTCAAAAGTTTCTCTCCTTCCACCTTATCCACTCTTTCAGGATTAAAGTTTTGGAAGTGAATTTGTAGATAAGGTGGTGGTGTCAGGCTTTAAAAACCTTTATTTTGTCACCAATCACTGGGGTGCTTTTTTGTTTCTTCAGACTAGGGAGTGAGGGACAATAATGAATCTGTTTCTGAGCCAAACACAGACCCTGATTTAATTGCTGCTTAGTTTGTCACAAGAGGTCACAAACATGTCTGAAAAGCTCAGTGTAAGCTTTTGATAGAGGAATACAGCAATAAAAGGTTAACATCTTGCAAATTTTGTGGAGTTTTGTGTTGGCTTTTTTTTTTCTTTAATGAGGACTATGAGTAAGGAGGGTACAGGGAAGGGACAGAGAGACACTGAGGAGGTGTTGCTGAACAATTTTAGATACATGCAGGTAATGCTGTGTACTGTTCTTTCTAAAAAAGAAAGAGAAGTCATTACCACTTTGCCTTAACACACAGTAAGTTATTATATCAGCCTACAAAGCATTCTGGATTTGCTGATAGGAAGGTTGACAGGGACTGATTATATCAGAGCAGGTTTCCTGCCTTACTGTGGTACCATGTCGTAAGCTGACTGTCAGATGTTCCAGATATGGGGAGAAAAAACCCGATTAACACGTGTAGATTTTCTGTTTGCCTGACAGTTGCTTTGTCTATGCCCCTTTAGTGTCATTTGGCATGTACCTAATGCCCTAATGGGATGAAAAATTTGCCATCTTGCCATTTCAGCTAGGCATAGTGGAAAAATCCTGTTGAATAACTGGGGAACTCGGGCTTATTTTAAAAGAGGGTTTTAGAAAATTCCTTTTAACAATGTACTGTCACTTTCTTGAGTTTAACATTCCTACAAAAGAAACAGGCACTAGGTTTGTTAAACTTTGTTAAAATCTGAGAAGTCCAACACAGGCTAAGTCATGTTTTAAGAGACCACGAGTACGTGCTTACACCCTGCATAAAGCCGTTATTGCGTTGTCTTCTAGTTGCAGACTTGGCAGCTGAGCCTGCAATCTGTACCTTAACCTGGAGGCCTGCTGACTCCTTGGTCACCAAGAGGAAAACAACATAATGACAACTTGGTCAGCCTCTTTCTGCTTACTGAGGAGCTGCTGTACAATCAACTGTTGGTGTCTCATCCTGTTTGTGGTGTGCTGGGAGGTGTATGTAGCAGTGGAGAGCCATGGCTGCCATCTGATTTTTCACCGATTCATTTCAAGGCAAACCACAATCTAAGTTTAATGCTTAGCAGTGAAACAGGCCCACACAGTGCAAGCAGTTAGATATTGCTGCTGAGGCCTGCTTACAGCACAACTTGAGGGTTCAAACAGCTTTGTAAAAACTCCCATTCGTAGTTTCAGCTGTTCATGATGTGTTGGTGAGCACAGGCTTCTTCAAAACCCTTTTTACCTAACAATATTTAGAAATAATTGTCCTTCCAAGAATGAAAATCTGCTTCCTTGTGGCTGGGGAATGCTTGGTAACGTTTATGTTCCTCTTAGTTCCTCAAAAATGGAACTGGGAGGTTATATACTTCTTTGGAATAGACGAGTAAGCTGAGGTAACAAAGATCAAGCACTGTCAAGGTGAGAAGGCAAAATTAGTAGTTTATAAGTCAGCTGCTCTGACCTTCTGTCACTTCTTACCATACTAGTCCAATTAGCCAGATGTGTCGGTTGTAAAGGAAGTACTAAGAAAATTGATATCACTTTTGTACCTTGGTTAGCAAGTGTAATTATCTCCCAAAGTCTGGAAGACCTGTTTAGCTGGTGGAGTTAATGCAGATTAACTTCCATAAGCAACAAGCAGGGGTGGGAATAATGTGTGTGACATTCACTTACAGCCAAAATGACAGCTTCATTGTCCATGGATGACAATGAGAGGCTAGAGCCATGGAAAATCTATGCCTCTGTCCTGCTTATGTTTTAGTCACAGACCTGAGAGTCCAACAAGCTGGAAAACAAACTGATAGTGCTGAGAGTCTGGGATCCTGACCACTTCTGCAGTGATTCACTGGCCTGAGATGACTGGAGAAGGTCTCCTACTACACCCTAGATTCATTGGTCGAGTACAAAGGGGGATACAGTGAGCAGAGTCTGGTGTGTAAAGGGTTGAATCGAGCAGGGTTATGGCATTGCATACTTGCCTTGTGACTCAGTACCTTCAAGCTAGAGACATCTCTCTGCATGTGTTGCCATACTGCCCTGAAGCACTAGCTGAGGTCAGTGCTCTGCTGCCCTGCAGACTGTACAAATAGCTGAAAAGCCAGTCCTTTGCCCTAAGGAACATTTGTTCTAAGAAGACAAATAACACATGGGAAAGAAGGTGAAAGGGAGAAGCAATCACTTGTGTAAAAAGTTCTTGCATGACATATTTCCACGGCTGCTGCTGCTGGCTGTGTTCAGAAACTGGCTCAGCAATGAGGAGTTGGCTCATGGCCAAGTAATGTATTTGCTTGAGAACACAGGGAAGCTACTGCTGTGTTCCTGCTTCAGCTTGGAAGACCTGTGGCTAAGTAGTGTGTATTTTGGCTTTTACAGAAGCACAGTTATAAGCAAGAGGGATGGCCACATTTTAAATGGCTCAGTAATGCTGTGGACTGTGAATCTTGGCATTAGAAATGTCAGTGGTGACTTCAACTCCTGGCAGCCTCACCTGTGTGTAGCTGATTTGAGACAGAAGTTGTTTACCCACATAGAAGGGACAAGCACTTTCAAAATGAAGTGTGGATATTAAAATTCTAATATAGCTGATGCATTCAAATAAATATTTTTGTTTCTGACTGTATAAGGATGAAGTAGCAGTTGGGTGATAGGTGAGAATGGCCTGTCTTAGTGTGGGAGTTAGGACTGGCTGAGTGTTCTCCTGTGAATGTCTGTACTTCATAGTCAAACCTGCAACCTCTAATAAAAGGACTGTCATCATACTAACTTGATTGCACTAGAAGTTCTCATGGGCAACATAAAACTGGCATGAACCTCCTTGGGATTGGACTCAATGGCAAATCATAGAACGGTTTGGGTTGGAAGGGAGCTTTAAAAGTCATCAGGCTTGTGGAAGGTAGTGCTACAGCACTACAGCAGTGTGGGCTGTGTTTAACCTTAATGTTTCTGAGTAACTTGATTTGCTTTGAATTCTCCCTTGGGCTGTATTATTAGCTTGTTTGCTGAAGGAAAGGATGCAAATGGAGAAGGTAGATGAAGCCTGACTTGACTTTTTTGATTAAATACTATCTAGATCTAAGTAGTAACTTGCCTGATCTGCAAATTAGTCTCCAGGCTGTGTATAAGCATATGCCTGATGTGTTTTATGCCTCTCAAGGAAAGAAAACAACCTCTCAGACTGCACAGTGACTCCTTATCCTGGTAAAGTATGTTTCATAAAAGCAGGGTGGCCCTGAAGTCTGAATTCAAATGATTAAGTTTACTTCACCATATTTAAAATGGCAGGGTTCATGTGGTGGTTACATGTAGATCAATAAACTGCATAAAATGGTATTGTTTCTTTCATGTGATGCTGTCTTCCATTGTAACTCACTGTATTGATATGTGGGTTTTTGTGTAACCCTTGGAAAAATGGCCCCATCTTTGCACTGTGCTTTGGAATATGTGTATAAAAGTAGTGCTACATAAAAAGCCTGAAAAGGCCCCAAAACAGACATGGACTTAATTGTGGAGCAGACCTCCTATGCTGCCCAGCTAGCTTATCTCAATTTCAACCTTGGAAAACTGGCCTTTGGAGGTAAGAGGTCAAGATCTGCAGTTAATGGAGACTTCTCCAGAGCTGTCTCTGCTTGAGAGTTTATCAGCTTTTTTTTTTTTAAAGTTATTTTTGAAAGAGTCACATCGACTGTTACTCTGTAGGTAACAGGGCTGAGGCTCTTCCCTTTCTGGCTCATTGTCACCCTTCATAATTAGTAATATAACAGGTCAGAAGATGGAAATAACGTGTTGAGACAGCATTTAAAAAATCATCAAACAGAAAAACCCAGCTCCTCCTCCCCCTTGCTGCCCCAAATCTGGCTTTTATTCTGTTAGCACAGGTTAGTAGGGTGTGTCTGTCTCATTCATGTTTTTCCCCTTCTCAGGCATTTACCAGAAAAAGTCAAAGATGATGTTCAGCTGAAGAATATGAGTGGGCAGTGGTTTTATGAAGCAAAGTCAAAGAGACACAGAGATAAGATACACGGAGCAGATATCATAAGAGCTTCCATGCGCCGGAAACCTTCCACTCTTGGTAAGCACTTGGTTTGTATTTTATTTTGGAAAGGCTGGCTCTTACTTAGCTAACCTCAGATGCTTGTATGTGAAATACAGGGAGGATATTGCTATCTCTACAAGCAGAAAATGTTACAAGAGGCTTTCCATATAGTTTGCAGTGTAAGCTTTAAGCTTTCCTTCCCCCCAGTGCTATGTATTGAAGAGAAGTCTGTGAGATGATTGCTAATGAGAGGGACTGGCTTGTGTAGAACTAAAAGCCCTCGGCACTCCATTCTCATTTCCACTTTTGAGGCCAGGTGAGCTACCCAGGAATATGCAAAGAATCAGAGATTGAGGAAATTGCTTCTTAGTATGGATTTCTGAGTTTTGGGGATATTCTGTTTGAGCTCTCTGAGGCTTAATTTATTATTATTGTTCATTATTTTAAGGATCCCAAAGGTACTTCCTGTTGTTTCAAAATAGTAGCCACCATGACCTAGAACTAGTGGTTGTAACTACTGAAGACTATGTGTGAGGAGCTCTGGCAGCCAGAACTGACATCCTGTGTCCAGGTTATGTTTGAATGTACCCACCATTTCCCACATCATGGTGGATGCCCTCAAACAATCTGTTAGAAATGTTTCTTAAAGCCAACCATGCTTATGTGTCCAGTAACAGATGTCAGTAATAGACAGTAGTGTAGTAGAGATAGGTAGGAGTAGATTGTGTGTAAACTGAGGAATGTTTGACAACATTCACGATAATTATATCCTGAAATTTTTTATCTTTCCATATTCTGATTTTTAAAATGTGTTTAACATCAGAAGGAAATTGGTGTTTTGTTTGGGGAGAAACAAAACAAAGTGGAGTCTAAGAGCTGCTTGACCAGACCAGACCAGACCAAAACCTCTTCTCCCCAGCAACCTGAGGGTACCTGCTGTGTGTAGGCTTCAAGGCCAGGACTGGGTCTGCAGCCAATTGCACCTCAGGGTTTTTTTTAACTAGGAGAGGTATTCATGCATTTTTATCCCCCAATTAACTTGTTGAAGAAGCTTTTTAAAGCCGTGCTTCTCTATCATTCACCATGTCCTGCACTGAGGCATTTCAAAACACTGGTTTTCCACGTAAGAAGTGACCGCTTACTTCCTTTTCTGGCTTTGATCTGATCACTGTTAACATTGTCCCTGAGAGGTTAAGTGAATAGTCATTTTGTATTCACAAAAACATATAGCATACAGGATTTTATACACTTCTGTTACAGTTGTATCAGCATCTGACTTCGTAATCTGAAGAGAAAGGACTATTTTTTATTCTTTATATGGAACGGGACATTTTTTTTCCCTTTGAAAAATTAGAGAAATTGACCTTCACCCATCTTAACATTTGACTTAGAAAGCCAAGACTGTTATTATTCTCACCAGAATGTCCTGATATTTGTAGTCTTTATTTAATTTTTTTCAAGTTCTATTAAGAGGTTTTGTTGTGTGCTAGTGAAGCAAGTGAGATGAATGAATACTGTGGCTGAACTACAGCTTGCTACTTTCTGTAGGTTTCATAACTACAATGTAGCCTTGTTTTCCTGTGTCTAATGCTGCAATGTTACACCTTCTCAGTTCCTGTGCTCCCTGAGATGTGTTTGGATAATGGCAGTTTAGCCAGTTTGAGGTTACTGAGTGATGGTTTGAGAGTTTTAAATTAACAAGAAAAAGCCTGAAATGGAAAAGAATGCAAATAAATCACAGGTGGTTAATGAGGTGTGTTTGAGGTATTGGCTAGTTTTGGACTTGATTATGAAAATCAGCTGTGAAATTCAAATGAAGTTTTACAGTCACAGCTTAAAGAAAGTATGTAAAGCCATGTTATTTTAAATGCAGGCTAATTACTCCCAATCCTATTATTTGAACAAAGGGACATACTGGTACATTCAGAACCACAAGCAATTGTCTGGTTTCAATGAATCATTAGATTTTTGCTTGCGGTTGTGGGTAGCAAAAGTGAAAATAAAGATCTTGCTTAGTTTTTTATATTAAGAACTATTGGAGAAATGTGAATAACAGTAGAGGAGATAATGTACACTAATATTTTGACTCTGAAGGAGTTTTCAGAATAGGATTCTGTCTCACCCCAAAAAGATATGCAAATCTACTAGCATGTACTGAAAAGAAGTGGGACTTCTAGTTTGGGTTGGGTTTTTTGTTTGTTTGCTTGTTTGGTTTTTTGTTTTTTTTTTATATGCTTACCACCTTAACATCTGGTGGTAACTCTATCCATAAAGGATTAGCCACCTGCTTAAATGAGTTACAACCGACTTCCAGTTTACTGCTATAGGAAGAGAATAATTGACTTGATTATCTCAATTTCAATGTGGTTTTGGTTTCATATGGTTTAATTGCTTTTGTTCTCTCAGGACACCAAAGTTGAATTCTTTGTTTATCTAGCTGTAAAAACTACAGGATCAGTCTTTACGAGAGTTGTTGTAGAAAACATCTCCATTTAGGATCACTTTAAGGTCTAAGGCAGATGTACCTGGAGTAGTAGAGTGAAATAGAGCAGTATGTGACATTTCTAGTAATGTTAAAACTTATTCTTCAGGAGGCACCAGATCTGCTTCTGTACCCAAATTGAGTATAGCAGACTTTTGAAATAGCTGCAGGGCTGACTGTAAACACTTATATCTGCTTCTTAAGAAATCCTGTATGAACAGATGGGAGAGAACAATATTCTTGTTTCATGTTTTAGCTGAAGTGAGTCAGAATAGATCAAACAAAACAAAGAACAGCTGGGTCAGCAATGTTAATAAAGAAGTCTTTGTGCCACCAGAACTACATGGCATTGTGGAACATCAAGAAGAACAACTACAATCAAGTTCCAGGTAAGCTGTCTGTTCAATCGCACTTGGTGTGTATGCGTCTGTGCGCATATATATATATAAATATGTATATATAAAAATATATATATATAAATATATATGTATGTATTGGGACTGGTGAAGCTTGTGATTTGTAAGTTCCATCCAAAATTCCATACCTGGCTTCCTATTTCAAAGGTCATTACATTTTTCCTCAAAATCCCCAAGGAATCTGTGCATGTGAAAGGCTGACAAATCATAGACCCACATTGCTAATTGTTCTACATTCAAATGAAGATATTTCAGGTGGAAAGAACCAGGACTTTTGGATGCTTCTGGAAAATAAGTCAGATTATACCAAGAAAAAAAATGCCTTTCTGGAATGTCTCTCAGTGTTGGTTAGTGATAGAACAAGGGGAAATGNTGATGGTTTGAGAGTTTTAAATTAACAAGAAAAAGCCTGAAATGGAAAAGAATGCAAATAAATCACAGGTGGTTAATGAGGTGTGTTTGAGGTATTGGCTAGTTTTGGACTTGATTATGAAAATCAGCTGTGAAATTCAAATGAAGTTTTACAGTCACAGCTTAAAGAAAGTATGTAAAGCCATGTTATTTTAAATGCAGGCTAATTACTCCCAATCCTATTATTTGAACAAAGGGACATACTGGTACATTCAGAACCACAAGCAATTGTCTGGTTTCAATGAATCATTAGATTTTTGCTTGCGGTTGTGGGTAGCAAAAGTGAAAATAAAGATCTTGCTTAGTTTTTTATATTAAGAACTATTGGAGAAATGTGAATAACAGTAGAGGAGATAATGTACACTAATATTTTGACTCTGAAGGAGTTTTCAGAATAGGATTCTGTCTCACCCCAAAAAGATATGCAAATCTACTAGCATGTACTGAAAAGAAGTGGGACTTCTAGTTTGGGTTGGGTTTTTTGTTTGTTTGCTTGTTTGGTTTTTTGTTTTTTTTTTATATGCTTACCACCTTAACATCTGGTGGTAACTCTATCCATAAAGGATTAGCCACCTGCTTAAATGAGTTACAACCGACTTCCAGTTTACTGCTATAGGAAGAGAATAATTGACTTGATTATCTCAATTTCAATGTGGTTTTGGTTTCATATGGTTTAATTGCTTTTGTTCTCTCAGGACACCAAAGTTGAATTCTTTGTTTATCTAGCTGTAAAAACTACAGGATCAGTCTTTATGAGAGTTGTTGTAGAAAACATCTCCATTTAGGATCACTTTAAGGTCTAAGGCAGATGTACCTGGAGTAGTAGAGTGAAATAGAGCAGTATGTGACATTTCTAGTAATGTTAAAACTTATTCTTCAGGAGGCACCAGATCTGCTTCTGTACCCAAATTGAGTATAGCAGACTTTTGAAATAGCTGCAGGGCTGACTGTAAACACTTATATCTGCTTCTTAAGAAATCCTGTATGAACAGATGGGAGAGAACAATATTCTTGTTTCATGTTTTAGCTGAAGTGAGTCAGAATAGATCAAACAAAACAAAGAACAGCTGGGTCAGCAATGTTAATAAAGAAGTCTTTGTGCCACCAGAACTACATGGCATTGTGGAACATCAAGAAGAACAACTACAATCAAGTTCCAGGTAAGCTGTCTGTTCAATCGCACTTGGTGTGTATGCGTCTGTGCGCATATATATATATAAATATGTATATATAAAAATATATATATATAAATATATATGTATGTATTGGGACTGGTGAAGCTTGTGATTTGTAAGTTCCATCCAAAATTCCATACCTGGCTTCCTATTTCAAAGGTCATTACATTTTTCCTCAAAATCCCCAAGGAATCTGTGCATGTGAAAGGCTGACAAATCATAGACCCACATTGCTAATTGTTCTACATTCAAATGAAGATATTTCAGGTGGAAAGAACCAGGACTTTTGGATGCTTCTGGAAAATAAGTCAGATTATACCAAGAAAAAAAATGCCTTTCTGGAATGTCTCTCAGTGTTGGTTAGTGATAGAACAAGGGGAAATGGCTCCAAACTGGAACATAGAAAGTTCCATCTTAATATAAGGAGGAACTTTTTCACTGTGAGGGTGCCAGATCACTGGGACAGGCTGCCCAGAGAGGTTGTGGAGTCTCCTTCTCTGGAGACATTCAAAATCAATCTGGACACGTTCCTGTGTGATCTACTCTAGATGATCCTGCTTGGGCAGGGGATTGGACTAGATGATCTTTCAAGGTCTCTCCCAACTCCTGACATTCTGTGATTCTGTGAATCTCTGAAGGGAGGGTTTTCCATTTAGAACAAGGCAAGAAAGTCAGCTTGGATATGTGTGAAAGGCTGTAGTTGTTGCAGAAAAGCTGTATGATAGTTTCTAAACTACAGAGGACTTTGTATTAAGTCACAATCTCAAGTCTGTAAACATCTCTAACAGCTCCATTTTGCTTTGAAATATCCTGAGTTGATTTCTGAGACACAGACATATCTTCTCTTTAAAATACTTGTGTGTAGTAGTGTGTGTAGCTCTGTGAAAAATTTTGAGAAAGAGCCAATCTCTTAGGTAGAAATGAAATGTTTCTAAATGGATGGATTCCTCAGCACCACTGAGGCAAGAACCAGGGTGTAACACAGAGAGTCTGTGCCTCAGTGATCAGATTGAGGTAAGAGCCTGAGTTACCTCTTACGATGTCTTCCTTTTGGTTGTGCCATTAATCGTCTCTGTAACCTGGCATTTTCTTGCCTGTATTCAAAGTCCTTCTCTGTCTGTCATCTGTTTTTTCTTTGCAGTAAGACTTGCTTCCTCCTGTGCATTTGTACAATATCTAGTAGCACTTGAGTCTTTCCCTTTTGTGGTCTGCAAACTGGGTACGCGCGTTCACGATGAGCAGCACCAAAGGTTGGTGTCTTAACTCTGGCTTGCATTACTGGTCATTCTTACCACTTATGTATCATTATCAGTGAACCTGAAGGGGTATTTGTCTTACCCACCTCTGAAATCATGCTGAAAAAGGTCAAACTACTTTGTTACAGACTTCCCAAAGCCTGAAGTGATACAGTAGGGGTGATAATGGCTGGTTATCGCAAGGGTGAGGGTAGCTTCCCCCGCCAGGTTGGCTGATAATGCTGACAGAGTTAAGTGTTGCTGAATGCATTTTTTTTTTTACAGGTGACTTCTACTTTCAGGAAATTGTTATGGAGTTGCTTCTTTATAGACAGCACAAGTCATGCTGTTGATTAATAAATCTTTTTAGAAAACTTTGCAGGCTGTCATGCACATCAGGAAAAGATGCTGATACTTTAAAAGAAGTACAGCCTTATTCTTACCATTACAACTCCACAAACTGTGTGTAACTGGCAAAGAGTAGTAAGTTTCATAAACTGCCATGGTAGTCTTTTAAAAAATATAAAACTTAATGAGGTTTGAGTCATTTTCCAAACAATTGTCCACATGTTTTAACTTGATTGTGGTTTTTAATCTGAGGTGATTTGATGACTTTAGCTGTTGGGAGGGCAGAGCTCCCAACATTGGCAATGCAGTAGTCTCAATAAGGGTAGAACTAGGGATGAAAGAGAGTATTTTTCTAGAGCTTGGGACTGTATAATTTGAATCACAGGTTCTAGTGCCTTAATGCTACCCTGTGGTTCAAAACACTTAGTCTTTTAAAACATTTTAAAGTGTGACTTTAAAGGGGACATTGGTCAGAAATGTGGGTTCTAGTGTTTTGGGGTTTTTCACCCCTTCTTCTAAGAGTGGGCTTCAGGCCAGCACTGGCTCTCAGGCTTTCTATAAACTCAACAACTGCTAGCTTGAAGATGGGACCAGAGATGGGTTATAACAAATTACCCAGACTATTTTGTTCTAGATCCTATTCTTAAACAAAACCAATTCATACTGATTGAGAAGAAAGTTCTGTTCCTGGAGATCCTTTTATAAATTGCTAAGGGTCAAATCCATCCCTGGAGCCAGTTCAGCTGGTGTTGAGTCAGGGTGCTGCTGTATTAGGTGGAACAGAAATAAGCCCAGAACTATATTCTTACAATTAGCATAGTGATCTTCATCCCCACACAACCTAATGTTGAAATTTTAGTGATGAAGCTATGAACAATGTTTTCTATATTGTATCACTCTGGTACTTTTCTTGCATACCAGAGCATTTACAAGCCAGGTGTGTGCAGTGTCTTTAAAGGTGTAACCCTGCACAGAATGAGTTCTAACAGGGTGACTCAGACTGTCAATATTACCTCTGTTCAGTGATACCATCTGTCTATATGTTTAATCTCAACAAAGAGCCATGTTAAAGGGATTTTATCTTTTAAATTATGGTGGGTTGTTTTCCCTAGGCTAGAAAATATTCTTAGCCTACATAGAACAGGTGACAAGTGTGGGTCCTAGAGTTCTACAGGGTGCAAATATACACAAAAGCTCTAATTCTTTCCTGGATCGAACCGGGTGCTGGGATACCTGGATAAGGACATTTTTATGGAGTACTGCTAAATCTCACTGCTTTACTTGTATCAGTTTCTCTACCTTTTGGGATGGGCCCAGGAAAGCCTATTAGTTTGAATGGGAGGTAATTTCTGAGTAGCCTGCAAATTTATAACTCCTTTCTCCAGCTTTGCTCCCACCTTGGCCTTACCCCTTGGTTCCTGTCCACTCTGTGTGAAGTGTGGGCCTTCATTGTGGTTCTCAGAACTTTTTTTCCCCTGAATTGGAGTGCAGGAATTTTTTACTCTGGGTGTGTTTGTCAGCTTGGCTTCATACGCTGCAATCACAAGGCTGGTCTAAGGCAGCATATCTGGGAACTGTTTGCTTCATTTCCCCATCTCTGCAGGTTGAGAAAATTATATTTACAGACCCTTTGTTGTGAAACAGTCACAGGATCCTCTGTGTGTGTGGTGGTGGTGGATTCTCTACTTTGTTTCTTTAGAGCTGGGTTTGCAGTATGTAATGCCAAATTCACAAATATTTAATTCTTTGGTAAGTCTAAATTAGCAATGCATGAAAATATTTTGGTATTGTGTGTCTTTTCAATGAGACAGTTACCTCCTCACCTGTAAGAACTGCAGACTGAGGAATGTCTTATCGTATCATCAGGGTACATAATAGTAATTTCCTTGTTTAAAATGATGAAGAGTTTTGAAGCATGACATAGACTTAAAATTAAACAAAAAACCCACAAACTAACACAACCCACCATGTTTATTCTGTAGGGTAGTGGATGTTGTAGATTAGATAAAGTATAGGAGCACATAGGTGCTTGGAATCAGTACCACAAACTGAAGTGCTTATAAAAGCAAGAACACAAATTCCACCAGAACAAAGTTTCTTTAAATATATGTATTTTCAGATGTAGAGAGGCTAAGGTTAAAAACTTTAGCATGGAATATTATTTTTAGAAGACATTAAAAGCTGCTGTAGTGAGCTCTCTGAAAACTAAGGTTTTATTTTCTTATTTAGGATTAGATAAGAACAATCATAGAATTTTAGAATTTGTTAGGTTGGAAGGGACCTTTTAAAGGTCATCTAGTCCAAACCCCCTGCAGTAAGCAGGGACATCTTCACTAGATCAGTTTGCTCAGAGCCCCATCAAGCCTGACCTTGAATATCTCCAGGAATGGGGCCTCCACCACCTCTCTGGGCAACCTGTGCCAGTGATCTACCACCCTCAGATTGAAGAACTTTTTCCTAATATCCAACCCTTTACATATTTATAAACTTTAATGAGGTCATCCCTCAGTCTCCTCTCCTCCAAGCTGAAGAGACCCAGCTCCCTCAGCCTGTCCTCATAAGGAAGGTGTTCCACTCTCTTCATCATATTGGTGGCCCTGCACTGGACTCTCTCAAGGAGTTGTATGTCCTTCTGGAACTGAGGGGCCCAGAACTGGACACAATACTCCAGGTGAGGTCTCACCAGGCCAGAGTAGAGGGGGAGAAGGACCTCTCTTGACCTACTAGCCACCCCCCTTCTAATAGACCCCAGGATGCCATTGGCCCTCTTGGCCACAAGGGCACATTGCTG
>VXBZ01004035.1:424272-435935 GCA_013399135.1 Heliornis fulica
TCTTTCCTAAAAAGTACACAGCCAGCCATGGCCACATTCCAGTCATGGGAACCATCCCACCAAGTTTCTGTAACTGCTATATCATACCCCTTTGACTGCACACAGACTTCTAACTCCTCCTGTTTGTTCCCATACTGTGTGCATTGGTGTACAGGTATTTCGGAGCACAGGCTGAGCACATTGTTTCCACCTTAAGGGAGTGTGAGACTTTCTGGTTCTCATTATTACCAGTACTCTGCCCCACTGAGCGGGGCCCAGCAATAACCCCCCTCCCCCGAATCTAGTTTAAAGCCCTACGGATGAGGTTAGCGAACTCTTTTCCTAGAGCCCTACTCCCCCTAGTAGATAAGCCCTTTCCACTTGCTCTCATTAGGCCCAATGTCTTATAGAACCATCCATTCCCAAAGAATCCAAATCCCTGCCTGTGGCACCAGTCCCTGAGCCATGAATTCGTAGCCCCAAAAGCACAGCCCGTGTGCCGTGGTACCGTCGTGGCGATGCCGTGACTCGGATTCGAACCGAGGTTGCTGCGGCCACAACGCAGAGTACTCACCACTATACGATCACGGCGCGCTACCTGGTCCTCGTGCTGAGGGCTCCAGAGCTGGACACTGGATCACTGAGGTCTCACCAGAGCAGAGCAGAGGGCAGAGTCACCTCTCTCGACCTGCTGGCCACAGCAGATGCAGCCCAGGCAGGACAGTGTGTGTATGGAATATGCTACTGCAGTTAGCATTGAAATATAAGAACAGGGTTTGTTTTTTTCACCTATGAGAGAGGTGATGTTACAGGATCAGCTCATACCATAAGTTGTATCACTGTAGATAGTGGTATAAATCTTAAAGGTAGTGGTGAACTAGAAGAACCAGGAAGAGATATAGAAGTTTCTAGCTCAGATTACAGTTGTTGTGGTTGGGTTTTTCCCTTGCTTTATGTTCAGGCTGCTCATTACATATCTTATCCTTTCTCATGATGTTTTTCTGTTTGTAAAATGGGAGTGATGTCACCCCTCAGAAACACTTAGCAGACCAGAGTCCACTAGCCTTTCAAGAGTGGCTGCCAGACCTTTTTTTCTAAACTTTGAGGTTATCCCTATAGCTTGGAGGAGACTGAGGGGTGACTTCCTTAATGTCTATAAATATGTCAGGGATGAGTGTCAGGAGGATGGAGCCAGGCTCTTCTTGGTGTTGGCCAGTGACAGGACAAGGAGCAATGAGTCCAAGATGGGGCATAGGAAGCTCCATGTGAATGTAAGGAAAAACATTTTCACTGTGAGGGTGACAGAGCCCTGGGACAGGCTGCCCAGAGAGGTTGTGCAGTCTCCTTCTCTGGAGACATTCAAGACCAGTCTGGACATGTTCCTGTGTGATTTAATCTAGGTGATCCTGCTCAGGCAGAGGGTTTGGACTAGATGATCTTTTGAGGTCCCTTCCAACTCCAAACACTCTGTGATCCTGTGAATCTGTACTGCACCCCTCAGAAGATATGAAAATTTTCCTTTCTACCCTCAGCAGGGCAGATTGTTGCCAGTTAGGTGATTGGAAAGATCTTGGTCCATGTTAGAAGGCAGCTTCAGTTCGAACCTGGAAGTTGATGACAGCTGGGAGCTGTTGTCTTCTTCTGAGATACTACATCTGCCCTCAAAAGCATTGTCTCATGCTTCTGCTACACACCAATGAATATCTGAAAGGCTTTTCACCCATACCAAAGATAGCTGACCAAAGAAATATTCCATATTGTAACCTCCTTGTACCTGTATATTAAAAAAACTACCATGAGGTGTTGCTTTCCTTGCTAGCCTGAGGTCATATTTCCTGAGGAATATTACTTTTGTTCTGCCTTGTGTGGTTTGTCCCATCCCCAAAATCATAAATGTGTTAAGTTGGTTAGTGCAGGAATTCCATGTATCAAGTCATACAGAATATGGTTGTTACATGAAGACTACATTTAAATACACTTGTAATTTCCATTAAAAATAAAATATTTTTCACATCTAAGATGGTTAGATACACTCAAATTATAAAAACCTGTTTCTTTTGGGGAAAAAAAAAACCACAACCTTGCATCAGTCTGCAAATACGTGAAATGTGTATTGATATAAAGTAGGAGCTGTCTCTTACAGCTGATTCACTTTCTCCTTACCTGGGCTATGCTTAGTCAGGATAACAAGAAATAATGTACTTAGGACCTGTGGTTTGATAGCATGTGTTATAGATCTTTATTGAAAGAATAATATATAAGCTGTACATCTGGAGGGATGTGTAGTCATCTGTGGCATGTCCCATCTTTGCTATAGTGGTGATGGGGTTCATCTGATTTTTCTGACTTGGACTCTATACAAAACTCTGTCAGGCTTTGGCACTTTTATCCACTTTGATTTCAGTCCTGCAAGTATAAATGTAGAACAAGGTTGGAGACAGCAACACTGATGTTATTTGGAGAGTGGCTATATTTGAATAATGTTTGCTCAAAAATCTAAAAAAAATCTAAAAAATATGTTTTTTGCCATGCCAAGTAGAATTTGTACTGAATTCTTTAACAAGCAAAGAAATTTTTGCAAGGGAACAAGGCCGCAACAATATCCCCCTCTATGTACAGGAGCAGGTTTCCCTCTAAATCGAACTAGAATAGACTAAATAGAAAACCTTAGGTGTCAGGTGGTTATGGAATCAAAATCATTAAGGTTGGAAAAGACCTCTGAGATCATCAAGCCCAACTGTCAACTCAACACCACCCTATCTACTTAACCATGTCCCAAAGTGGCAAGTATACAAGTTCATTTTCTAAATACCTCCAGGGATGGTGACTCTACCGTTTTCCTGGGCAGCCTGTTCTTATACCTGACCAGGAGTTACATTCCAGTGTGTATAAGTGAATCTTTACTTTGCTTGTTTCATAAAGGCTTACATTTTAATGTCCTGTTTGCTGAAGTTGTTATATGCTTTTTATCTGCAGTTCTAAACCAATAACTTCTGTGTTAGACACACCAGAGGAAAGACCTACAAAGGCAGCAGTCTCACCAGCAAAGGTATGATTGGTTTTGAATATAGTGTAGAATAACAGAATGGGTTTGGTTGGGATGGGCCTCAAAACCCGTTTAGTCCCACCCCTCTGCCATGGGCAGGGACTCCCTCTACTAACCCATGTTGCCCAAAGCCCCATCCAACCTGGCCTTGAACCCTGCCAGGGATCCAGGGGCAGCCACAGCTTCTCTGGGCACCCTGTGCCAGGGCCTCACCACCCTCACAGGGAAGGATTTCTTCTTCATATCTAGATCTACCTGCCTCCAGTTTAAAGCTATTACCCCTTTTCCTGTCACTCCCTGCCCGTACAAGCAGTCCCTCTCCATCTTTCCTCTAGCTCCTTCAGGTACTGGAAGGCTGCTCTAAGGTGTGCCCAGAACCTTCTCATCTGCAGGCTGAACAAGCCCAACTCTCTCAACCTGGCTTTATATGCAGAAGTTTCTGTTTGTATTTTGCAAGGTGGGTTTTTGGTAGTGTCTTTGGTTTGTTTGATAGGGTTTTCTTCAGTGGTAAAGATCAAAAGACAAAGATAATAAACTGGAAAAAAATAGCATTTCTTGTTTTTCAGGGAGGTAATAGAAACCAATAACAACTGAGTGCTAATGTGCTGTTGCTATCTGATCTTAACATTGTTTCCAATCTCTTCAGCCTCTCAATAGGATTATCTTGCTGTGTTCCAATATCTCAAGTCATGGGAGTAGAGATAAAATTATTTAACTTGCAATACCTTAGGATTTTCAAGGGTCTTTAAATGGTGGCTTATCTTTGCTGCTAGTGACTTCAGAAAGAACATGATGAGGCTATCACTAACACTTCTGATAGTTCTCTGATTCATGTTGGTTTGTTTTTTGTTATTTATCCAGCTGAAGTGGCATGCTTCCAGATTCTTTGCTGACAGGGTAGCAAGGCAGAGGAAATCACTACACTTTCATTTGTTTTATCAAGACTGTACTGATATAACAATTTGCAATTATAATGCTTGTTCCTCATTTTTTTGTTTTATTTTAGCAAAGGATAAATCCATTTAATTTCACTGCATCAGGTGATAACTTGAGCAGTGAGGAATCAGAAAACAGACCAGCGATTCTACCTCAGCTATCAAATAAGGGTAAATATACTTATTTTGCATATGACTGTGAATTTCTTGATGCTTTATGGGGAAATTATTTTTGCTTTGAATGCTTATTTTTGTATTATATCAAAACCTTTTATCTTAACTCCTTTGAGGTGTCAGCTAGCTTGTTTCAAACCCTATGTAAAACCTGGGAATTTACTCAGGAAGTAACTGTTTATGTGACTAAATGAGTTTTACTTCCTTCCTTTTACTCACAGGTATAGTCAGCATCAAGCACTCCATCAAAGAGGGCTGTTTGTCCTGAATTGCTGTTAAGAGAACAAAGAATTTTAATTGAATTTGGCATGTGCTGTCTTTATGACCTTCCAGTCACTGCTGCTATTGGCTCAATAGAAGCAGCCTAAATCTTTGGTCTCTTGGGTTTTTTTCCTTTGTTTTCTTAGTCCTGTTAATTTTCAAGTCTTCCCTTTCCCTCAGTATTCTCTGCAGGCAAGTAGATGAGTGATGATATATCACAGTATAGGCATTTGAGGTTGTAATTTAGAGGCTCAAGGAAATCACTCTTCTCTCTCTATTGTGAAGCTTCCTGGCAAGAAGACTTGCACATGAGGAATAAAAAAACTAATTTTCCTGCAGGGAGATCAAGCATTGGAACAGGCTGCCCAGGGAGGGAGTTGAGTCCCTATCCCTGGAGGGGTTTAAAAGACAGGTAGATGCAGTGCTTGAGGACATGGTCTAAGGGTAGACTTGGTGGCGGTAGGTTAATGGTTGGACTGGATGATCTTAAGGGTCTCTTCCAACCTTAACAATTCTATGATTCTATGATAATTTCAGCATCTTACCTTGAATGTGGAAATTATGTTTTCCCATTTCTGTAGGTTGCCCTTTACATTCTGAACTTGAAGACCTGTTTGCATATTCAAAAGTTGCTCTTCCTTTCAAGGTTTGTCCTTTGCAGGGAAAAACAATGATCAAAAATTTGGAATCATCAGATAGAATAAGAAATGACTACAGGATTTTCATATGTCAAAACTTCTTGTTATGTACAAATGTAATCAACACCTATGTGGAGTTTCCTCCTGTGTTTTACTGGAAGTGCTTTTAATAAACCAATATAATCACTGTATTCTTGACCTGTGCTGTTATACCCAGTTGAATGCCATGTAAACTCATGATTTGTTCTCTATCTTACAGAAATTTTGTCACCCTCAAAAGAGAGCCAACCTAAACCAAGCTTAGTAAGTGTTGAAACAGAGAAACCTAAGGAGCTTTCTGTAGACCCTACTGATCAGTCACAGAAAGGACCAGCGAAGCGTCCCGTCCCAAAAGCTAGAAAGCTAATTCCCAGAGCAGCAGCTCCTGCGTCACAGACAGAAGATGTTGTTCCCAAGCCAGCCAAACGGACAGAGAGGGTTAATGGCATTGGTACACCACCCAGGGGCATTCTGAAGCGCAGTTCAAGTTCAAGTTCCACTGACTCAGAAGTTCGTGTTGGCCAGATGTTAGACGTTCAGAGAAAGAATGGTCTTCCTGCAGCAACTATTTTTGAAGGAGAAGCTGAGAAGAACTCTCTTGTGGAAGAAGCGGAAGATTACACACAGAGTTCACTGGAAAAACTAAAACAAGTGAGGTTCTCATCTAGCACAGGTAAAGGAGAAGCTCTGCAAAGCCCTCAGCTACATCATGGCAGAGAAAAGGTGGAGTTTGATTTGTTAGAGTCTGACAAAATAAAGAGCAGCGGGAATGATGCTGTTAGACTAGATTCATTTGGGAATAAACAAACTTCTGCTGCAAAGCCTTTGGAAACCTATTCATCACCTTTACAAGTGAAAACGACAGATGGCTTACAAAATGGTACCTCAGCATCCAGTCCTGGTGACACTAATCGGTCAGTCTTCCGGGTTAATGAAACCTTGCAGGCAAAGACAGTTAATCCTAAGAAATCTGAAACTCCCCAGAAGACCTCTAGCAATATCCTGCCAAATAGCAAGAATGAACTAAAGCTTGAGACTTGTGAAAATGAAGCCAACCAGTTCTTGAGCCATGAATCAAAGCCTCACAAAAACTTTAAAGGTAAGAGACTAAGAGGAGCGAAGAGGAGAATGCAATAGCTTGTAGAGTGTTCCAGTCACTTGTATCTAAGAATCAAAAACTAGGAATCAGAAGTAGTAAGGAATGTGTTACAAACAAAAGAGTGATTAAGAAATTAGTTCTCCAGTATTTCAATGCTGTGATGTAGTCACTATTCTTTTAGATGATCTATTGGTATTCTTAAGAATTAACAATCAAATCAGAGATTGGATAGACACCTTTATTGTGGATGATGAAGGGGAAGTGGTATCATTTGGATAAAATTCCTTTCATAAGGCCCGATAGATCTATCTGCACAGGAACTGAAGAATTTTTGGTGTACTACTGTCAACTGTTTGTGGTAGTAATTCGGTTGTGACTTGAGGATTTTGCTCATGAGATGAAACACAATCTGAATTCCTTTCAATGTAGCCATTTTCTTTAGAAATGGGATAGGTAATCTTATCTGCACAAAAGTAATACCGCTGAAAGTAACAGGATTAATCTTGCAGTAGACTATCTCAGAGCAGAAATTAATTTTGCACTCTATTGCCCATAGTAGGGTTCTTTAAAAAAAACATAAGGGCAGAGAACTGTATTTTTTTCCCGCCCCTCTGCTAACAGGTTGAAAAAATATCTCTTTTTTTTTTTTTAAAAAAAAGATCAAACATTTATAGCCGTGTGTCTGACTCATAATTCTGATAAGTTTGTTTAAATTGTAGATGAACATCAGCTTTCTGCTAAGACAGAAGCATGTGACATGTCAAATACCAATTATGCAAGTCTTCAACAAGGTAAGCCTGATCCTGTTGAGGAACAGCATGCTAAAACCACTTTCAAGCCTGACAAACATGCTGATGAACTTATGAAAGTGACTGATGAATCTGTATCAAGAGTTATAGATTGGTTTAAAAGAAGTTCTGGTACTGAAGATAGGAAAAATGTATCAGCTAGATCCCAAGGCAGGAAACCCAAAGAAGAAGTGGATTTCTCAACCAGAACAGCAATTCTTCCTACAGAATACAGTGGGCCTAGCACGGATAGAAAATCAGAAATTGAAGAAGAGTTACCATTTGGAAAGATTAACCAAAGGAACAGCATTTCATCTGCATCAGTCATTTCAGAAGACATACAGCTGATAAAAGAGAGGATGAAATCTAAGAAAGTAGAAGAGAATGAGGAGCAAAGTGAAAAATCATTAATTGGCTCTGTCTGTACAAGAGTTGAAGAAAAACAACGTGGTCAGGAAATCAAGCAACCAAATCAAAAGTCAAATCTCTTAGTACATCAAGAACACAAGATACCAGCTCAGAAATGTGAGTCAGAGAAGGCAATACGAGAAAAAAGAAGAATAATGGAGATCAGAGCATTCTGGGAAGGAGATAAAACTGTCCCCAGTCATGGACAGAAAGAAGTTGATTCTAAGGTATCAGGTGTCGGTGTGTTGAAAGGTCTTGGAGAAAGGGACAAAGTGAAACCAACTGCAGTATACCTACATAATAGATTGGATGATCAAAGCAAGAATGCACAAAGAAGAGCTGAACTAAGTTGTGCAAGCCAGGCTTTAAGAAACAAACATCCAAACTCTTTTGATTTTGGACCAGGCCATGCAGTTGACAAGCCAGAAAGAACACTTCTGTCTGGTAACATTCATGAATACAGAGAATTGCCCAAAGACAGTAACTCGCAGCCAAGACTTGGTCCCACTTCAGCTTCACCAGAAAGCAGAGGCAAAGATGAGAAAGAAACACCCAAAGGAGAACTTGCTTGTTCCCAACGGAAGCCCAACTTCCAGGTTCTGTCTTCAAAACAAAAAATGAATGAAAAGTCAAAGAATCAAATTTCAGATCCTTCACAGTTCCAGAACTTGAGAAACTTTTGGGATAAGGGAGTTAAATTACAGAGTAGCATTGATAGGATAGGTGTTTCTTTGCCAAATAATAATAGTTCAGTAACCTATGAAAAAAAGTCAAAGGAAGATAAAAAAGGTAGAGATAAGCAAGAGTTAATTCAACAACAAACACAGATATTGGAGGGGGAAAAAACCCAGAAACCAGATTCTGAGCTGTATGAACTGCCTCTACGGTCTCCTTCCCTGGAAGGTGTCAATGTGACACACACAAAAAATACAGAGTCTCTCCAGCCAGTTATCTCAAAATCCCAGGAAACAATGGGTCTTGAAGTTAAAGAATGTGCAGAAAAATGTCTTGTTTCATCAAAAGAACATGATGTTTCTTTGTTGTTACTCCAATCACCTGGTGATAAAGATGTTTTAAAGGAGGAAGCAGTAGATGATTTTCTGTGCTCACCTATAGAAAAAGTGGAGAACAAGATTAGTCCATTAGAAATCAGTTTTCCCAAAGAGGAAGTTGCAGAAACTGTGGATAAGGTGATTCTACCTAAAGCTGGCATTGATGTGTTTAAATTAGGCCTAAAGAAGTTAGAAAATGAAGACTCTGAGATGTCATCTAGCTTGTTTCCTGGTAATGAAAAAGAAGAAAGGAGCAAAAATATAGGAGACGTGAATGTACCATCAAGACATGAGCATGAAAACAAAAATAGCCTCAGGAAAATGTTTAGGGAATCTGAACTACTCAGTCTACAGCATCAGCCAGTAGAGAAGAATGATACCCTTTGGGGTTCTCAGAGGCCACAAGGTGGTTTGCCAGAGCAGCTGAGAGAAACCTTTACCTCCAAACATTCTCAATATAGAAGGGTGGGAATGAAAATATGTGGTGACACAAATAGAATGTCACAAACAAATCATAGTGTGGAATCAATGTGCCAAGAAGATAATGGTCAGCCTGAAGAAGTGAATGAGAGGACAGAAAGATCTGTTGCCCCATCCAAGGTCAATGGCTGGAGTTCTGCTTTAGAGAAACTCATGAAAGAAGCCTCTGAAACGCCACCTCCTAAACCAAAATGTGCCATTACCACGGAACAGAGAGATTCTGGGATGGAGGTTAAAAGCACAATGTATGAGCATGATGAAGAATTGCCTCAGGAAATCAGAGAGAAGGTAGAAAAATCTGTTGTCCCACCCAAGNAAGGGCAGTGGCTGGAGTTCTGCTTTAGAGAAACTCATGAAAGAGGCCTCTGAAACGCCACCTCCTAAACCAAAACGTGCCATTAGCACGGAACAGAGAGCTGCTGAGATGGACATTAAAAGCACAACGTATGACCATGATGGAGAATTGCCTCAGGAAATCAGAGAGAAGGTAGAAAAATCTGTTGTCCCACCCAAGGTCAGTGGCTTGAGCTCTGCTCTGGAGAAGCTCATGAAAGAGGCCTCTGAAACGCCACCTCCTAAACCAAAATGTGCCATTACCACGGAACAGAGAGATTCTGGGATGGAGGTTAAAAGCACAATGTATGAGCATGATGAAGAATTGCCTCAGGAAATCAGAGAGAAGGTAGAAAAATCTGTTGTCCCACCCAAGGTCAGTGGCTTGAGCTCTGCTCTGGAGAAGCTCACGAAAGAGGCCTCTGAAACACAACCTCCTAAACGAGGATGTGTTGATAGCGCAGAACAGAGAGCTGCTGGGATGGAAGTTAAAGGCATGATCTATGAGTCTGATGGAGAGTTGCTGCAGGAAACCAGAGAGACAGTAGAAAAATCTGTTGCCCCATCTAAGGTCAATGGCTGGAGTTCTGCTTTAGAGAAGCTCATGAAAGAAGCCTCTGAAACGCCACCTCCTAAACCAAAACGTGCCATTAGCACAGAACAGAGAGCTGCTGGGATGGTGGTTAAAGGCATGATCTATGAGTCTGGTGGAGAGTTGCTGCAGGAAACCAGAGAGACAGTAGAAATATCTGTTGCCCCATCTAAGGTCAATGGCTGGAGTTCTGCTTTAGAGAAACTCATGAAAGAGGCCTCTGAAATGCCACCTCCTAAACCAAAACGTGCCATTAGCACAGAACAGAGAGCTGCTGGGATGGAAGTTAAAGGCATGATCTATGAGTCTGGTGGAGAGTTGCTGCAGGAAGTTGTGGAGACCGTAGAAAGTTCTGTAGTGTCCAAGTCTAAATGTGGGCTGCTTGACATTAATTTGCAGAAGCTCATGAAAGAGATTTCTGAAACACCAGCTCCTGTGCTAAAAAATATGAATAAGCAAATACAAGGTAAAATACAGACTAGTCAAAATTTGCATGTTCCACATCAACAAGAGAGAGATCATACTCAAGAAGTACAGGAGACAATAGAAAAAACTTCAGTTTCAAATATTGCAAAATTCAGTGAATTCAGTAGCTCTTTAGAACAACTTCTTCAAGAAGCATCTGAAACTTCATCTCCAATATCCAGAGAGTTACATAAACAAGAGGAGAGCAACGTAGCCCAGCCAGAAGGAGCTCAGTTCTGCTTAACATCTCAGCATGAGGGTAATGAAAAGATGGAAGGGGATGAGTCACACTGTGGATCCAGGTTTTCAGATGAAAACTCTGATTACCACTCCGGAACCGGCAGTTCTATTCGTGAGCTGTTTGATTTCTAAAATTAATGGTGCTGGGTTCTCAGATATGATTACAATTCTTTTTGTAGCCAACCTGAAATATGTTAGACAAATGTCTGTGTGATGCTTTTTTTTTTTTAATTTATTGAATACTTTGGTTATTTGTTTGGGAAGGATGAGAAGACCTGATTTACATCCTCTAATTGGGAAGTTCTGTATTGATGTAATACAGACAAGTATGTTCTGTATTTAAGGAAGCCTTTTCAATAAGGCAAGCTGAACAGCTTCAATCAATTTAATTAGTCTTCATGATTTACTCTTTTCTTTCCTCCTTGTGATATGAGCTTCAAATTAATAACATTGTAATATTCAACCTGGTATCTTTTAAATATCCTGGATTAAAAGGAGGGGAAAAAATGCATCTGGCTGACTGCGTTAATTCTTTTGTTTGACCAATTAGTCTTAAAAGGTGAATACTTGTCAATAGAATAGCTGGATACAAAGACAGTAACACTATTCTGTGTTCTTTATCTTGTTACTGCTGCCTGTTGCATGAGAAAGTGGTCATATAAATGAAGTGGTCTGATTACCTGGATTCCTGCTCTTTGGTTGAATGGCAGCTTATAGTGTATGACTGTTGTCAAAGAGCTTAAGGTAGAGGAGATATTTTAACCTTTTGAATTTGCTCTGAGGGTTTGGGAATGCTTTTGTCACCTGGAGAATCTGAGAAATAGATGGAGTTTCCAGGGGTTGCTAACTCCTAAGCCTGTTTTGAAAGTGAGAGGCCAATGGAAGTCAGTGAAAACTCAAGTCCAATGGGGAAACATATTTACTCTTTTTTTCTGGTTTTTTTTTTTTGGTTTTTTGTTTGTTTGTTTTGTTTTGTTTTTCTTTTAATCCATTTAATCCAGTGCTGATTCTATAAGGCCTGGAAGATAGTGAGGCAGCAAGGGGAGAAAGTCTTAAATGTTTCTGGTGGAGCTAGGTTTGTCTTGATTCTGTCCTTGCAGACAATTCCATAATTTCAGGGATTCAAATCTCTGC
>VXBZ01004035.1:435971-459913 GCA_013399135.1 Heliornis fulica
GGGGGGGGGTTGGTTTTGGTTGTTTTTATTTTGGTTGGGTGGTTGTTGCTCAAGTATTGTAACAAAGTAACTTTCACTGGGGAGAAAATACAATGGACAGAGAGGGAAAAACTGAGACTATATAATTTTAATGCTGATTCATAACAAGATGCTTATAAAATGACTAAAATCTGAATTTATGCTATGTGGTTCTTAAACAACTAAGTCAATAAACCCCCATATTACCCAGTACAGACAGTGATACCTAAACAGGGAAAATAAACCAGTCTGCTTCTCTCTACTGATGGCTTAGAGAATTTAGAGAGAGCAAATGGACACTTAAAATTAGACATTCATTTTAAAAATTTATTTTTTGATTATTTTGTGGTTGCGTTTGATGTTCTTTGCTCAAGGGCTAAAAGATTCTCATGAGAAATCTGTGGTGGGTTTTTTAGTGACTTGCTTAGAATGGCATGTCTGTGTGTGCAGTGTTCATGTGTTTTGTCTCGTAACAGGTTCAGAAGAAGAATTAAACCCTGTTTTGATGGCTTTGAAAAGGAGTACAGATAGGAAAATGCCTTCCAAAAGTCTAGAGGACATTCCATCAGCCACCTCAAGTGAGCACAAAGATTGTGTGTGTCTCCCATGGCTCCCAGTTTGGCTTAAAAGTGTTCATGCTGTTCTTCCATACAGCTTTGCTAAATAGTGTTTTTGTCTTTGCTTCTCAACCACCAGTATGGAGCTTTTCTCAAGTGGTTTAGTTTTCAGTTCTTTGAGTTAATTTTGAAACAACACTGGTCTATGAAGCACACATCTTCCAAAAATGCACCGTGTTAATCAGTGCTGAACTGTTTCTTGGGTAGTTAAGAAGTTTTCAATAGTGAAAGCATTGGCCACTACCCAAATCAGTAATGAGTACCAACAGCCATTCTCCCCTGGCTGCTTGCTTGTGTCAAACTGGTAGACAGTGAAGTATGATAAATGTTTCTAAGTTTAATACAGTTTCATCTGTGTACCCCAGCAGTTGCTACACCAAACTCACTGTAAGAGAAAGGTTGTACTTGGAAACCATTCTTGACTTCTCTCTGTAGCCTTTTAAGATTTTTTTTTTTAATTATTATTTCTGTCTTACTTTGCCCTGCCCTTCAGCAATCACACAGAATGGCAGGGGTTGGAAGGGATCTCTGGAGATCATCTGTACAACCCCCTGCCAGATCAGGATGACCTAGAACAGGCTGCACAGGACACCGTCCAGGCAGGTTTTGAATGTTTCCAGAGACTGAGACTCCACAACCTCTCTGGGCAGCCTGTCCCAGTGCTCTGTACCCTCACAATAAAGATGTTCCTCATCATATTGAGATGGAACACCCTATATTTCAGTTTGTGCCCATTGCCTCTTGTCCTGTCCCTGGGCACTGCTGAAAAAAGACTGACCCCACCCTCCTGACACCCACCTGACAAGTATTTATCAGCATTGATAAGATCCCCCTTCAGTCTTCTCTTCTGTAGGCTAAAAAGTCCCAAGTCCCACAGCCTCTCTTTATTCTAGTCCCCTAATTTAATCTAATGCTTATGTCTAATGGGGAAATACATAAACTGAACTCATGTTTCTAAACTGAAGAGTGGAGGAGGTGTAGATTTTGAAAGATGTTGGCTATTGTTAGGAAATTCTTCTTCTAATACTACTTATGCTATTGCTGGCTTCTAACGAGGTTCTAGGTATGCACTAACATTGTTGCACCAGCACATTGATAGAAACGGTGTTGAACATGAAACTGCTGCTTGGATATAGCCTTGAAGTGGTGTGTGAAGTAAAAAGCATCTCTTGAATGTAACCATTCCCCCTGGCTCTTCTGGTTTGGTTTTGTTTGGGTTGTTGTGGGGTTTTTTGCCCTCATTGCTCTTAATCCTGTGATTACCACTGCTAACCATTTTATCATACCGAACAGTAAAATTTCTGTTACTTTTTCTCCTGCACAGATAAAAGAAAAATAAATAACCCAAAGGAAGAATTAGCTCTTAGTGCTGAAGATGGTAAATATCTTTTGTGTCTGTATGGAAGCTTAATGTTTTTTCAGTAGCCTGTTTGCTAGTGAAGGAGTTTTGAAACCCGAAATTGTATTGCAGTCTTAGATTCAACTAATTCAGCATGACTCAAATGCCTTTTTAACATTTTTTGTGTTGTTTTGTTCTGTAGGAATATACTTACATCCTGCTGTGTCCATAAAACTCAGTGCCACCTACTAGTGTATTATTTTGGCCTTTGGTCATTCAGCCTATGAAACAGATACTGAAATCACTGAGAACTTTTAATATTAGCTCAGTTTAAAGAGTTGGCTTATGGAGACACTCCATTTGTTTGTTCAGCTGTTGCATTGCAACATGCAAGATGATGTATTCTGATGAGTGTTTTGCATGAGGGAAAGTCAATTGGAACAAAACCTTTCTTACAATCCCTGTCTCAGTTCAGCAGTAATAGAATATCTCTAAGAAATATATGAACTTTTAGACCAGCTGTTATCGCTGTCATCAGTCCATTAGTGCATTATAAATGTCTTGCTGTTAGTTTTTTCTATATGCATTTAGAAATTCCAAATATAAGCAAAATATAGTACACCTATAGAACATGTCAAGATAAACACAATGGAAAACTCATCATATCACACTTGAATATGGTGGAATATCACACACAATTTTTTATTTACTGCATTGGTGCAAGACAGTTTTTAGAAACAGTTGTACATAGTTGCATGAATTGCTATGTTTTAGATGCTTTAAAGCATTTTGCCTGTTAGTGGCCTATAGTACAAATGAGATGATAGGATAATAGGATGCATGCAATGTCTGGTAAATTAGCAAGGCTTAAGTGTTGTACTGCACTTGGCTTTCAGTCAGAGACCCCTACTGCAAGTGTGTTATATATTTAGTATGGAATGTGTAGGCAGGAAGAAGAGTGGCAGTTTTTTGAGTTGTTTAATGTTTAAATATTACAAACACAGCCAAATTGATAGCTGTGCAGATATAATAAGGCAGGTTTTCTTGAAATATTATTCCTCTTTTTACCTTGCTTAACTTGTATAGTCACATTCCTTTTATTATTATCCCAATAGTTGAATATAGGATAGCGATGTAAACCAGAGGAACATACAGGGGCTGGGGAAATCAAAAGCTTCCCACATATAAAATATATTGATTTTATTTATAACATTGCAAAGGTGTTTGTGCTACTGAATGACTATTGTCAATACTGAGCAGGTCCAAAACCTGATCAGCATCAAGAGAGGAATGAAAATGCAGCCCGAAGTGAGTAACAGGACTCTCCAGCAGACAATGGAGAGATTTCCTAACCAATTTTTAAACTAATAAATTCAAAACCCTATTTTATTTAATAACTAACAAGTTGTACATCTGGACTAGGTACTTACTGGGGAAATTGCATCTAACTGCATACTGACAGTAACTGATATTTTGAGCTTCTACCACAAGAGCTTTGCAAAAGCCTTGCAAACAGTCCCATCGTGTGTGCAGTGTTTCATTGGAGGCAATACACACATGCTCCCATGACTGTTTGTTGCCAAATAGTTCTCTGAGACATTCAGTATTGGTGCCTTTCACTAGGTGTATCCAGTCCAGAGATTCAGAGATTTTGTGAGTTATAATAAGTGCAGTTAGAGCATGGAAAATTCTGGGAATTTTGGGCCTACTGCAATGTGGTTTTTTGCAAAGCTGGCTTGTGCTGTTCAGCTTCATCCGGTGAAAGAACATGGAAGTGAAGTTCAGTACAGGTATACAAACGTTGAAGAGATGGGCTGTGTAACACTGCATCATTAATGAGATATGCATCTTATAAATAACTCAGAATACTAGAAAATTCTCTGTTCAGTTCTAAAGATTGCTTGATTTAAACAAATGTTCCTATCTGCATCAGTTTGAGTAGATAAAAGAACAGAGTTTGGCTTGTGCACTAACCTCTTACCAAGGTGATGACTCTAATGTCAGTGATGGCACAGTTGGTGCGTGAGTGCAAAAATCCTTCTTCTAGGGAGAAAAATCTAGAAAGTGAATGGAAAATAATTTCTTCAGCACATTTGATGATGAACTGTCCTTCCTGATGATTTTTATCCCTTCCTATGGGAGGAAAACAATAAATCTTGGATCCAAGCTGTAAGCTGGTTGTGCATGTGCATGTGTTTCTTCTGAAGCGGGTTGTTTCTAACCACGTCCTCTTGCGGAATCTCACTGTGTTGATGCACAAACCTATTTGTGAAACCTTTTGAATTGCTGCTCTTCAGTTTCCACAGTGCCTTCTCAGCCCGATAAACTGTTTTCCAATCCTGAAAAACTGAAAGGACTGAGCAAGTCAGTACCGTCATTCCTGCAAGAAGAGGCAAGTTCCATCTCTGAAATACTGCAACTAAAGCTTTTGATTTCTGTGGTGTTTTGCATTTGTCAGGTAGTGCTGTCTGGGGTCATAGAATCATAGAATCATAGAATGATTAGGGTTAGAAGCGACTCCCAGAAGTCATCCAGTCCGACCCCCCTGCAAGAAGCAGGGACACCCCCCAACTAGATCAGGTTGCTCAGGGCCTCATCCAACCTGGCCTTGAACGTCTCCAGGGATGGGGCATCCACCACCTCCCTGGGCAACTTGTTCCAGTGCTCCACAACTCTTACAGTAAAGAACTTTTTTCTAATATCCAATCTAAATCTCCATCCCTCTATTTTAAAACTATCACCCCTTGTCCTGTCACAACAGGCCCTACTAAACAGCCTCTCACCATCTTTCTTGTAGGCCCCCTTGAGGGTCTGACCAATCAGTTTGCTGTTGGACCATGACATGGAGCTGAGCTTGTAACAATCGGCAGATGATCCCAGACAACTCATGGCTAATTAACCTTTCACAAGCATTAGTTCAGTAACGAGAGGTTTACTCTTACTGTACAGATAAACACACAGAGCATGTTTTGTCTTTTACCTGTAGTCTGACAGACACTTGGAGACCAAAGGAGTATGTGTGATTAGTCTGGTGACCTTAGGAAGGGTTTGGGCATGGCTCATATTTATTATCTAAGAAATTGCAGAACCCCAGCCTGTCTGTTTCCCCTGATCCCTGTTTAACTTTAATGTTATAGTTAATCTCAATACTATCTTGAGATGTCCAGCTCACAGGTAGAATGTAGATCTATCAAAGCAGCAGATATGTATACCACATGCTGCTTTGGAGTTCATCATTATTGAAGTACCATCTGTCCAATACGAAGCACAAAACTAATGAATGGTTAACATAAATCTGGTAGGAATAACATGTCAGAAGTTACCATTGTAGGCATTGTGCAGTCATGAGGGTATTAACATTTGTTTCTGTATGCTAGTTCAGATCTAGAATTATTTTAGAAATAATGAATTCTGGTACTAATATACTTCCTAGTTAAAGAAGAAATGAAAAGAAATCTGTCTGAGTACCGGTATCTTTTCCTTCCACATAAAAAATAGATCAGCCTAAAAAAATGAAGGATTCTCTACTTGTGAATAGTAACAATATCCTTATTTAACATTTGGAATTAACTTTAAAACATAAATACAATCACATGTGTAATATGTTCTGGAGGCATGTAGTCACTCCAGTGCTTAAAAATTCCTTGTCTCTGAGCTTCCAGACATCCCACAAACCTCCATGAGAAGAGTTTTGACTGTTCCTATCTAGAGAGCAGGCTTTGCTGAGTAAATTAAGTACAGGGTTGGAAGTAATTGGAGCTGGGTTCAGCCCTGTACCTCTTCTGCTGACCCATGGTGTGGACAGCAGATAAAATGGTCTTAAGCAAACCAACTAGCCATATGTAACACCTGAGCATTATTGCTTGCATAAGCTTATGTGCAACAGTGAAGTAGAGAAGTTTAGCTTAATTTTCACAATAAAAATAGCTGTACTTTTTCATTGCTATTTGAGATTCAAAACAACAACAAAAAACCCACCTTGATTGCATTACTGCTTTAAAGATTTTTCACTGTATTCTTTCCATCAGCAAAATTCTTTCAACTTTAAGTGCATGACCTAATTTAAGAAACATTAATTACTCATGTTGCACTGCAAAGGGATTTGAATTCAGGTTTTCACTGAGTCCCAATCCGCATTAAAATTCTCTTTGTTTTTAATGTTCCTTGTGACTCTGAAGAACATACACAGACTTTCTTCCTATGCTGTTTTTGTAGAGTGATGACAGAGAGACAGATACAGCATCAGAAAGCAGTTATTCCTTTGGCAGAATCAAGAAGAGTCCAAGCTCTCTAACCAATCTTAGCGGCTCTTCTGGCATGGCATCCTTATCCTCTGTATGTAAACCAAAACCTTGTTTTAATGGCACTTTGCTTTTCATAATCTCTTCTGTATTCTTTTGGCTACCATCTTATTCCTCCTATCTTTATTCTCTTGGCATCTCTGTCTTCTTCCTTCCATTTCTGTTATGTGAACTCTTGCATGGAATTGCCTAAAATAGAATCGATTTTACTTTTCATGTTTCCTTGTAATAGATTCAGCCTGCTCAGGACTCTGTCCAGTGCTTACTGAGCATGCTGCACAGCCAAGAGGTGGCTTTTACCCTCAAAGCACACATTTATAGCTCAGAGTAGGGATCAATTGATATAGCACAAGCATTTGGAATAGCAGAAGGAGTGCAGAGGAGAAATAAATGAAGGAAAGATAGTATTGGTATGTGAGATGCATAATTAAGTCATGAACTAGCTAACCCAATGTCATTCATTTATGTGGATTTCATTGGGAAAAGGAGAATTTTGGGGAAGGGTATTGAGGTTAAAAAATTTGCATACCTTTCTCTTTCTACCTGGTTAAGCCTTAATTTTCATGTATGTTTTATATTTGGCATCTAATTCAACCTGGGATGTTATTGCTAATCTTTTTATGGTATTTTCAGCAGACCTGTTGTCCTAAACTCTTAGGCTCTGCTTTCTACAAGGAAAATCAGCTGAAGCGAGTTCTAAGAAATATTTCAAGGATCTGATCCTAGGCAATCTCCAGATCTACAGGATCCTATCATTTTATTTCTTCTACCTCAATACAATAAGCATGTGGTTTTGGTTGGGTTTGGGGTTTTGGGTTTTTTTTTTGTTTGTTTTATTTTGGGATTTTTTTTTTGTAGAAAACTTGTCCTAACACCTTTGATTTACAACTACCTTTCTTGTTAATCTGCTTGCTGAGAAGCTTGTATAATAATGTCCAGTTACATCTTGTTACATCAAAAAGGACACAGTTGATTTCTTCATTGCCTGAATTCTGAGCAGAACTTTTACTCTAATCTTGAACTATCTGGTGAAATTCAAATCCTTCAAAATTTTTCTCTTCTTGTATGATACAGGTCAGTGGAAGTCTAATGAGTATCTATAGTGCAGACTTTGGCAACGTTGATGTGAAGGGGAACATTCAGTTTGCTATTGATTATGTGGAACAGCTGAATGAGCTCCACGTTTTTATTTGCCAGTGTAAAGACTTGGCAGTGGCAGATGTTAAGCGACAACGTTCAGACCCGTAAGTACAGAGAATGTATTTATTTCCTAATGGATGTTTTTCTTTTAACATGAAAATGAAAACTGATACTTTTTTTTCAGTCTCTCTAACTTGTTGGAATAAATACCCAGTAAATAAATGAAGAGGCTATATGATGCTTTACATAGTTTTCTACTCTTAACTAAAACCAGAATTGCCACTATGAATTGGTACATATATTCACATGGGAGGCCCAAACTTTTAAGAATATGAAATTTTCTTCTAGAATTCAACCTTCCAGATGGTAAATTATGCTTTGATAAGTTTTTCTCAGTAGGATTAGAGCCTATAAAGATGACATCTAGACACACTATAGTCAAATATTCTATATTTGTATGTGTTGAGATGTTTCAACACATTTTCCTGTGGTAGAAGGATGCTAATGTCCCCTTCAGAAGCTATTTTTGTACTTCACTGCCTCTATTCCTATGCCTCTCTAAGAAGCTGAACAACATGGTGGCTAGTTAAGTGGATTTCTTTTACACTATAAGCAAATACTTGTGTATTTTGGAAGGGGGAGTGGTAAAGGGTGAGTTCTTTGCTCTTCTAACCAACCTGTCTTCATTTTAGGTATGTAAAGATCTACCTGCTGCCAGAGAAATACAAGCTGGGCAAACGGAAGACCTCAGTCAAAAAGAAAACTTTTAATCCAGTCTATAATGAAATACTGCGGGTATTTATCAAACTGCTACGAGATATTAAATACTGCATGCACAAAGTGGGAGCAAACAACTATTAAGCACAGGTTGGGATGCTCTCAGAAGAGATGTTAGGATGAGGCAGGTTGCTCTGCAGTATTACCTGTGTTCATTGCTTGGTTACCTCTGCCACGAATCCTTGATACAGTGTTATGAACACTGATTGTTGTATATATCTTGCACAAACAGAAGCTAAGTATTAGCTTAAGGTGCTTGTAATATGTAATATGTACAAGTATGTAATAAAATACATGTAATATGTAAAGCATGAACAGGGCTTTCTTCTGAAATGAAGTGAGGAGTTATGGGTGGTATAAACCATGGTTAGACTATAAACCCAGACTTGTTTATTTGTTTTTTTTTCCTAACCTTGTCAGTTTTAGATGAAGCTCTCATAAAAATCCAGTTGTTTTATTTTTTTTAATATATTTCTCCTTCCCTGCAGTATAAAATTGAGAAAGATCTCCTAAAGAACCAAAGCCTTAATATCTCTGTCTGGCACAATGATACCTTTGGGAGGAATAGCTTTCTTGGGGAAGTGGAGCTGGATTTAGGAACTTGGGACTGGAATGATAAATCCAACAAGCAGATCAACTGGTTCCCGCTCAAGCCAAGGGTAGGTCACTAAGGGTGGGTGAGCTGTTTTGTATTTTCTGTTGTTTTAACTGCAAGCCCAAATTGTTTATTTAGGCTTGTTCATGTGTGTGCTGTGATTTTTGTGTTGGTTATAATCATAAATATCACTTTACTGGTCAATAGAACTTAAAGTTCTGAGGTTTCTGTTGGTCTAGTAAGTAACTAGCTATTTTAGTTGAAAAAAAAATCTCATAGTCCATGGAGTAGGAATTTCAAGATGCTTTTCACTTGTCTTAAAGTACTTGTTCCCTGAATATGAAGTAAACCTCCTGACAGTAGGGAGCAAGTGCAGCAATGTTTTAATATCAGATGCAAGACTGACTTCTCCTTCTGCATGCCTCCTTTTTTTTTTTTTTTTTTTTTTTTTAATAGTAGGTTCCAGACAAATTCCAGACTCTTAGCTAAGCCAATGTCAGAGGTTCTGGTTTCTCTTTGGTTTCCCCTGGAGTTTACCTTTAGTTCATTCCAAAATTAGCTGAATGCAGAGTTTAATAATTTGTGGAACAAAACAGAAATGGCACAGTAGTCCTCAGCACTAGTTTAATTCCAATGATTTTTAAAATTGACAAATATTGGCAGTGCTATGTTCCATCCACAAATAGTCTATGACTCTCTGAAGTGACATTCTTGTGCATTTTTGCTAGATAACTATTGTTGAGACTGATCTTTAGGTTGCATTAAATGAGATAAAACTTTCCTATAGAAATGAGTTTGTAAAAGTGCACTTTCTGTTGCAGAAAGAGTACATTTCCTGATTTGAAAAAGCACGTATTCCAGTTCACATTACCTGCAAACCAAAGGAAAGATGAGCCCTCTTGGCTTCTCTTGCATCTGGTTTTCTACTTTATTAGAAGAGCTGTGTATCTAAATCACTATCCAGTGGTTAAATATGCCCTAAAATCTCTTGTGTCCTGTAAAGTGAAGGAAGACTAATGGATAAGGAAACATGACAAACACTTGCCTCAGAAACAAGTCGGCTTGTTCCAGTAGAAAACTTCACATGACAAACTCTGCATGAACTGCAAGGTCTGATATTTGTGTTGTGATTTTTTTCTTAAATTTCAGACTTCAACAATGTCTCTTCAACTAGAAAACAGAGGGGAGATGAAACTAGCCCTCCAGTATGTCCCACAACCGGTTGGAGGTATGTCTAGCTTCTTTGTTTGGGTTTGTCGGCCTTTGGGAGGGTTGTTCTTTGAAAAAACAAAACCACCAAAAAACTCCCCACAAAACAAAAAAGCCAAGCAAATAAACAAAAGCCCACCAAAAAAAACCCCTCCAACTGTCTAATGCTTCATCCAATTCAGACATCTTGTTTTAACATAAGTATAAATTTTGATATCCAGAGGATTAAGTTACCATGGTCATTGTAGTGGTTTAACCCTGGCTGGAGGCCAGACTACCACTAGATGCTCATGAGTTGTTCTCCTTGGCGGGGGGGACGGGAGCATTTCTCACACTCTTTCCTTGCACCAGCATGGGGTCCCACCCATGGGAGACAGTCCTCCATGACCTTCTCCATGTAAGTCCTCTCCCACAGGTCCTCAGCTCTTCACCAACTGCCCCAGCGTGGGTCACTGCTACAAACTCATAGAATGTCTCTCAGTCTCTCATTCCCAGACTGCTGGCCCCAGCCTGGTCCCCCACAGAGTCAAAAGCGCCCCCAGAAAACCTGCTCCTGCTCTAAAACTGGGCCTCCGTCTCGCTCTCTCTCGCTCTCTCTCTCTCTGCCTCTTCCCTCTCTCCATGGGCTGCAGGTGCTGCCAGGGCCTTGCTCCAATGTAGGTTACAGATTCTTTCCTATTCCTCCACCTGCTCCATGGTGGGCTCCTGCCTGGCCCAGGTACCTCTCCATGGGCTACAAGTGGGGTCTCTTCATCCTCCATGGGCTGCAGGGGGACACACACTTCAACAGGCCGCAGGCAATCTTCTCTCAGCATCTCCTTCTCGCCCCCTTCACTGACCTTGGTGTCTGCAAAGTTTCTTACATCTTCTCACTCTCTGGTGGCAAAATGCACCTGTTTGCATTCTTCTCTCTGTAAAATGTGATTCCCAGAGGCCTGTTACCGGCACTGATTGGCCCGTCCGACCTTGTCAGTAACAGGGTTTGGGAGTTTGGCCTTGGGAACTCGGCTGGAATTTACTCTGTTGGACCCTTAAGAAGCTTCTAGCTGCTTCTTAAAGAACCCACATTGCAAATCCACCACAGTCATTAATCCAGTTTAGGATTCAAAGAGATCCCTTTAGAACCTTTTGTTATTAGTAATGTTACTACAGAAGAAATACCTCATTGTTATAATCTTTAGTTTTAATTTCTGTATGTGTAACAAGATTCTTTTTTCTCATTAATAATTTTGGAGATTAAAAATCATTAGGCAGGTGCTGTGATTTGCTAAATAAACAATGACAACACACTAAAATGTAGCAATATCTGAAGCAGAAAACAGTGAGAAGTGTTTAGAATGCAGCAATTTATAGCGGTGTGATCTGTTTGATTTAATCTTGTATCGCAACTGATAGCTGGCTGATCTGACTGATGTCAGGTCTTTAATCCAGTCAGTCAATATTAAGAGCACAAAGGAGCTTATTTGAAAGTACCAGTGACAATAAATGCTAACATTGCGCAGATTGAAGGCAGGCTGATCTTTTTTTCTAGGAGGCTTGGGAAGAGAGGACCTGCAAGATGTGAGATAATGAGAGTTTAGGCCAAATATCACCTCCACAAATGGGCAGGAGCTGCTGCCTCATAGAAATTGCCTTTAAAAGGCTTCATCAGTTGTCTTATTTTTACAGGAAAGAAGACCCCGTCTACTGGTGAGGTCCATATCTGGGTGAAGGAATGCCATGACCTTCCTCTTCTGAGAGGCAACAGGCTAAACTCTTTTATTAAGTGGTAAGGACTGTGGCTGAAGTTACCAGAGATAAAATCAGAAAGCAATTATTAGGTCACCATGTTTGTTTGTCTATGTTCAAATGAAAAACCATGTAATGACTTTCCGATTTTCCTTTATTGTAATGTAAATTGTTATGCAGGGCTTACAGGTTCAAGGACTGAGTATAAACTGCCAAGTAAAACAGGCTGGGAGAACTTCCCATGTAATGGCTACTTCATTTTGTCACTTCCCGAGTAATGGCTACTTCATTTTGTCACTCGGTGACTCGGTGGAAGGGCTTGTCAAAATTGTGATGGTTTTTATGTGTGTTTCAAACAAAGCAAGAGTATGTATTTAAAACAAAGCAAGCTTAGCAAATCATGGGAGGGGACAGGAATGAGAGGGATAGTTGTATTTCTTCTCCCTTCCTTTCCATATACTGACTAAAACATAGAGACAAGGATAACAAGATAGGTGGGAAATCTTTGGCAACAGCAAAAAGCTTTCAGTGTTATTAGTGATAATGTAGCAAATAAACTTGTTCATGCCTCTTCCCCACCTGACTTCCCCATCCCTTCCATCCTCTGAAGCACAGTGGTGGCTACATGCTGCCAGTGTGTCTTGGAGGAACTGAGAATATGACCTTTGACTTCCTCTCCATGATGCTTCAGTTGTATTCTAACATGCAAAGGACTGTCATTTGGTAGATTGTGTCTACAGATCTAGTCCAAACCCCCTGCCAGAGTAGGAACACCTCGATTAAATCACACAGGAACGCATCCAGATTGGTCTTGAATGTCTCCAGAGAAGGAGACTCCACAACCTCTCTGGGCAGCCTGTCCCAGGGCTCTGTCACCCTCACAGTTTTTCCTTATGTTCACATGGAATCTCCTCTGCTCCAGCTTGGACCCATTGCCCCTTGTCCTGTCACTGGCTTCATCTTCCTGACACTCACCCTTTACGTATTTATAGACATTAATGAGGTCACCCCTCAGTCTCCTCCAAGCTGAAGAAACCCAGCTCCCTCAGCCTGTCCTCATAAAGATGTTCCACCCCTTTCATCATCTTGGTGGCCCTGCACTGGACTCTTTCAAGGAGTTCTATGTCCTTGAACTGAGGGGCCCAGAACTGGACACAATACTCCAGGTGAGGTCTCACCAGGGCAGAGTAGTGAGGCAGGAGAACCTCTCTTGTCCTACTAACCACACACCTAATACATCCCAGGATGCTATCGGCCTTGGCCGTGAGGACACATGGCTGGCTCATGGTCATCCTGCTGTCCACCAGGACTTCTAAGTCTCTTTCCCCTTTGCTGGTCTCCAACAAGTCTGTCCCAAACCTGTGCTGGTATGTTTCTTGCGGGTACATATTTGTGCCCTGCTGCGTGCCTGTACCTCCTGGCAACTCTTATGCTTCATAATCCATCAGGGGAAGGTTTGACCCAGTTGGAACTGGCACTGTTGAGTATGTTTGATGCAGCCTGCACTGTGCAAGTGTGAACTGATGATGTCTTCTCTTTCTGAAGCACCGTTCTGCCAGACACTAGCAGAAAAAGTCGCCAGAAAACAAGAACAGTGGCAAAAACTACAAACCCAGTATTCAACCACACCATGGTCTACGATGGCTTTAGACCTGAAGATTTGAAGGAAGCCTGTGTAGAACTCACAGTCTGGGATCACAATAAACTAGCCAACCACTTCCTGGGAGGTCTCAGGATAGGCCTTGGAACAGGTACTGCACAACTAAAGGTAGCCCTTAATTGACAAAACCCCATCTTTCCTTCTGTTTCCTCTTTCCTTCCATTTCTTCTCTTTATTTCAAAGACCACTGAGCAGCCTTTCAGGTACTTATTTACTGGCCAGTTTCATTCAGTATCTAATCTCTTCTTCAGCGCAGATCCTGAAATGTAAATAATTGTTACCAGGGGTAGGGTGATTGACAAGTAGAAACACTAGAAATAAACCTTTGGCCATACTGGCACTGTCTGAGGTACAAGAACATGCTATTCCTGCACCCAGAATCTTTGCAATGTCTTAGAATTCAGGCATACAGAGGCTAGGTCTGTGAAGACTGGGTGGTGATAAACGGATAGATTAGGAAGAATCTATCCTTCCTGGATAGATCTAAAGCAATTTGTGACATGAATTGAAGACACTGGATGGGAAAGCTTATAAATGTCAACAAGTTTTTACTGTAAGGGCAATATAAGATAGAAGAATTGTGTGTTTTCCCTCTCATTTGTCCCTTTCAGTGTCATGTCTGGTTTGAGGGGAGAATGTTTGGAGTATTTTCCAGCAAATACAAGAAAAAAACCAACCAAAACAAAACCCCAAAAATACCCACCCACAAAACCCACAAAAAAACTTTTCCCAAATTAACTTCTTGCATAGTTCATAAGAACAACCTAAAATACAAATTACAATAGTAAATCTCATTATGAATTGTAGTGTAGTCGAGGTAGTATTTCAGTACAAAATCAGTGTCCTGTTTTATTCTCAAACCCTGTCAGATGTTAATCACCCCAGGCATTTTTATTCTTGAGATTGTAACAAAAAGGCTTCAGGATACCAAAGGAAAACAGCCTAGAAAGATAACAAAGTTTCCCTGTGGAACTGTTGGTTGTGTTATTTGACAGAATAGTTCAAGTGTGAAAATGCAGAACAGGCTCTTCAAAGTTGTAGGTCAGCTACCCAAGGAAGTGAAACTGAGGAGACAGGCAGATTTGACAGTTCTCAACTCTGCAGCATATTGAGTGATGTTTCTCTTAAAACTCATGCTCCTCTAGGCAAAAGCTATGGAACTGCAGTAGACTGGATGGATTCTACATCAGCTGAAACTGCCCTTTGGGAGAAGATGATGAACTCGCCGAACACGTGGATAGAAGACACACTACCTCTCAGGATGCTAATGGTGGCAAAGCTGACAAAATGAGGTGGCTTTTTAATTGTTAGTGTTGAAAAGAAACCTTGGGAAAGAAGTTGAAGGTGTTGGTGAAACTTGGAAGAAGAATACAGTAGCTTTTATAACAGTGTCTGCTCCATTCCTGTTCTGGTTTTGTGCTGCCAAATGTCACTTCGTATTTCAAATTAAACTTATTCCTGCAGATTATTATCTAAATTTAAGGAATTCTTTTATTTCTTACTCACTGAAAATTACTTCAAGAAAGAAGACACTTAATGGGACTCAGTGGTAGAGGTAGCTGTGACACCTGGATGCTTGTGTTGCTTAACCGAAGCATTGCTGAGCCCTAAAATAATCTAAATTACCAGGGGAAACAAAAACAAGAGCAAGTCACTGTTTCTGTATATTTCTAGGATTGTTCTCAAAGTGTTATTAGTAAGATAGCAACAGGTTGCATTTGGTTCAGGCTCATTAGTATGTGTCTGTATCCTTGTTATGCCATATCAGATGTCTCCAGGAAGGAATACAGGCACAAAGAATTTTTTTTTCTTTAGAAAATCCTTTTATTTGTAGCTGTATGTTTCTTAGATTTAAAAGTTGCTTCTGTAACGAAAGGAGCGTTCCATGAAGCGGTACTCTGTGTCTTGTTGTGTGAGGTGCAGAGGACTGTCAGTTACAATGTACTATGAAGGATCAGGTTATAAAAGGTTTGCTTATATAATATATATATTTATGTGTGTGTTAATCACCTTGCTAGTATACAGTCCTTACTCTTAATTGCTAAAGGCATTTATTTTTTTTTTTTTTTTATTCAAATGCTACTGTAAATATCCTACTGCAGGATCTAAGCCTGCCAGTTTTAGTGATGACAAGTCTGCTGGGTATTTACACTGTAAGGCAACCTCACCTGTACCTGCATCCTTTAGTTTGGGGTTGTTTCTTTTTCTCCCTGAACTAATGAAGTAATTTATTTGGGCTTCAGCGCCACCATTAGGACCATGCTGGGATGGCGGCGGTCCTGGTTTAGACAGCTTTGCAGTGTAAGAAGCAGGACTGAATTTTAAACTTGTAAAAATGTTGGCTACTAAAAGGTAAATGCATAAAATATAACATGTTTTGTGGTTTTTTTTAATGAAAAGACCCTATTAAAGCTAAATAGGAATTCAGTGTTTATAAACCCCCAGTGTTTTATGTCAGCAGCACAGCATGCAGTGTAACAAAATGCAGATGGAAAATGCTTCTGAAAATAAATGACCATTTCTTTGCTCCAACTGTGCAAGTCTAACAGCTGGCAAAATCTTTCACCTCAGAGTAGAGAGGGGAGCTCCTTACAGCTCCAACTCAGTTGCTTAATTTAACCACAGAAATTTTAATGCTACTTGGTATTTATTATACAATGTAAATGGAGAAAAGGAAAAGTGACCTTCATCCTGTTCACTTTTTTTACTGTTGTCATGCACAAGAAAAGTCAAAGCTCTCTGGGAGTGTTATAGTTGAGTAGAAGGGAAGATTACAAATCAAGCTGCTTTACCAGTGGAAAAGGCACTTTGGTTACCCTATGCATGTTGTAGGATTTAATTATAGAGAAGAAACATTACAAATTCACCTCCTGATAAAGGATGTTAGGTTGATTTATTAGGTGCTTGAAGATAATGGCTGTATCTAATCATGTAAACCAGCGGGACTGAAGTAATGCAAAACGTGCTTTTAAAAACAATTACTGGTATTTCTTTGACATTCCTCTGAGCACAGTACACATAAATACAGCCTTCCACCCAATCCACACTCAGTCCTTACTACACTAGTATGTTCCAGATTGATAATAAGTGACAGAGGAGCACGACTTTATGAAGTTGATTAGGACTAAAAGTTTCAAAAAAATAATTGCTTTACAGTTAATAGCAATTTTTGTCATCCATACCCCAAGCTGTAAAGGTCTCCAGTTCATTGCTCACTCCAGGGCACATTGATAAATTAATTGCTGTGCTTTGATTCTTAATTCCAGTTCACCATTATGACAAAGCAGCCACACTCCTGGAATCTCTTTCCTTATGTCCATCCTTGTCTGGAGAAATAAATGGGAGAAATAAACCACTTCCCCTTTTCTTTTTTTAATTTTTTTTTAAGCCCAACTTTCCTTTAGCCCAGATCATAGTGTTTTGGCACACAGGTACAATGTATATGTGCATGTCTTTGAGTAAATCAGACCAATTTTACTTACTACAAACCAGGTGCTTCCATGTCCCAGCTCTCCTTTCACGCTGTGTTCAGAAACCTCTCATGCCTTTCTCTGCCTCCCACTTCCACAAGTAAACCTGCAAACCTGTGTCAGTGTGGCAGCCCCACAGATTGACAGACCTGCTACACCCTCCTTGTCTGGTTTGATTTGTGTTTCCCCCACATCCCTCTCTGCTTCTTCCTTCGTATCCAGTGGAACCAGTAAAACCCGCACCAGCGTATTCCTCCAGCTGTGTATTTTTCCCTTTCCTGACCCTATCCACCAGATGATTCATTAACTGCTGAGCAAAGCTGTGAGTTGTTCAGGCCAAGCCTTGTGCTCTGAGAAGTCAGAGCCTGCCGTTGTGATATCCTCTGGTGTGCACATGGTGCGAGCCAAGAGAGGAGCTCTTCAGACTCCACTCTACCAAACCAACTCTCCAACGCTTTGGGAGTGGGGCTGTCCAGGCTCCAAGCAGCCAGGATGAAGGTGTGAGCTGTGGGTGACTGACACCCTGCACAGAAGTGGCAACAAACAGTCAAGGAAGGAAAACACCCGGTAAGAAAGCACATTTCTCCTCCGAAACCCTTCTCCTTCTCATTTCCACTCAACAGCCTAAAGCCTTGAGTCCTCCCCCCTCTCCTCCAGTACTCCCTGGTGTTTTGGCAGGACCCAGGGTAGCAGCAGCCGTAGGGGAGTGCAGGACGGTGGAGACCGAGGTAGCGTCCCTACCAACAGCCACCGCTACGCAGCTCTGACACCATCCGTGCCTTGCAGGCTTGAGTCCGCTTGGCTGTTACTCTTTATCCTTCCTTGGAGCTGGCTCTGTCCCACTCCCTACCTAGCCCTGCAGTCAAAGCCCAGGAGGCCAGAAAACCTAATTATCAGCCTGTTGCTTCACACACCACGCAGTTCCAGAGATGAATGAAAAACTCGTCGGTCGGTTTTAGGGTAACGTTTCATGTTGCGTGATTAGGCACCAGTAATGAGTTTGGTGCCAATTTAGGACCAGTATTTCCTTTATTTTTACATGAGGAGCCAGACTTTTACTATTATGTGCCTAAAATAATCCAGCCAGTCAGTGTCCAAACTCAAATGAAGAACCACTCCACAAAGTCTTTGTGTCACAGGGCATTCAAGTAATTATCGGAGTTGTATAGAACATTTGTTATATTCACAGATCTCGAAGCACAGGATAAGGCTATTCAGTTTTTAATGAACAATTTATTTTTAAAATCTTATAAATCAGTTATAAGGTTAATGTAACTCCCCATGCTTTATTTGCATGTATAGTACCAGTTCTACAGGGGAAAATAAAGGGAGAAGAAAGGGTTGCTTAAGGAATTATTTACAGCTTTATCACTTACAGGCTTTTCACCTAAATATAGTAGTAGTTATTGTAGCTACAACAACAGGGCTTTAAGAAGACATAATGAGCAAAGATAGTAATCAGCAATTGAATAGGCTTGCATAAATACTAAGATTATATTTTTTGCTTTTGCATCATCAGCCTGGCATCCTCATCGCTCTGCCCGACTTTGAAGCAGATGAGGAGTTTGCAGGCCCATGGTTTTGGGAAGTCTTCTTCCCCCACATTGGTTTCTTTGGACTTCCAGGTCTCTATCCCCCTGCTCTGCTCTGGTGAGACCTCATCTGCAGTTCTGTGTCCAGCTCTGGGGTCCCCAGTATAGGAAAGACATCGAGCTGTTGGAGTGAGTCCAGACGAGGCCATGAAGATCATCGGAGGACTGAAGCACCTCTCCTATGAAGACAGGCTGAGAAAGTTGGGCTTGTTCAGCCTGGGGAAGAGAAGGCTCCAGGGAAACCTAATTATAGCTTACCAATACTTAAAGGGGTCTTACAGGAAAGTGAGAGAGGGACAGTTCATCAGTGACAGAAGGGGAAATGGCTTCAAGCTGATGGAGGGCAGGTTTAGATTAGAAGTTAGGAAGAAATCCTTCCTGTGAGGGTGGTGAGGCCCTGGCACAGGTTGCCCAGAGAAGCTGTGGCTGCCCCTGGATCCCTGGCAGGGTTCAAGACCAGGTTGGATGGGGCTTTGGGCAACCTGGGCTAGTGGAGGGTGTCCCTAGCCATGGCAGGGGGATGAGACTTGATGATGTTTGAGGTCCCTTCCAACCCAAAGCAGTCTATGATTCTAACTCTACCAGCTTATTGCAGCAGCACTGGCCACATGACCATGGGGTGCTCTTTAACTCTGCTGAAGAGCATTAAGAGAAACAGTCACTATAAAATTTTGTCTCATTTTTGTGTGAGACGGGATCCATCGCGCCAGATGAGAGAGAAGCAGAACTCCATGAGTGATCCAGAGACCAGCAGAGATGTGGAAGATCTGACAAAAGGCCTGCAGGAACTCTGTGAGAGCCCTGAAGAGGAGAAGAGTGAGAAGGCTCTGCTGTGGTCTCTCCCAGAAGAACAGTATTGCTTTATCTATATACTGAAAGAAAAAACAGACAATGCACAGAAACGCTGCAGTGGCCTGGAGCAGCTCAGCATGGAGTTGGCAAAACTGAGGACAGAGGATGCCATGAAAATGAAACCCCAGATGCAACTGGAGTGGTTTGACCCTGGCTGCAGGCCAGACTCCCACCAAAGTCACTCTGTCACTCCCCTCTTAGCTGGACAGGGGAGAAAATACAGGTTGAGAGGCTTTGGAGTCAAGATAAGGACAGGGAGAGATCATTCTGCAATTAACATCATGGGCAAAACAGACTCAACACAGAAGAAAGAAAACTCTCTAATTTATTACACTGCGCACACAGAGAAACCAGAGTCAGGTAATGAGAAGTACAAACAGCTCTTAAAATGTCATCCCCTGCTCCTCCCTATTTTTCAGATTTTACTTTATTCAAGATTTCTCCTCCCCAGGATGGCACAGGGGAAAAGGGGGAAATAGGGAATGGAGGCTTCAGTCTTTGGTCAGTTCCTCAGGAGTTGTTCTCCTTCTTGGTGGGGGCAGGGGGCCGCTTCTTAAGCCACGTTGCAAACCCACCACACCAATGGATTCATCATTTGGAGCAGTTCTTCACAGATTTGGCCAACAACCATGAAAAAATGATCCAGTTCAAGAATAACACAGGAAACAGGATGTGCAGCTGTGGGAGAACAAGCACCTGCGGCAGGTGAACGAATCGCTCTTCAGCCAAACTGTGAAGGAGAAGGAAGCTGAAGTGGTCCAGCATGCTGCCCAGGCCAGAAAGATCTCCCAGCAGTTGGACACCCTCCAGGAGAAACATGCATATGGGAGTTGTAGAGCCCAGGAGCGAGAACGGGACCTGTTAGAAGTTCTAAGCCAGCAAACAAGTGCCTCCACCTCAGAAGTGGATTTGCTAAAAAAAACAGCTGCAACTCTCACAGGAGAAGGACCGAGAAGCTGTTGCACAGGTCCAGCATCAGAAAGTCAGCAGAGAGCTCAGGGCTGTGAGCTGCAGGCCAAGCTGGAGGGCAAACGAGGAGAAAGAGTGACTACTGCACCTGGCTGTGGAGAGGGGCAAAGCTCTGCAGGATAAGCAACAGGAAACTCAGCACCTGGAGAAGCTGGAGACTGCAGAAAAGCCAGGCAGAAAGCAGGAAAGCGTCTCATGAGAGAGACAGCAGCAGCAATGATCTGAAGGTCCAAGAGCTCCAACAGCAGCTTGAGAGCAGCAAGCAGGCATACAACGAGCTCTCACTGCAGTCTGATGCTTACAGAACACACAGTCTGGATCTACTGACAACAGAAAAAGTGCTGAATGTCAAACTCCATCATTTTGCCACATGACTGCAGCTTTCTCTGTTCTCGTCTCAGCAGGTGCCTCTGCTGTAACACACCACTGCCTTTTGCTCCTTTCCATGAGGCCATCACTTCTGATCTCTCTGCAAAACAATTACTGGCTTGACTCCCTCCCCCAAGGACTGATCCGTAGGCTTTGGTTTTATTTCTCGTTACACTTTTATGTAAGTAAGAAAGAGCTCTACACTGTTAAATGTGAATGGGGATTGTTGAACTAGTCAAACCTGTGGCATGAAAGATACAGGTGGAAAACACAGGTTATGAATTTATTTGGGACATGATTTGGTAGACAGTGTGCCCAGGTGGCCAAGAACGCCAACAGCATCCTGACTTGTGTTGGGAACAGTGTGGCCAGCAGGACCAGGGCAGGGATTGTCCCCCTCTACTCAGTACTGATGAGGCTGCACCTCTAGTGCTGTGTTCAGGTTTGGGGCCCTCACCCCAAGAAGGACATTGAGGTGCTGGAGCGTGTCCAGAGAAGGGCAGTGAAGTGGTGACATCTCTGGAGCATAAGTCTGATGAGGAGCATGTGAGGGAACTGGGGTTGTTTAACCTGGAGGAGGCTGAGGGGAGTTCCTTATCACTCTCTTCAACTACCTGAAAGGAGGTTGTAGTGAGGTGGAGGTGAGTCTCTTCTCCCAGGTAACAAGTGACAGGAGGAAATGGCCTCAAGTAGTATTGGGGGAGTTAGGTTGGATATTAGGGAAAACTTCTTCACTGAAAGGGTTGTCAGGCACTGGAAGAGGTTGTCCGGGGAAGTGATAGAATGACCATCCCTGAAGGTGTTCAAAACATTTATAGAGGTGGCAGTTCATGACATGGTTTAGTGGGCATGGTGATGTTGGGCTGAAGGTTGGCCTTTGTGATTTTAGAGGTCCTTTCCAACCTTGAAGATAATATACTGTAGTTATTTCCCAAGATTTACCAAAGCTCCAATCCTTAGACTTTTGTGTTTGATTCTCCCTTGAAGTTCAACCCTGGTTGGGCATGTAAGAGGCAACACTGAGGCTCCAAGAAAGAAATCTTGTAATGTCTGCATCATGAGCAGTCAAGATGCAGTAACTGAAGTCAAAACAGTAATATTGTACCATACCCAATACTCAAGAAAATTATGTGTATAGCTGTGTGGTGGTCTGCGGGTTTCTAATTAGTCTTTAATGCCACAGCATTATTTATGTCCTTGTTCTGTCAGGGCTTTGAGGTGATTTCAATATTCTCTGAAACAGGCTGACGTTATAGATGTTCAGACAGTGTGTTTTCTGTTTTTTAGGTGATGTCAGTAAAGAAAATAAGTGATGCACGAAATGGAAGACTCTGGCAATTTTTGACAAAAAAAAAACCCCTTCCCTTTCCTGTCAGCACTGTGGGACACAAAGGCATTGCCCTCTTACTTGCCTTTCTCCCAGCTAAGGAGAACATTTTTGGCAGCTCCTGCTGCCAAGTCCCCAATAAAAGAACCCACAATGGACCCAAAAGGCAACCCCCAGCAGAGCTAGACGCAGCTGCCTTGAGAGAGCTCCAAGTTCCTTATGGCACGTGTGTACCTTGGGGTAACTCACTCTTTTAGCTAGTTGTTTGGGTAGCTCTTGGTCTTGAGCATCTACATGGCACTGTGTCAGATTTCATATCACTTGAGGTCAGTTCTTAAGAAGTGTCATGAAGCAGACCTGAAGATCCTCCAGCTTGCAACTAGTTCCTCTCAAAGACTAACTGAGCCAGATGTGATTTCAAGTCAACAGACTTGTCTTTTGAATTTCTCTGTCCTCTCCTGAACCTCACACAGAGGCAGGTGTGAATTGCTGCTCTACTACCAGCTGCACAACAAGCCTTTTATTTTGATCGTGGTTCCTACAACGGTCATTCCACACCTGTTTTATGGACCACATCCTCCTACTTTTCAATGATATTTCCCCCTGCCAATGTGTTTGTGTAAACATCAATTGACCTAGGCTGCCAACTAGCTGTGTAGTCTGAGGGAAGGAACATGGTAGGACCTGAATCTGCTGCTCTCTTTTAGTTATTTGATATGCAGTGCAGAGTCCCTCCCGTGACTTCAAGAAGGGCCTGAACCCAGGTACCAAAACAGTCTAAATGTGGGCAGGTGCCCCTTACTTGCTGTGTGACTGGGCAGCCCTGCAGCCCCCGACGCACTCTGGCTGGAGCAGAATCATAGAATTGTCTTGGTTGGAAGGGAGCTTTTAGATCATCAAGTCCAACCACAACCCTAATCTGCCATCCACTACTAAACCATGTCCCTCAGCACCACATCTAACTGTCTTTTAAATAACCCCAGGGATGGAGACTCTACCACNCAGGGATGGAGACTCTACCACTTCTCCAGACAGCCTGTCCAATGCCTAACAACCCTTTCTGGGAAGAAATTTTTCCTAATATCCAATTTAAATCTCCCCTGGTGTAACTTGATGCCATTTCATCACTTGTCAATATGAAAGTATGTTCCTATTAATCTTTTCCAACAGACTGTTCCCTTGGCCCTCACACTTCTTCATCTATTCTTTGCTACTCTTGATTTGCTCTGACTCTGTGTGAAAAAGTCAATATAGAAGACTACAGTTTGTACTAATATTTGCATTAAACTATAATCAATAGCAATTTTCTTACAAATGCTGTAGTATAGAACATCATACAACTGAAAAACATAGTTTCTCTATACTTTTACATTTCTTATTCTTTTATTTTATCAGGCTATTTCTGTATATAAATTACTTCTTCTCTCCTCACCAAAAATGGATCTCATTGTTTGCCAGAGTACCCCTAAACCACTGCTCCCGTAGGTATACACCCTCCCTTCCTGTTGGCCTTGCCTGTGGGTGAGACACCCCCCCCAAACACTACTCCCACATCCAGCCCTCACCCAACCCTCCACACACACATTGCTACAGGCTTGAGAAGAGTGGCTGGGCAGCTGCCAGGCAAAGAAGAACCTGGGGATGTTGGTTGACTGCAGATTGAATATGAGCCAGCAGTGTGCCCAGGTGGCCAAGAAGGCCAATGGCATCCTGACTTGTATCAGAAACAGTGTGGCCAGCAGGTCTAGGGAGGTGACTGTTACTCTGTACTTAGCATTAGTGAGGCCACACCTCAAGTACTGTGACCACTTCTGAGCCACACACTACAAGAACATTGAGGTCCTGGAGTGGGTGAACGCAACCAGAAGAGTGAAGGGGATGGAGAGCAAATCTTATGAGAAGTGGCTGAGGGAGCTGGGGTTGTTTAGTCTGGAGGAGGCTGAGGGGAGACTTTATTGCTGCCTATAATTTTCTGAAAG
>VXBZ01004035.1:460229-476539 GCA_013399135.1 Heliornis fulica
CCGGGCCGCATCCTCGCGCCGCTCTTCTCAGGCTCCGTCCCGTGGCGCCGGGCCCCTCGCCCGCCGCAGCCGCCATGCGCCACAGCCTCACCCAGCTGCTGGCCGCCTCCTCCGGCGGAGCGAGCCCTTCGGGAGCCGTCTGGCCGCTGGCCGGTGCGGGGCAGGCCCCGAGAGGACGGGATGGCGGCGGGGAAGGGGACCCGGGCCCCGCGCGGCCCAAACAACAGCAGCCGCCGCGGCGGGAGTCGGGCGCCCTGGAGTCGCGGCGGCAGGATAAGGAGCCGGAGGCGCCCGGTGGCCCGCTGGAGGTGTGGGAGCAGGAGGACTGGTTTCCGGGACTGGAGCTGGGAGACCTGCTGGAGGCGGCCCGGCCGGACTGGGATTTGGAAGCGGAACTGAGCGGCTGCTTCTGTGGCGAACCGGAGCCGCTGCCCCCGCCGGGTCAGGGCCAGAGGTCGGCGGCGCCCGGGCGGAGGAACGGCGGGGCTGGGAGCCGGCTGAAGGCGGCCGCGGCGGCGCGGCTGAACCGGCTGAAGAAGAAGCAGTACGTGCTGGGGCTGGAAAGCCGCCTCCAGGGCCTGGCTGCTGAGAACCGGCAGCTGCGGGACCGCAACCGTGGCCTGAGCCGCCGCCTGCGAGAGCTGGAGCGGGAGAGCAGCTACCTGCGGGCCGTGCTGGCTAACCAGAGCGCTCTGGGGCAGCTCCTTAGCCGCTTAGCCGGGATCCGCGCCGGCGGGCTGCAGCTCAGCACCAGCCTCTTCAGGGACACGGGCACCCCCCGCCGCCATCACCACCACCTCCAGCCTGCCGGCGAGAGCAGCGACCACGACCACGACTACGCCCTCCCCAGCTCCCGGCCTCCCCGCCTGGAGGAGGCAGCGGTGGTGACGGAGACTGAGGAAGAGTGGGCGGCCCCCGGCGGGATCTGCCTCCACGTGGACCGGGATCAGGTGTCGGTGGAGTTCTGCTCCATCTGTGCTCGGCGAGCAGCGGCCTCCTTCAAAATGTAGGGTCAAGTACCTGCTGCAAGTACTCGTGGGGTTCTCGCCCCTAGGGGCGTCGTGGCGGAGGAAGCAGGCGATGGTGCGGAGGAGGAAAGAAAAAAACAAAACAGTACAGTGGTGATGGGGTGGTATTGGGGGAGATGCAGAGGAGGGGAACCTGGCACCTAAGTGGCCAGGGTATCAAAATAATATCTCTCGAACGGCATGTTGGGAAGCCAGATGGCGGCCTTGGTTAAAGGCCATGTAAATCTGGTGTGTGGACGGTAGTGGTCTGAGCCGGTTTGGCATAAGAGTCGTGCAGAGCTGCGTACAGCAGTGCGGTAATTACCGTGCCAACTGACGCGCGCATGTACACGCAGAGGTGCCGCCAGAGCCTGTTTGCAGCACTTGGGTGGAAAGATCGTGCCGACCTGACGCGTGAAGGTGTGCTCGGTTCCGCTTCACAGTTGCCAGTAAAGATAACGCTGACTACCCAGTCTTGAGTCAGATAATGTCTAGCCTGCTTATCCTGAGGAGCTGAAAATGCTTGCTTAGAAAACCAAACCAAAAACTTCATTAAGACGTCGTCACTGGACAGACTTAAGAAAATAGTAATGATCGGCAAAAGAAAGCATGCATATAAAATTGTACTGCATCTCAGTTATACATTACTATTAAAACCTCTCTGACAGTTTCTCTTTTAGGTGCTTGCCCTGCCAGGCTCCGTTGTGTAGGGGTTAAAGAACAGTCGTTTTCCACCTCGCAACCTGGTAAGGATCAATATATTCCCATAATGCGGTATCAGACAGCTTGCTTTGCTAATACCAGTCTCTTGTAATGACTGGTTCAGGAAATGATTTCTCTGGTCCTCGGCCTGCTCTGCCAGAATGTTTCTAGCTCTGGGTGATAATAGTGAAAATTACAGTTGCATCATTCTGATTAGCTGTTTTCCTCTTGTTTTTTAAGTGAATGTGCACATAGTAGCCAATACATGAGCTACATTTTGAATTGAAAAAAAAACGCTTATGCCATTTGAAATAGGGATTTTCTGTTGAACTGATGAGTGGAAAAGGGAAAATATGCTAATAAGGGGGATGTGACATGTTCAGCTTTTTATGATAGGGGACTGTACCAAAACTGTAAGTAAATTGCTTTTTAAATGGAAAAAAGAAATGGCCTATTGGTTTAAAATACTGTCTAGTGTTAGGGATGCACGGTACCTTTAAAAAGTCTTTCTCTAGCTTGCTCTAATTCATGATGCGAGTTTTGCCCGAGCAAACAGAACCTGAACATTGGTTATACCTGTACAGTGGAATCCCAGTGTAGAGAAGTCACGTTTTTTGCATGGACCTCGGTTTGAAGAATGCAGTGCACCGAAGTAACTCGTTACTTCAGCTTCCCATAAGCAAATATCTGTGCCCATGCACACTGAGATTCCGATGTTACTTCAAAGTAGCTTTAAATTTAAAGATACTGCATGTATGTGCATGTGCTTAATTTTACGGTGGAGTTCTTTATTTAGCCTCTTACAGTATCCAGAAACATATAACTTTATATAGTTAAGCGCAGTTTGGAGATGAGCAAATACGTCTCTTGAGGCTAATGATTTGAAAAATGCTCCATAATTGAGATAGGAGGAAAAATAGTTTGACAAATGATAGCACGTGTTTTCTTGTTCTAGTCAGTGTTTCTCCCAATCACAAAAGATGAGTGGGTTGTTTTTTCAGTTGTATTACAATGTTTAGGTTGTTTATATGTATGTCAGTTGGGGGAAGAAGGATTGTGAAAATGATAATATGTAAAGTGAGGTTTCACAAAGAACAGACTTTCCTAAAATAATTAAATTTATTAAATAATCAAAAAAATAAAATTATTTAGTGTTTCTAAAGTCTTGTTTCTTAAAGCCTTAAATGTTATGTTTAAGGCTAAGTAGAAGGTGGAAGCATTTTCTTTGAGTCATTTGCTTTGTTGATGCTAGAGCCCATCAAGTGTTCATTGGTATAAAAGGAGTTTGATTTTTCTTTGTGAAACATCACTGTGTGATAAAGTATATGTGTATTTAGCATCCTTGTTTTTCTTTATGCTAAAGTGGATTCAGCTGTGTTGGGGCAGAAGAGACGGGACCAGCTGCTGGCCACATTTCCTGCTTTATTTTAAAAGGTAGTATAAGACATGAGAATAAAGAGGTAACAGGGCTTTTGCTGTCTTTGGTTAAAAAAAAAAAAGGTTGAATGCTGGGATCGTTAACAGTTATCCAAGATGTTTTTTTTTAAAAGACAATATCCTATCAAACAGGTTTTACTCCAGCATATGCAGAATTCCATCAGTTCAGGGTATATTGCCAGCACAAAAGAGATTAGTGGGATACATGTTACCTTACACCTCAGTGGTGGCATCAACAGGACTGTTCAAAGTTTCATTCTTAACCTGTGTAACCCTGCTTTAACTGATGGGTTGTACAGTGCCACAGGCACCAGTTACCCGCCGAGACCCATACTGACTGAGACGCAAAATGGAAATAATTGAGTTACTCAACCTGGGCTCAATCTGCCCAGCTCAGACTTCATGAACATGCTGTATTTTGAAGTTGGACATCTTTGGTGAAAAAGAGAAACACTAATGTAGTGAGTATGGGATGTTACAATGGCCTTTTTACAGTTACTTCAGCGTAGAAATGTTATTAAGTTAAATACGCATTCTTTCTTTATGCATCACTGCTAACCGGTAGAGGTTAGGGACATAGTTCTGGTCTCTGTTGTGAACCTGCACATCACTCTAGTTATGAAACTACCTGTGAGCTGTGTCTGGGAGTAGCTGATTTTCTAATACTGCAAAATTATGTATACCAGTACCAGAACAAAGTCAAGTCCCAAGAAAGTAAGTGGCTGCAGGCATTTCTAGTGCCTACCGAATTATATTTAAACCAAATAGAGGGGAGGAAGTTATTCTGAAATTCTAACTGACTGTACTATCTGTATGGTGTATTATTAATGTAGCTTTTTGAAGTGGAAGCCTTGAAATGACATAACTTAATACTTGAAAATATATTGTAAATGTTTCTTTGTAATTATGTGCCATCCAGATAAGAATACGGTATAATAAAATCAGACTTGTTGATCTTTCACTTTATGGGCTCAGATGTTTTTTCATCTTGTTGTGAATGCCTTGCTTTGACTGGTTTGTGACACAAAATGGGAAAATAGAAAGGGGAAGGTGCTGTGGCATGTGGGGCATCTTGGAAAACGAGAAAAAATGGATCGGGACATGCAGGAAAAATGTTCTTACTCATCTATCTCAAGTTAAGTTTGTGGTGAGAACAAACCAAAGGCTTTACTCCTCCAACCAAAGATAGAGTTGTCCTTGTATCCTACAGCTGTTTTACTTTTTATTAACATGGTTAAGTTTGATAAACCATGGAGAATACTTACGTGAACACTTCCATGGCCTATTGGCATCTTCCTCCTTTCTGTTCCATTTTTAGGTCCTGAAGTTTGATGGTTACTAATATGCCACTGAACCACACTCTGCATGTGAAATGCTGGAGTAAGTTTAACAAGAGGGTTGAGAGTGATGAAAGGGCAGAACAATTTTAAAGCTCCAGAGTAAGCTGTAGTCTTTGATTTCCGCTAACCTCAAATAATGATTTGGAGAGAGCAGTTTAAAACAGTGTTTTCTTGCTGATGTTTTACTCCAAGGTGTGTTTCACAGAAAAGATTGTGTAAAAGTGTTCATGGCTGTCTCCAACCAGTGTAAAGGCACACTGGCACACTCTACAATGTGAAAACACACCGTTCAGCACTGACAGTTGTGGGTGTGTAACCACACCGTAGAACCACATGCCATCAGTGTTAAACTGCATGGCTCTGCTCATGCCCTTTTCTGGTATTTCTCTACCCCAGAGTCACTTGAAGATTATATTGTATTTAAATAAACAATTTCATGCTCAGTTCTCTGCTAGTCCTTTAGTTTGGTTCCAATGCTGTGACACTTGGCAGAACTCTTAACGTCTCTCTTTCTTCTGAAGAGCTTAGCGGTGTCTGAGAGGAAAAACCAAGTGAGTGTTCCTGCAATCTCTAGCTGTCTGGAGAGATGCTGTTACCAAAGTAGATGTAGAGAACTATATTCCAGTGCTTGGAATCTCTTTGTACTTTCACATGAGCAGTACAGTCAGAACCATAATCGGCTTTCCCTGTTTTGCCAAAAACAAAACCCTCTGTAAATTCACTGATTTAAAAAAAACTTCTTTAGACCTTGTATTTAATTTTTCTGCTAGTCAGCAATACTCTGGTTTTGTAGGGTTGTATTTGCTGTTGGGCTCTAGACATCTCAGGGATACCTTAGGTGTGGTTGTTCAAACTGGCTTCGTGTTTAAAGTTACACATTGACAACTGCTCATTAGAAATAGAGTTTTTCATCCAGTTGAAGTGGGATACGCATATTATGGGAAATAATTCTGCTTTGCTCATTAGCAGGAGGATGCTGGGAGCTGGCCTGGGGGAGGTGAGGGTCTCATTTGCAGGAGCTGTGCAATAAATTGCATTGTTGAGAATCAGCATAAAAAATGGTACACATAGAGGAGGAAATTGGTGCTTTTTAGTATTTCTGTCAATTGTAACCTACAGGCAGTCTTGGTGTTCTTTAGGCACTAGGTTCAGACCTGGAGTAGTCAAAAGTCCATCACCAGCAGCTATATATTGGACACCTGCGTTCTCAGAATGCAGGAAAAGTTATTGCTGTGATCTGTAGCCTGCAATGGGCTCATTTCTATGAAGACAGTAGAAGAAAGGCTACAACTAAAACCTGTTCTAACTCGGATTTTCAAACAGGGAGGCCGTGTTTGCACGGAGTTTGACGCAGTCCCTAGGAGGCCAAGAACTGGTAAGAGCTCATCCTTGGACTTCGAGTGGTACAAGGTATGTCACACCCCATACCACATAGGGAACAGGAGTGTTTCCAGTTTTCTGCAAGAACACTCCTTTGTGTGTGTGTGCTGGAAGCTACTGGTGGCATCTTGGTGTCCTGCTGAAGCAGTTTCAGTCGTTAACTTACTGTTGAGAACCTCCCTCTCCCCGGTTAAGAACACAGCGTACAACTGAAAAGTTTCCCTTTTTATAAACATTTTGGCACTTTTTTGGCCTCAGGAATATATAGCTGACCCCTGACATGACCAATGTTGAACACTAAAAACATAATTACAACCTCTCTATTCATCAGTTTCACTGGAAACTACTATTGGTCTTTTACAACTTAAAAAATACCGAGGAATGGGATTTTCTTCCCTAATTGCAATCTCCACCTTTCCTCCTAAGAAATTAATACCTTAAAAAAAAGTGGCTTCTCCAAGTCTGATCATTACGTACATCACCACATGCATTTTGATGGTTCTGAGAAAAATTATAACTTGAATTGAAATTAAAATAGTATATGGAATGGAAAATGGATTTGAATTTTGCATTTTAAACCATTTTGCATTTGGATCAACGTATAATAACTATATCTTGTTAAACACAATAATCACTGAGCTACTCATTTTCATTCTTAAAGACACTGCAAAGTAATAGCTCTATATTTTGATCTTCACGGGGACAAGGTTCTGTGGGTTAAAGTCTGATGACTTCTGGTGATACCATAGTTCACTGTCTTGTAAGACAATACATTTTTCAGCAGCTCCAGAGCATAAATTTTAAACCAGTTCTTCATTGTCATTAATAAGTATTTCCATGTGCATCTCGGGGGATACCAGAATTTTACCAAGGTGTACATGACAACCTGTAATCTTAACAGTAAACCATACATCACTGAGGTGATTGCTTCTCTAGGAAAAAAAAAAAAGATACCTCATGCAGTAGGTTCTTAATTTTAAATTGCTCTAAAACATGCAGTCCCCAATGGAGAAGCCAAGCCTGATGTATAAGTGACTCTGGGCCCCCTATCTTAAAACTAGAGGTAACTGGGATACCCCAATAACAGCACCAGCACTGCACTTCCATGCTTCAGGAAAAGACTAACTTCAAAGCAAGCTGGTTGTGAGGACAAAATTTATTCTGACTAGGCTTTTTTTTTTGTGTGTGTCACTTGATAAATATGCCAGGGAACCTGACAGTATCGCTCCTGACTGCCCTGTGATAACACTGTTCTCTACAGTGACCCCTGAACAGCCCCAACGGGGTAACCTTGACAGGAAGCCTGTGCAAGGAAAGGAAAGTTAAGGGGAAAAATACTCAGATCTTGAGGAAGCTCCAGAAAACTGTTGCCTTGCCCTCCCCCCTTTTTTTTTTCTGTTAATTTTATGTAAAACACTGGTTTTTATTATGAAGCAAAAACCCCCTTTTTCAATAATACTCATTAATACAGCTTCTAAACAATGCAGCATCACCACAGAGCTCTACACTAAACACGCAATATATAGATGCTTTTTCCAGTCCCTATTCCCAAAGAAAAACACCTGTCCTTGTAAAGCATAAAGAAACCAACTTGTATGTAAGCTCAGAACTGTAAAGAATGCCAGTGCAGAGTCTTTGTTCTTATATGAAAAAAAAAAGCAAGCAACAACTTCTTTCTTTGTTTATTGTGATTATTTATCCAAGGCAATTAAAAAGATACTTAATCTCAGGCTTGTAACTCTTCAGGGTCCCTGCTACTGGGCATCCGCTGCAGTATTTTGACATATATCCCATGGTGTTTAGTAGCAAGGTATAATCCAGTCAGAGCCTGTATAAGTACACCAAAACTCATCTTTCTAATGATGGGCTGAGCAGCTGTGAACCAGAAGCGTAAGAGATTTTCCTTCCCGGGCAAGGGAGAAGAAGAATACCTACACAGCATAAACAAGCAGCAGAAACTTAGTCTCTTTTCATCCAGTGTAAAGTTCAAGGTTTACTGTTAAAGTCATTAAAAATGTTTCATAGAATCTCCTGAATTGGAAGGGATCCATAAGGATTATCAAGTCCAACTCCTGGCTCCACACAGGGCCAGACAAGTCAGAGCAGGGGACTGAGTGCATTGTCCAGATGCTTCTTGACCTTAGTCAAGCTGGGTGCTGGGACCACTTCCCTGGGGAGCCTGTTCCAGTGCCCAAGCACCCTCTCAGGAAAGAACCTCTTCTAATGTCCAGCCTAAATCTCCCCCTGTTGCAGCTTCGTGCTGCTCCCTCAGGTTCTGTCACTGGTCACCAAAGAGAGGAGATCATTCCCCCTCATCAGAAAGCCACACACTATGATGAGGTCTCCCCTCAGCCTCCTCTTCACCAGGCTGAACACACCAAGGGACTTCAGCCTCTCCTCATAAGACTTCCCCCCTCCAGACCCTTCCCCATCAGGTAGATTCACAGAACAACAGAATATCAGGAGTTTGAAGGGACGTTGAAAGATCATCTAGTCCAACCCCCCTGCCCGAGCAGGATCACCTACATTAAATCACACAGGAACATGTCCAGATTGGTCTTGAATGTCTCCAGAGAAGGAGACGCCACAACCTCTCTGGNTCCACAACCTCTCTGGGCAGCCTGTCCCAGTGCTCCGTCATGCTCACAATGAAAAGGTTTTTCCTTACATTCAGATGGAATGACATTTATTCTCTTAAAGTTAAAATCACCTGGTGGTACTGAAATCTCTTGTTAAATGCCACAAACCATCCTGACCACGTCACTGATGTCATGCCCAGACTTAGTAACTGTGCTCTGACCCAACCCACAGCGTGATGCCTGCCAGGGAGCCTGGCTGCTGGGCACTACCCAAGGTTGGTAACCTCTCTTGTCCACCTGGCCAAACAGCACTAAGCAGTGATCTTCATAGAACTGCTGAAGTGTAGGAGTTGGCAGGGACCTTGACATCATCTAGTCCAACCCCTCTGCTAAAGCAGGATCAAGTTTGCAGATCTTGTTTGATTTTGGAATCCTAGTGTAGCTCTTAAAAACTTTGCCTTGTAATTAGATGACCTCAAAGTAAATCTCTCTCCACAAACTAAAAGCCTGCGAGGCAGGTCTGCATAGGCAAATATCCACAGAATTTTAAACAGAACTGAAGATCTGACCAACAAATTCATTTCAGACATTGCAAGTCAGTAAAACTTACCTGGCTGCAAGGCTTGCGTTCACAGGGAGAGCCAGGCAAACGGGGTAGAGGCCACCCACAACAGCTCCTATCAGTCCTCCTCTGACCACAGCACACACCTCACAGTTTATATCACCTGCATGACAAACAATATTTCACTGTCAATATCCACGTAGCGTCACTGCCACTTCCATTTATAAGCTGTGTGCGACAACATGGAAACAGCTGCTTATCAGGAACACCCACGCTGTACAGGCATGCAAGGAATTCTGAGGGAAGGCCTCTTCATTTCAGGGAAAAAAAATACATTTTTTTAAAAATGTATCAAAAATCACTCTTACTTCAACCTGTGAAGACTTTATCACTCTAAAGTTGACCTTCAAATGAAATCATAGATGGTGAAACCAAATTGCTTTGTTACAATCGCTTATACATGATTTTAGAAAAAATAATCATCTGTTATGATTCACCAGTTTTTTTCCAAACATACATAAATACACACACGTATCTCCCACTCAACTTCAAGAACTCACTCAGCTCAACACGTGCTGTGCCGTGTACAGAGAGCAAAGCTGTTTCAAAACCAAGCAATAACCAGGTTTTTACCTGCAAATAACGGCCCATGCACAAAAACTTCATAAACACCCACTGTTGAAATGAACGGAATAACAGCCATCGGCAAAGCAGACACTATAGAAGCCTTTCGGATGTGTAGCATCTTCCTGAAGAAGTTATTTGCTGCTAAGCCACATAAACTTGAGTTTGCTGCAAGGAAGTATGATCCATGATTACAGAGGTTCCTGTGAAAGAGGAAAGTGGCTTCAGCAACTGAGAACTAAAAAAAATAGTTTGTTTTACTCGGTGATAGAATTCATGGCTGAATATCCTACAGTAAGAGGTACAAGATGTAAATCTCTTGCTGGTGCAAAATGGGGAGTAACTACTTTCAAAAGCCACCAGTGCAACATCCTTTGCTATAGAGGAGGCTCTGGGAAGACCTTATAGTGGCCTTCCAGTACCTGAAGGGGCTGCAGCAAAGCTGGAGAGGGACTGTTTGCAAGGGCATGTAGTGATAGGAAGAGGGCCAATGGTTTGAAACTGGAGCTGGGTAGGTTTAGATTAAACATTAGGAAGAACTTCACTATGAGGGTAGTGACATACTGTCACAGGTTGCCCAGAGAGGTGGTGGAGGCCCCATCCCTGGAGATATTCAAAGTCAGGCTTGATGGGACTCTGAGCAACCTGATCTAATGAAGATGTGTCTGCTTATTGCAGGTGTGTTGGACTAGATGACCTTTAAAGGTCCCTTCCAACCTAACACACCTTATGATTTCATGCCTGAGTTCACACATGCCTCAAGGATGAAGTCACAGGAAGGCTGGAAAACCTTTTCCACTTTATTTTGATTTTTGTTATGGCTAATGGAAACTTCATGAAAATTGATCTCCTGGTCAGCGTGCTGACTAGGAGAATGTGTTCTCAAATGAAATGAAAAGATAAAGGCATGCACATAATCATAGCCAGTTCCTGTAGCCAGCCTTCTGTCTGGCTTGTTCACCTAAAGGACAGATTTAGTTTCCACCTACAGAACAGACCAAGTGGGATAGCTACAGCAACCAAGACCTTGCAGTAAAGACCTCAGCAGCTGCTGGCAGGTCACTTGCAGTGATTCTGCAGGCTGAAGGGCTCTAAGCCTTCCTTGTGCATTTGGAAAATGTGAATACCTTGTTAGGAGGCTACACCAGTTAGTTTGCATGCTGGTTTACAAAACTGGACACTTCCCTCCGTGATAACACAGGAACTGGATCCTGTTATCTTCTTGATGCTTAAAAATACTGGAGGGGTGGGTCAGTCTTTTTTTCAGTGGTGTCCAGTAACAGGACAAGAGGCACTGGGCACAAACTGGAATATAGGAAATTTCACCTGGACATGAGGAGGAACTTCTTTACTGTGAGTGTGGCAGAGCCCAGGGACAGGCTGCCCAGAGAAGTTGTGGAGTCTCCTTTTCTGGAGACATTCAAGACCAATCTGGACACATTCCTGTGTGATTTACACTAGATGATCCTGCTTGGGCAGGGGGGTTGGACTAGATGATCTTTCAAGGTCCTCTCCAACCCCTGACATCTTGTAATTCTGTGCTGTACCATGTTTTCAACATGCTCTTTAGAGCAGCTACTCCTGTTGCAGTCTCCTGTGGTGAAGGCAGAATACAAGAGTCTGGTTGGAGATGTCAGCAGTTAGTATCTTGGCACACGTTCCCTCACGGCAGGTAATGCCCGAGAGGGAATGGGGAAGCCCATCAGTTTTACCAGCCCCATAAGCAGTTTGTCATTTACTTCAATTGCCTCCAGAAGGAAGCTGTGCATTATCTTTAGCATTATACACCTGGCACAGGCAGCTGATGAGTGGAAACAACTCTTTGCTTTCCACAGATCTAAAATTCCCAGAATGACAACTCCTGCCAGGCAGAGCAATTAACTGGAAGGCACTCTGAGGCTGTGCCAGTATTATTATGTTAAAAGTGTGGTTTTAAAATGCGTCAGTAGTTGGATTTATTGTTAAAGCCCCAAAGAAAATAAAACGGTTACCAGTCACAAAATTTATGCTAGGCCAAATATATTTATTTGCAAAATTATCAAATGTGACAATCTCCAAACCATTTAGCAATTAAAATAATTAATTTTTAAGAATTAATGTTCCTCTACATTGTAATGCTTAGAGTAGCATTAAGTGCTGACAAATTGTTTTAAAAAAAAAAAGACTTCAGAGATGTAGGCGATAACCCCACGAAACCTGAAATACGAAAACCATCTGACATCAATGACACCAGCTGCTTCTCATTTTGAATAGGAAAGTACTTTCATTCTTGGTATGCACCAGGTTTTCAACCATGAAAACAAGCTACTAACAAATAAATTCTGATGCCGTATAGAATTTAGCTTCACTGCTCAGATACCTCTCTTGCCCTTACTTAGAATCACAGAATCTCCTGATTTGGAAGGGATCCACAACGATCATCAGCTCCAACTCTTGGCTCCACACAGGGCCAGACAAGTCAGAGCAGGGGTCTGAGTGCATCATCCAGATGCTTCTTGACCTCAGTCCAGCTGTGTATAAATATCCAACCTAAACCTCCTCTGTCACAGCTTCATGCTGTTCCCTCAGGTTCTATCCCTGGTCACCAAAGAGAGGAGATCAGCACCTGTCCCTTTGCTCCCCCTTCATCAGGAATCTACAGCCTATGATGAGGTCTCCCCTCAGCCTCCTCTTGTCCAGACTGAACAAACCAAGGGCCTCTTCTCTTAAGACTTCCCCCCAGACCCTTCCCCATCCCCATTGCCCTCTGGACACTCTCCAATAGTTTTGTGTCCCTTTTGTACTGTGGTGCCCAAAACTGTAGCCAGTGCTCAAGGTGAGGCCACACTAGTGAAGGTGCCAGGTTTCTTTTTTCTGTGTGTGTTTTAAAAAGAAACTTTCTTTTCAAATCTCCACTCTCCCATACTGGGAGTCAATCACAGTGTCCCCAGGGAGAGTTTCTGCGGCCGAGCCATTTCGTTCTGTTGGTACGTCTACAACCACAGGCAGTGAAACACACACATGCTTGTACATAAATGGGGAGGACTGAGATTGTAATTTTGTGGCATATTTAAGGATCCAAATCAGAGCAAATTAACGTGCTCAGGACCAGCAGATCTTCTCAATCAGGCTTACTGACATACACAACTGCTGCACTGCACAAAAGGAAAGAAAGAGAGAATGGAAGGGTTAGGTTTGGGTTTTAGTAGGGTTTCCCCCTCCCCATTTTGTTGGTTTTAAATACTATCTCCCTACAAAACAAGAGCTTCTGGTGAACAGGAACCCTCCCAGTCCCAATGCAGGAAATCAATGCTCCCTTTTCTCTCCTAGCCATTAGCGACCATCTTCTCTGGATACACAAACCTTAAGCCCTGCCAGGGCAGTTTCAAATAAAGGCACACCCACCCTGGCAGTTATTTCTTTCCAAGCACCACAGTTTCTATCCAGACATTCCCACATAACCACTGAGGCACCTGCCTTCCCCTGTGCTCCCCGACTCTTCTGGGGAAGGAGAAGTGTTGTACATGGACTGAGGGCAGCAGGTCCCACACAACGCTGCACCTCTGACTTAATGAGAAGGATAAAGCCTTGGCATTTCGCTTTCTCGCCTGCGTGGGCAGGCCCAGTATTACTACTGGCATTTTGTTTAGTTCTATTAAAATAATTAAAAAAAAACCAAAATCAAACCATTTCTGATTACTCTTAATTACACAGAATTTATCCAACATGATACACACATGCAAGCTCTTCACAGAGCCAGCTAAGGTCCAGAAAGGTTTTGTAGAGAAATGCAGTATCATAAACCACAAAAAAAAACAGGTGGTTGTGAGGCCCAGAAGGCATTTAGCTGTTTTTGTGCTGCACAAAACCCTGCTGATGAGCCTGCAGGACTCTGTCTTACTACACCACCACCTGGATACCTCAGTCTTGCCTGACAAAGGTAGCAGTGCAGGATGACATGCACAACCCAGCAGGCTGACACACACTCAGTTTTGGCCTCAGTAATAGCCAGCTGGACCCGAGGTGACTCCTGCAGACCCACAAAGCCTTATGCTCTTCAGTTTCCTTGAAAATTTGTTACCTCTAGACAGGGCTGTCTGGATGTTCAGAGCCAGCCAGGGCTGATGAGCTGTCTCAGCACTTCAGGCACTGAGGAGCACAAGCCAGAAACCAGCTGAGCGCGACCAGAGCTAACAGTGAACTAACCATATTTAAAAAAAAACAAACAATCCCAAAAGTTTTCTGTTCAGCACAATATCAAGCATCTTCACAATTAAATATTTTTTGTAATAGTGAGGAAGATTTGTAATAAATGAAGGAAATAATAAAGGAAAAGAAAAGCCTCCAATATGACTTGAAGCCTTTGAGGCACTTATCTCCATTTATTTTACCAGCACTTACTGATCTGCTTTAGGAAGCTCATTGAATATCTTGTGTACAGTTTCCATCCACTTAAGTCTTTCCAAATATAGGCCTTGCGACGGAGCATCTTGAAATTCTCTTCCTGTCATCTTGAAATCCTGGATGATAAGGAACAAACAAACAAGTGTAATCAAAGTTGCACAGCCCCAGTATGTATCAAGTCAACATTTAGACTCTTTTGGCACTATGCAATCACAAACTCATTTCCTATCTTTCCTGGCAGTTTTCCAATCCAAAGGGCAGGATGCTGCTACACGAGGCTACGATATTCATGGCAGTGTGAACCCTGACTAACTCCTTCAGCCATGTGCAGCTGTGGTGTGGAAATTGCTCCAAGCCAGCTTAAGTACTCACTGTGATGAAAATGGACAGTCTCGCCCTCCAGGTACTCCTGTCTGAGCACCTCCAACCCTGGAGCCCTATGACAGCTTGGATCAAGAAACTCATAGATAAAAACTGGCTACCTGGGTTGTTTTTGCAGCTGGGTCACCTCCTAACATAATGATCCCTAATGCCAGCAGCACAAGGGAGGACACTAACTGGACAACAGCTTTTGGCAGCATTCCAGGTTTAAATTGACATGTCACATGGAACCATAAGAAAAAAAAATAAAATCCATGTTTTGTAAAGATTTAAAGAAGTAATGAAGATACCTGCTCTGCTTTTGTATTTCACAAATAAGGACTCCTTTTTCTGTAATTGCTACTCTTAGCTGGAGACATGTATCAAGTCAGAAATCATCCAGTTACATTGGGTTTTGCTAGCAGGGGGCTAACTGGGGTGGCCTGTAGGACAAGATGCCAGAAGCTGCCCCCATGTCAGAAAGAGACCATTTCAGCTGGCTCCAAGATGGACTTGCTGCTGGCCAAGGCTGAGCCCATCAGCAATGCTGGTAGAGCCTCTGGGATAAGAGTTAAGAAGGGGAAAAAAAAATGCTGTGCTGTGCAGCAGCTGGAGAGAAGAATGAGAACAAGTGAGAGGAATAACTGCAGACTCCATAGTCGGAGAAGGAGGGGGAGAAGTTGCTTCAGGCATCAGAGCAGAGATTCCCCTGCAGCCTGTGGAGAAGACTATGGTGAACCAAGCTGTCTCCCTGCAAGCCAGGGAGGATGATGGTGGATCAGAGATTTCACCTGCAGTCCGTGGAAGACCTCACACCACAGCAGATGGAGATACATGAAGGAAGCTGCGACCCCACAAAAAAACTGTGCTGAAGCAGGCTCCTGGCAGGACCTGCAGCCTGTGGAAAGAGGGGCCCATGTCGGAGCAGGTTTGCTGGGGGCACTTGTGACCCCATGAGGGGATCCACGTTGGAGCAGTTCATGAAGAACTGCATCCTGTGGGAAGGACTCACACTGGAGAAGTTCACAGAGGACTATATCTCATGGGAGGGACTCCAGGCTGGAGCAGAGACAGTGTGAGGAGTCCTCCCCTTGAGGAAGAGGAAGGAGCAGCTGAGACAATGTGTGATGAACTGACCCCAACCCCCTGCCACTGCTGGGGGGAGGAGGGAGAGAAATGGGGAGTGAAGTTGAGCCCGGGAAGAAGGAAAGGCATGGGGGAGGGGGGCAGAAGGTGTTTTTAAACATTTGCTTTTATTTCTCACTACCCAACCCTGATCTGACAGACAATAAGTTAATGTCCCCAAAGTCTTGCCTGTGCAGTCTGTAACGGCACCAGCGATCTCCCTGGCCTTATCCTGACCCACGACGGCACCTCAGACCCTGCCCCCGGCCCTGCTGATGGAGGGGGGGCGCAGGAGCGGCTCGGGGGGNGCTCGGGGGGTTCCTGTCAGCCAGCCGAGGTCACCCACCACAACAGCCTCCGGTTAAACGTGGTATTGGTGACTGACACACTCGCAGAGGAGGGTTTCCCTGACTGACCCGGGCAGCTGCGCTCACCTGGGGCTTCTCCGGCAGCGTGAGACCCGCGTCCTGCAGCCACTCCCCACGGGCGGCCAACGGGGCTTGGCGGGACGCAGGAGCGGGGCCAGACGACACCTCACCGGGGATCGGCTGCCGCCCAGGTTAAGGAAGAGGGGAGGTCTCCAAACTCGTTCTTTAGGCGAACCACAGGCATTACATCACGGCGCTGCGCTCATGAGATATGCATGTACGTACGAACCCCTTGCGCGCCAGAGGTACCCCAGACCCCAAACTTCACACCCCACCGCCAGCCGCCGTTACCGCCCGTTAAGCCCCTGGGCGCCACCACCCGCCGCCAGCCTTCCCGCCGGGGCAGTGTCCAACCTGCTCGTCCTTGGGCTGTCCCCGTAGGG
>VXBZ01004035.1:476624-490446 GCA_013399135.1 Heliornis fulica
CGCCGCCCCTCGCCCCTCCCGGGGCCGCCCCCGCCAAGAACACCCCGCCGCTTACAACATGGCGCCTCCCATTTCACCCCTTCGTGGACGCCGCCATCTTACCCGCTCACATGACCCAAGGCTTCAGAGGGCGCCTTTGATTGGGCGTCCCCCGGCGACCCAGCATGGCGGCTCCCGATTGGCTGGACGCCGTCGGGCGGGGGGTCAGCGCCCGGCCCGGTGCTCGTTGCTAGGGGCGGCGGATGGCGGCGGCGGTGGCGGCGGCTCCTCCATGGAGACGGGGCTGAGCCGGGATCCTGCAGCCGGCGGCCGGGACGCGGGGACTCCCCCTAGCGGAGCGAGGAGCCTTCGATGGGGGGAGCCCGAGTTCTCGGGGTAACCCGCTGACCCCCTCCCCTCAGCCAGGCCTCAGCACCCCGTGCTGGGCTGGGCGCAGCCCGCGGCCGCTTCCCCGTAGCCCCGCGCCCCTTTCCCGCTTGCTCCCCTCAGCCCCTGCGTCGCCCGCTCCCCTCCCGCCTTGCCGCTCCCTTCCCTGCACACCAGATCCTTTGTGCTCCCCGTCCCGTTCCCGTGTAGCCCCCTCGGCCCCGGCTCCTTTCGCCTGACCTCCATCCCCTACCTCATCCCCCCAGCTCCTACCCACCTATCCCTCGGCAACCCGGAGCAAATCCTCTTCCTTACACCTAGCCCGGCTCCTCCAGTACCCCTGCACCCCATCCCAACCCTCCACTGACCAAACCAGCTCTCTCTGCCTTTGTCCCGCTTCAGAAAGCCCCAAGCAGTCCCTGTTGGACCGGGAGAAGCGAGGTGGGTGGGGAGAGTCCCTCCTTGGAGGGAAGCGGGGACAAACAGATCCCAATTGTGAACATTAAAGAGCAAAACAGAGCCACCCCCTTCACAAAGTACGGCTTCCGTCTCCTAAAGAAGACGATGCAAAGCAAAGCCCTGTCATGTGCATCGCAGCTCCTCATGCCGGGAAGGGAAGCGTTTGGAGCTTGTCCATCTTTTTCATGCTTTTTCTTAACGAGCTAGATGAGGAAAACCTATCCCGCTTCTGTTTCTCTGTTTTTGATTTTCCAGAAAAAGAGAGGGAGAGAGAGGCGCTCATATTGAAGCCAACCATCTGCGCTTCTGACTGGGAAACTCTGGACTGATCTAATGACTTGCTTTTTATTTCATTAATACTTCATTATCTCTGAAAAATGAACCTGTTGTGAAGCTCTTCTCTTAACTCTCCATGTTCCTCTTCCACGAGGTGGCTGCTGTGCAAGGGAAGAAATGGCGTGAAGTAAATGTCTCCAGTATAAAGCAATCTGCTTTGCCAAAGTGCCCGGTGAGCAGCACTGTCACTTTAATAATTCCAGGTCAAGGGATTGCTTTCCTCGTTTTCAATCCTCTCATTTAATACATGGGAGGATCAGAGGGACATTAAAACCGTAAGGCTGGGTGGCTTGCAGATAATAAAAATGAAAGTGACTGGCCAGTGACTTCTGTTGAGTTGAGAGGGTGATGGTATTTGAAGGCTGTTCACTGGTGAGGAAAAAGGGACCTTTTCAGTCTGCTGTGTAGTCACCTATTACATAGCTAGCAGAATTCATTCAAGAAGTGAAAGAAGTTAAAGAGTCACTTTGGATTGTTTTTGTCTTCCTCCTTATTTGGATTATTTGGGCGTTTTTGTCCTGCAAATAATATGTTTTCCAGCCTGTACAGGTGGAGTACTAAGACAGCTGCCTAGAGATGGACTGTGCCTTAATTGTATTACATACAATCTTTTAATTTTCAAACTTTGCTGCCAGAAGAGGAGTTATAATAAGGTTTTATATTTCCAAGGAACATTTTCTCTTGTATTTTTATAGATTCAAATATATTTTAAAGAAATTGAAAACATCTCTTTAAAAAATCAGAAAGCTTCTTCCCCCCCCCCTTTTTTTTTTTTCTTTTCTTATTTGTGGGAAGCATCAGAAATCCAATACAAGAAAACAGCAAGTATTGATAGAAATGAAGACTGAAGCTGCATTTCCTAACTGAACTGTAAAAGTGTTGTGCAATAGATAGCCAGTTCCTGACCTCACACAGTGTTCCAGTAGTACGTCGTTAATACCTGTAAATAAGTGCTTGCAACCAGATTCAGAAGTAGGAAGAAGAATGCCAGTCAAGAAGAAAGGTGGGCTATGAAGCTTCATATCTCATATTGCCTCTTCATTTTGTTACACTGTTGATTTTTAGTACTTACAATTTCAAATTAAAAGTGTTTTAATGGGGGATTGAAATTGTTTTTCTTTTGCGCTGGAAATGGGTGAAAGATCTGTGCGCTTGCAAGAATAATTTATAAAAGTAGTTTTATGCCATGTTTTAAGGCTTGTCATGTCAAATTTGGCCTCAAATAGTTATTTTGTAAAGATCAGCCATCAGGGCTCTTGAACAGGCACCAAGAGAAAAGCTTGGCATTTAATATTGTGAGAAGCCTCTCTTACAAATGTTAATGAATTTTAAAATCGTGGGCTTAGTCTATTATCTATTCTTTACATGTTTGGCGGACAAACATCAGCCATCAGTAACAGCATAAGTAAGTAAGTAACAAAGTTTCAAGGTTAATTTTAAATAAAAGTTATGAGAGCTGTGTTTTCAAGGTGATTTGAATGTGTTTTTTTAAAAATTGTGATTTTATCTAACCTTGGTTTCCATGCTTTATACAGTATAAAAGTGCTACATATATGATGATAACATGGCAGCGTTTAGGAAAAGACAACCAGCTTTATGTTTTGCCCCTTCTCACCTGAAGTTTGTGATTACAGCAGTTATAGAAACAGCTTCAAAAATGTGGTTTCCAGTGTTCAAACAAGAATTGGGGAATAAATGAGGACAAATTTTCAGTGTGAAAACACTTAGAGATCTTAGGTTATTTGCGAGTTCCTGAAAATGTGACACTGATTTAAATATCAGAATATGCTTGTAGGATAAAAGGCATGTGAACCTTTTCTATTCAGCTCATCTTTCCAGATGTCCCTGGATCTGATATATCTCTGGATACGTGGGGGAAGAAGCAAAAAGTGAATGCACACAACAGAAATGGGGATATAGTCGATGTGGCTATGGATCCTTTTCCTTGTAGGAATAACCTTTCAGTATTAGTTATGAGTTAACATTTGCTATGTGTATAATGATAAAACCACACATATTGCTAGAATTATTTTTATACAAAAAATAAATGGGAATTTGTGATTGTATTTTAACGGATGTCGGTGTAGAAACAAATTTTTCAGGCGGAAATACTTTAATGAATCCTATTGTCATTCATGTGGTTGCTGACAGTTATGTATAGTAATAATGAGAGTGTGTATGGAGGACCACCATCCCCTAATAATAATTCATCCTGCTGTTCTCTAAATGCATCAGCCTGATGTTCTGTGAGGCTTCCATACTCTATCTGTTTACAGAAGGAAAATTAAGACCACCTAAAGTCTTAATCCTGAATTAGGTGATTGATGCTAAGGGTTTTTCTTTGCTGGAAGTTTAGCTGTAATTCTGTTTCAAATTACTGGCTGCAGGATTTTTTGGGTGAAATCTTAACAGGTTCCTTTTTGCAGGAAGTTAGATTTGCAATCATAGTGGTCCCTTCTGGCCTTAAAAATCTGTGGATTTCCTGTTTGTTTCAAGACAGTCTGGGTCATTCTTAATGTGCATCAAGGCTTTAATTTCTTTTTCTGCTTACAAGGATATGTATTTTGACAGTTTTGAAAATTTAAACTCAGAGGACCCAAATATCCTCCCTGAAAGACTTTAAACTGTCACATCAGTCAATATACTGAAGTTGCCAGTGTGAATACTTTTGAGTTCTAAAAGGCTGTTGTTAAAGATGTATTTAAACTTGCAAGTTGCAGCATTAAAATCGTAGTGAATCAGTGACATCATTATTATTATTTTGAATGACTTGTCCATGCAATAGACTTTAACTTTCTAAATGTAATTAAAAGCATGCTGGCAACTTGAAACACACTACCATTTTAAATAAAATCTGATGCTGTTACAAATGATCCCTAATACTCCTATGATTATTAAATCACAGGGATTTTTCCTGTTTTGTTTTGTTTTTTTTTTCTCTCCCATATATTTGCTCTGTGCTTTTGACAACACTTTAGTGTCTAACTAGTGTCATATTTCTGTTGATGATTTATTTTCCCTCTCTAGTCTTAGTAGTTGGGAGTTCATGTTTACTGTCTTTCCCACTCATGCCATCTGTAGAAATCTTGGTGGGATACTCTCTTCTAGGCTGTGCAAAAGTATGTATTTCAATACAGTGTTAAGGACAGGATTATCCCTCTGCCTTTCAGCACTTCTTCATGTGTTGCTATTTTGGATTTGATCAAAATATTCTCCTAAAATTGGCATTGAGATGGAGAAACCTGTAAAAACAAGTTTTAAAATATCCTGATATTTATCCCTGGAACTTGTAAACAAACACTGTTTTCTCTGGCATTGACCCATCTGTGTCTTTCTAAAGAACACTGAATGTATTTTGAGAATTTGCCTTGGAAAGAGCTCTTCCGTCCACCACCGGTCTTCACATTGTGCATAGCTTTGGACCTAATTTCCACTTTACCTTACTGCTTGACATGATTCTGCCATCTTGATATTAAAAGTTAAGGCCTGTTTAGGCAGGAAAAAGATGGTTTACTAATAGCAAAAAAGATACACTGTCGAAGAGCCATCGATTTCTCACAGATGTGGAAGAGAAGGTTTGCTACCGGTTCTGACTGTGTTTGTTTCAGGATGCGATTGCCTTTGCCTGATGTGCTAGAGTGAAAGGATTTTGTTTTCTCACTTCACTCTGGCCAGAAATAAGGCTCCACATTCCCAAGCATAATCACAGAGCTGGCATGCTTGCTGTCAGTCTCAGGAAGGAAGAAAAGGAAAGGCTGGGAAGTGAGAAGGCAGTGCCCTGCATCCAATGTGCTCCCTTAGGTAGGGTATGAAGTGTTGTGTTGATTATGGCTCTTGCTGTGTGCAACAACACACTCTTTGCCTTTTGGCTGCTCATCTTTCACTTAAGTACACTTAGAAATTGAAATCAAATGTGGCATTTTTAGTTGCAAAATTATTTGTTGGACATTACCATTTAAAGAAAATATGGGATGAATAAATTTGAGAAAGGAATTGATTATTATTCAACTAGGATATGTTTGACTACAACTATTCATAATGAATTTATGGAACTTCTTGAGGAAAGTTTCACTTCAAAGTAAAATAGTACTTCCATAGAGAACAAGTGAGGTCAGGTTTTTCTGTGCTTTTAGATATCTTCTCTCCCTCCCTCCTGAGTTACTTAGCCATTTCTGTTAACTGGAAGGGACTATATTTAGCTCTGTAATTGCATATATTTTGGATTCATCTACGGACTAGTTAAAAGCATAAAATGTTGCTGTAATTCATTCATGTCTTTCACAGTGATGGAAAGAACTAATTAGATCCATGCTCCTCTGATGGAGACTAGATTTCAGTTCTTGCACACCCTGCCTGTGATTCCTGCAGGAATCTCCCACCTCTGGGTGCTTGGCTGCAGATGTACTTCTAGACCAACCCTCTCATCATCCTTGCACATCTAGCTTTGCCCAGGCACTAAGAGATTCTTGAATGTTGGGATTTGCACTGCCCTCATCTCACTTTCTGTCTCAGAGACCCAAAGGAACTAGATCTTTAGCCAAAGGAAACCCATGGGCTGGCATTAATATCATCTTGACTCCCTCCACCTTGTAGCCAATTCGTAAAGACATGCTGATTCTGTTTGTCATGGAATACCTTTTTTTTTCATCATGTCTCTTTCATAGACAAGTGCTTTCAAGGACACATTTTATTAAGCATGTCAATGCCAAGAATTAAATAGTCTCCATTCTACATCTGCCATGCAGAAGAATCTGACAGATAAGCTTTATGAAATGATAGATTTTGTAGGGTAATGCTGACTTTATGTAGCTGGTCTGTTGAAAGGAAGGGGTCCAAAACCAACTCAGCAGGAATTTCCTGAAAAATTGGCCCATCAGTGCACCAGAGTTCTTCATGCTCTAAATATCTATAAAATTGGACCCCTTTTTTTTAGATAACAAAATTTAAATTTAGGATGATAAGTTTTTGTGCTCAGAAATCATAGTGAATGTATCTGTGGGCTACTTACAGCTTAGAGTAGGAAATCCTGCATGCTTTAGAGATTTTCTTTCCCTTTTACTTCTAAGTCATTGGTATTACAGGCTTTTGGTTCTTTCATTTGCTGAGTAAGTATTTCCAAACAAGTACATGGCTAAAAGGCCACATTTTCTCTCCAAGTTCTGTTCAGCTCCCTCTCAGCTTTTACAGTGAACTGCCTGGGAGCAGTGCAAAGTATAGGTTATGTTTACAGCTGTCAGAAGGAACAACTCTAGTTTTCCAAGAGTTAAACAAGTAGCAGTAAATTTCTATCTAAACTTTGCCAACTTTCACCATAAAGCTTTGATTTAAAGATGTAACTGCTTTCATGGCAGTAATCTTTCTCCAGACAGCCATTGTTTCTACTGTGAGAAAGAGTGAGATGCTTTGCACACAAAAAGACTATAGGTGCAACCGTGTTACAGACCAAGTCTTTGTTCTGCAAATTCATGCTTCAAAGCTAAGTGGACTCTGGACTGGAAACAGCAAAATTTGTATTATTTTTCCAGCTGTACAATTGTTCTGGTACTCGTCAGATGTTTAATGTATATCCATCCTATTTTAGTTGCCTCACCTTTGAAGTGTGCCCAGTCTTTTGTCCTGGAGGGGCTTTCTGGTCGGCAGAGAGAGATCCAGCCTGAAAGGGCATTTGAACTCACCTAAGATCTGAACTGTCTTCTTGAAAATTGTGATTTTCTCTCTGTCTCCATCGACAGACCATAGGGGATGTGCACTAACTGGCCTCAGTTAGACAATGTCTCGGTCTCTCATATAAATATTAGTGGAAAAAAGATCTTATCTGTGGTCTTGATGAGAGCTGACAATATGTGTTCTATGAGTGCTATAAATTAAGAATTATTTTTGTGGAGGAAAAAGTATTATAAATTATTATACCATTAGTCACTGGAACTGGAGGCAAGACATAGTGTTGATACAGACACAGCTGTGCATCCTTCTCCATTCCTGTTAACCGTATATTGCACTCAGTAGAAGTAAAGGTGTCTTGCAGCATAAGCATATTTTTCTCTTCTCATCCTCTTCTTTCCTTCTGAATTTGTTGCAGATGGCCAGGTTATATGTCAGAGACTGACCACAGAGAAAAACTGAGTTTGTGACTAGTGGTCAAATGTGATAAAAGATGATTTTGCAGTTCCTGTTTCTGCAAAATGAGAAAAACCTGCTTTACTCAGATATCCTCATTTTGGTTAGGTCATATCAGGTTCTTGCTTCTTACAAGTATTTCAGGTCCATTTCCATGTGGTATCTTTTTGCATTTGCTGTAGATTAAAACAGTGCCAAACAACATCTTTATAAAAATGAAGATTGTGTTTGCTCTTGCCATGTTCATCCCAGAAATGACAGTAGTACCCAACATACAAAATATGTGAAGGAACTGTTTGCTTGTTAATGGTTGTGGTCCAGAGGAGCTTTTGGTGCCTTTAAATGCTTTTTCTGGGATGAGTTAGTGCAATTGTCCTTAAATCTGTCTTCATTTTGAGTATAAAGAGGTCAGTGCCTGTTTGTCAGGGAACTTGATCATGTAGAGTTTCCTGGAAAGAGGGAATCTGGACAACTTACGATCCTATGGACAGAAACCATTGTTTTATATTTAGCAGTGCTCTTCTCTCACCTGGCTGTGTGGCATATATTGCATTATGCTTCAGTGGAGTAACTCAAGTCACCTTCCAGTTCAGTCCTAGCTGTTGTGCATTACAGTAATACCACCTTGCAGATGGATGCCTGCTGACCTGTGCTTTTAACAACAAAAGCCCCCAAAGCAACACAAACAACCCCCAAATGAAGTTCTGCAAATCTACAGATTTAATTGTTTAATGACTGAAATGTAGTTTTTGTTGCTGCCTGGAGGCACAAGCTTTCTTTATTAATTCAGAGACTCTAGTTTAACACAAAGGTTCTTAAATTAAAAATTCAAAAATGAATATGGGAAAATGTAAGGCTGTAGCTCCTGTTTCTTACTCTTGCAACTATACATCAAGTTCCACTAGTTTTTTGTATGACATCTAACTAGATTGCAAGCACTTCAAAGCAGGGCTCTTTAATAATTTTACACTGTTAAGATGTCAATTTACAATTATTCTGCTGCATAAATACGAGGTTTTCATTTGGTGCTATGTAATTTTCATTGTGGCTTCATTTTTCATTTTGTCTTCATATTTGCATTCTTGATTTAATATTAGCATTTATACTTCTAGATTTTAACACTGTGATATTTGAAAGGCAGAAACAAGAAGTTCAGGTGAAGCTACTTCTATTTGCAGAGTTTCTGTAGTTTTAGGAGGAGTCTCAGGGCCTCTGAATCTCCTCGCTATAGTGTCTGAGACACAAACAGGCTGTAGCCAGGTCAATAACTCAGAGAAAAGAACACTGACAAGCAGGCTCCACGTCACCTCCAGTGCGTCTGGGAGAGAAGAACTCACTGGAAAAGAAAAGGAACGGCTCTGGTGGGGTGAGCAGATGATTTCAGCTGTTGCTGAAGCTCTTTGTTCCCAGAAAAGAAGGGATGTGGTAGGAAGAATCCAGGTCTCAGAGTGACAGCGAAGAAATAAGTGAACTCTTCCTTACTGTGGTAAAGCTTGACACATAGGACAGAAAGATTGTACATTAAATACTTAGTATTTTTTTCAAGATTTAACTGTAGTTCACAGGAAGGTGTGAGTCAAGGAGGGATATCTGTGGGATTGCAGGGGTTAGATCATTCCCATGTGGTGCTAGATCAGGAATGCAACGTGGTTTTCAGGATGCTGTCTGATAAGCAGAAATGTGGGAGAAAAGTTTGTGATTTTATAGTGAGCCAGTCACTAACTGATCTTTATATAGTTATTCTACTCTTTGGGTAAGTAGTTAGTCAAGTCTAGAAGAACATATTTAAAAATACATAAAGATAACAGTTTAACAGAATAAGGGTATAGTTACATGTTGTAAAATTAAGTATGAAGTTACTTAAACAACAATCTTACGCTGCAGTAATCATCAATAACTGAAATTTTTTCTTAAGGACCCATGTTTTCTAATAGTAAATTACACAAAAGTTCTGATTCTTAACAAACAAGCACAAAAGAACCAAAGTACTCTTATTATCATCGCTTCGCTGGTTGTTGTTGTGTGTTGGTGTGTTGTTTTTCATGAAGCTGATGCTACTTCTGTACCTCCCCCAGTCTGTTCTGTGGCATTACTGGGTCTTCAGCTGGAATTTAGAGATTGTGCTTTAAGATAAATTTAATTCCAGAAGAGAGAGTAAGAGGCTTTGGAAATACAAATGATATACAAAAGTTGCAGATGCTGGAACTGTTTAGCCTGGGGCAAAGGATACTGAGCAGGGGGACGTGGCAAGTCATGTGCTATCGAAGAGGCTCTACAGGGAGAGGTGGGGGTTTGCTTTCCACATCAACAAGTAGTAGTTGTCCTGATTTATAACCAAAAAATGGAAATTATATAATAGACACCACCCCCTCCTCTCCCCAAAAACCTTCAAGCACTGAAAAAAAGATGGCGAGGGAACTTGTGGACTTTGTAGGAGGTACCAGTGAAGTTAGACAGGCTTCTGTGTGATGGGTGTGAGTCTGGGCCCTTCTGCACAGCAGGGAGGTAAACTGAAAACCAAACAGGACTCCTCCAGGCTTTACGTGTCTCAGATTTCTGGTTCTCAGAGAGTACAGCTGACACATAACTCGGGCCCTTCAATGCAGTCTGACTTGTGGAGCATTTAACCCCGTTGGTTGCATCACCTGCACAGATCAAAGCTGTGTAGAGCGAGGCTGCTGCTGGGTTGCAGCCTTTTGCATCGGCTCTCTGTGCAACTGCACAGTGCAGAGCTGCTGTTCTTCTAGTCCAGGTTCCCTTGATGTTTGGATGTCCGTTTGCCCCTTTATGGACCTGAGTGCACGACACTGCTGTGTTGTGTGGAGTTTGCTCTGGTACTCGAGTTCCTCTCACAGAGTATCTGGCCCATTTCTTGTCTGCTGACAGCACCGAGGTCTAGAATAACATCACTTCACAGCTAAACTGTTCCTAAACCTGAAAGCAGGATGTGCAGAGAAATCACCAAGGCTGAGGTTGATTTGGGGAGGTTGCACTTCTTTTTTACAGTTATCAGAGAGTGAGGGCAACCCAGAATGCAACCTTAATTTAAATATAATTTCTTGAAGGAGTCTTTGACTGGCAGAAGATTAATCTTCACAGACCGTGTGTCAGTCTCCTTTGTATTCTAATATAGTTCTTAAAAGCCAAACCCCCAGAAATAAACCTGGCCTGGTAATCCCTTAAATAATGAAACCCCCTTTTTCTGTCCACTTGTTTTTCCTAGCAAAAGAGGTTTATGTGGCATGCTTATGCTCAGGAGTTGTTATTTTTAACCCCTTTGCTTTTTTGTTGTGAGTGCTCACCTCACTGGGTGATAGTATTTGTCACATACGTAATGCCTTATGTTTCCTCATAACCCATATGTTGCCTTTTCTTGATAGTTCATTAAAGTCCTGTTGCTCAGACCTTTCTGGTTTGTGCAGGGCCATGTATTCCCTGTCTGCTCTCCCTCTGTGCAATCTGCTAGATGAATTTCTATTTGATATTTTAAGTTTATATGTATATAATTTATGATTGTCATTTGTGTAGTTGCTCTCAAGCCTTTTGAAGCATCAGAGCCTACAACTCGTGGTTTTGTCAGCCATCTTAGTGTAGTGTTTCTTGTGTTTCTTTCTCAGAAGTAACTGTCTTACACCTCTTGTGCAGAAACTTCAGGATTTAAAACACAGTCTCATAGAGGAGTTTTATAGCCCGGGTGTGTTTATAGAGCATTGAATACTGACAGGATTTATTCCGTTGTGTTTGCTGTTGCATGTGAAGATTAAGAAAAGTAAATGAGTTACTGATGGCTTTGGCTTGAGTCGTCCCGAGGCACATTGCCTGGAAACTTCTTATAAAATATTGCATCCCCTCCCATTGCTCTATAACAATTCATTTTCATTTTTTTGAGCTTTCCAGAGCAGAGGATCAAATAAAGAGATTTAAAATATTTCAGGTAGGGAACATTGTTTGCTCAGACCTCTAGCTCTTTTGGCAACGATCATCTAAACAAAGGTGTGAACTCTCCAAAAGTAGTTTTTGAGATCACTTTCTGGTAAAGTTTTCAAAGTTCACTGGGAAATCTTCCTTGCTTTCTTTCCCGGTGCTCTGATTGCATTTCTCACTTCTATTTTGGGTGCTGTGTTTTTCCTCCTCCACAATTCATGCCTTTTCCAGCTTCAGTGCCCTACATTTTCTGCTTCTCCAAAAGCCAGAAAGGGTCTCCTGAAATGTGTCAGCATATTTTTCTTTAAAAAGTCACCTACACCACAGACTTTTCAAATCAGAAAATAATCAAAATCCCTTTTAGGAAAGGGAGCAGATACAACTAAATAAAGTAAATAATATAAATTGAAATTAAAGTCCCCTTAGTCTTATCAAATCAACTAGAGCTCAACTAATGTCAAACTAATGTTAAAAACTTCCCACTGATGAAAGAATAAAATTTTATGTTTAAGTCAACATTTTTCCATGCTGTTGCACCCCAAAAGTCATTTTGTTCACAAACTCTGATGCCAATTGGATGGTAAAGAAGTGCAAACATGATGCTAAAACTTACCCACTGCTGTAGGCTTCTGAGTACACCTGGGGTGTCCTGAGAGACAGTAGCTGCCTGATACTGTCTTCTGCTCATGATGCTAATGAGCCAACTGAGATTTCTTGCATGTGGAAGGCAGAAGTGGACAGTTCTTGCAGAGTTAGGAATTATGTTTGCTTTTTTTTTCCCCCTCTGTCTTCTGAGCTGCGTTGCTGCATGGCAGGAGTTGGGTAGCAGGAAGACAGCAGCAGCTCTCAGCAGACTTGCGGGTGTTCCAAGCACGGCAATCTGAATGCAAAGGCTGTGATGGTCACAGCCAATATTTTATACAGGTCCATATAGAATTCTGCTTGTAAGACTTTTCTGTGGCCAGAAGGAGCCATAAGAGCTTGAAAACAGGCATGTAACAATATCTACCCAATTTTTGTGGTGCTTCCGTTATCTGTTTCTTTTTTTTGAGTCATTCTCATTCAACATGCCCTGGTCTGAGGAGTTTTGAACATGGAGCTTCTTGGAGATTGGTTTTGAATTAGTTTTATCTTTCTCATATAGTTTAATTAATCCTGTTAGTAAAATATTTTTAAATTTAATTACTGAAATCCATAGATATTCCTAAATTATCTTCAGGCCCATTGTACTCAGTTCATCTAAAGAATAAATGATTTAAATAACATCTGGGAGATACTTGGGAAAACCATTTCCTGTATCCTATAGCTGTTCCCATAGATACATGTCAAGAGATCTTCTGTGTGTGGGCATGGCTGTGTTGTCCTCTGTCCCATAGGAAGGTATCCAAGACTTAACACAACACCAGCAGAGCTGCAGCGCTTCAACTCCTGTGCTTTCAGTGCTGTAGTAAATATAGTTAAATGGACTCAAATGGTGTGTAATTGAAGTCCAATCCTGATGCCTTCAAGCAGCACAACCCCCAGGGGATTTTGTATTTTGCTTGAGAAAGTATTGGGTATACAGGGTCAAAACAATATACAGTCATTTCAGAGTACTCCACGGAGATGGTTCCTCTGCAGTGCTGCAGCTGTGTAGTTGTTTAGGCCAGTGTAAAGTGTACTTAAAATAATGACATTTTGATTTCACAGCATTTACATGCTTTTGTTTACACACTCAGCAGTAGTATGGGTGTCCTCACAAGCACTGTGTGTTTGTACCATGTCACCATGTAACTTGGTTTTTGTATATGTAACTCCTGTGAGATTTCCAGTCACATAAACACATTCATGTCATCAAAAGCAGAGTGCCCACTTGTTACACTCTTACTGAAAAAATCTGAAGCTCAATATTTTTCTGTGTCTCCTTGCCCATATGGAGTTTTAGTGATTCTAGGATGTGCTCACACAAAACAAGAGCATGGCAAAGACCCAGAAATCAACCAGAAGAGGAAAAGAGAGGAGGAAATCCTGCTCCTTTAAGGGACTGTCATTCAAGTGTCATCCAGTCCTCGGATATGGACTCTGTGAAATAGCTAGGATAGAACTAATTTTACATCATTTTATCAAAGTAGATGGTAAATTACTTGCAGAATTTTCTTTCTAGCTTTAAATATGTGTAATTATGACATTTAGTCTTTTCATATGCACATCTTAAATTTTAAGAGCAATACTTTAGGAAACAATATTTTATTGTTGAGAATGTAATTTCTCCTGATAAATAGTACACATTGCTCTGTACCTGCTGGTATGTGTGCCTTCATTCTTGTTGACAATATCCCTGGAAAAGTTTCTCTCTGTAAGTTACATGGAAGTTATGTTTTATTAGTATATAATTAATTTGTGTTTTGTTAACAATGTCTTTTCTATATAATTTTATTCTATATTTCATCAGATATGTCATCATTGCTCCAACAGATTCTTTTGGCTCTGTAGAATAACTGTCTACTTATGGAGCTTTAAAAATCTACATTACATAAAAGTGTGTCTGCAGAGTGTGGGGACTGTAAAGCGTGGATTGCTCTCTAGTGATCCTTTCCAGAATAATAGCTCCAAGGAAAGGACTTGCTTTTTTTTTTTTTTT
>VXBZ01004035.1:490464-504176 GCA_013399135.1 Heliornis fulica
TTTTTTTTCCCTTCAGTCTTTATATAGGGTAATACATTAAATTAGGCAGAGACTGATTATGTAGAAGAAATAATTTCTTGTGTGATAAAACTTCAGCTTGTTTGAGGGAGGAGAAAAGTTTTCCAAAGAAACCCAATAAGCAAAGTTACTGATTTGATTCACTGTCACACATCTCTGATTTGTTGTATTGTGGCAATTGCCCATTCCTTTATCGGTAACAAAAATCACAAACATTTATGAATTGGTTAAAAATTTATGGTGTGATCAAGGAATGAAGCTTACAGAATTGTTAGTTTGGGTTAACTGACAACGTCTTGGATGAGGTAGTGTAGGATGGTAAAAGCTGTTTTATCTGTAAAGAATTTTTTTTTATTATCGTATTAAGATGTTTTGAGTATGATTTCTCAGATGGTCCACTTCTGAATAATGTCCTCAGTACTGGTTACTTTGCAGTGGTTTCCCACCACTCTCCGCTGTTTCACTTTAATGTGAGTTATTATGAATTCGTTGCATATGCCTGTCTGAATGCCCGATTCCAACCTCTGCTTTAAGTTATTCACTGACTCTTTTATTGAGGGCAGCAGAACTCTTGGTATAGAAGTACAAGCATCACCTGTGGGTTGGACATAATCCTGTGGTGAGTGAAAGGGTATGGTGTGATGGCTTTTCAAGCCAGAAGCAGCTGAGCTCACATGTAGAATTAGTACTTTATTCCCAACCATTTGGTGGGATTATCCTGACCATATCCCAGAACCTTGTTTCAAGGCTGTGCTTTTGGTTTGGATGATCCATGGTGTATTCCTGTCCAGGTGTTGCAACCTTTTAAAGGTGTTGGCCTTTAAAAGAGCTGAAAAGTAAGAGCTGATCTCTCTCTCTGTAGGTTCTAAGTGGGTCCTTAGTGTGCTGCTGGATTTAGTAGCATAACTGGTGGAAGCAATGCAATTGTCTAACCCCTACCAGCTCTCACAGGAAGAAGGGGTTCTTCTTGGAGACCTCCTCAAAGTGGGATGGCAGCAGAGAACTGTGAGCTTATTCATCACATAAGTGTCTACATGGCTATAAAATGATCCCTGATCTTCATATATATATGTTATATATTGCCATGCACCAGTACAGTTTATGGGCTGACCTGCTGGAAAGCGGCTCAGTGGAAAAAGACCTGGGAGTGCTGGTGAAAAACAAGTTGTTGATGAGCCAGCAATATGCCCTCATGGCCAAGAAATCCAGCAACATCCTGGGCTGTATCAAGAATGTGGCCAGCAAGTCAAAGGAAGTTCTTCTCCCCCTCTTCTCTGCTCTGGTGAGGCCTCATCTGGAGTAATGTGGGCAGTGCTGAGCTCCGTGGTTCGAGGACAGGGAGCTACTGCAGAGGATACAAAAAAGGCCTATGAAGATGAAGGGACTAGCACATCTCACTTACAAAGGGAGGCTGAGGGCCTTGGGACTTTTTAGTGTGGAGAAGAGAAGATTAAGGTGGGATCTTATCAATGCTGATAAATGCTTGAGAGGTGGGTTTCAGGTGGATGGGGCCAGTCTTTTTTCAGTGGTACCCAGGGACAGGACAAGAGGTGATGAGCATAAACTGGAATATAGGAAGTACCACCTGGAAATGACAAGGAATTTCTTTACTGTGAGGGTGGCAGAGTCCAGGGACAGGCTGCCCAGAGAGGTTGTGGAGTCTCCTTCTCTGGAGACATTAAAAACCCACTGTGCAGCCTGCTTGAAGCAATCCTGTTCTGGCAGGGGGGTTGGACTGGATGATCTCCAGAGGTTCCTTACAACCCCTAACCCTCTGTGATTCTGTGGTATATATTTTTATATATGTGAGTGTACATATATATATATACACATTTAATTCCAAATCCTTTTTATTCATGATAATTTTAAATTCTCTTATAGAATACTTGTGAGCAGACATAGAATCTGCATAATCCTATTAATAATTGATTAAACATTTTTCTTCTTTTATTTGGAGAAAGTTACCAACTTACAGAATACAAGTACTGTCTCTGTTCCTTCTGTGAACTAATTTAGTTGCCATACCAGAAGGTCCATGCTACAAGGCCCGTGTTCAATATCCTTGGATAAGGAAAGATGATCAGTTTTTATTTAGTGAATAAAAAATGTTTGCTTTCAGTTATTTAGAAAAATTATAAAAGCAATCTGTTATAACTTTATTGAGTTTAATCTAAGCAGAGTCTGAACATCTGATAACAAAGCTTGCAGTGTATTGTACTGGAGGAGAGTTAGATTGAGGCACGTGTTTCACTGTAATTATTAATTTGTATTTATTTTACCATTTTGTAATTTTATTGCAAATTTGGTGGCAATAAAATTACAAAGTGCAAAGTGTGCACAAAGTGTATGCAAATATCTCAGTGTCATGCAGATATGTGCATGGACATTTCTATGAGCTAGTTAGGATGGGGAGAAGGAAACCTGAAGCCTGACTCTCTGTTTTCCTCTATTTTCTTGTATGTAAGATGGTAATGTTTGGATTTCATACAATTTCATATGTCACTCATGCTCTTGGCAAATGAATCCAGAATGATAATAGCAGTGGGAGAAACACAGCTCTGTTTCTCTGAACTCTTACAGAAGGACTGATTGCTACATTTGAGCCCACACATGAATGAAGTCTGCTATCAAAGTCTCATTTTTACCAAAGAGTTAGATAGCAATTTTATGTAGTGAAGGAACAGAAAAACACCCTAACCACTCTCTTGGACACCTGCCTTTCAGATACACATGTGCTATTCAAAGAACAGAGAATTGAGCTCTGCAGATGTGAAGGAAACACTTTGATGTCTTCTCTGAATATGTTTTAGGTCTGCCTTCCTGCGTTGGTATCCCTGATGGTTATCATCTATAATTTTGTACCTTCTGCAAGTTGCAATTTGGTCCAAACCCCATCACTTCCAGCTGCTTTTGGATAAATGAAAGTTGAACACATGTTGTAGATGCCATTTAAAAGATTGTTTTCTCTTTGCAGGGAGATATCAGGAATGCAATAATCTTCCTGTTCTGGTCTTTGGTTAATCTCTCCGTTTTGCCTGTGTTGCTCACGGCATACCACTAACAACAGAACCCAACAACTTTTGTTGCAAATGTTCCTTACATGTGTGAATAATGCCTTTAGAAATGTGAAATTAGTTTTTGAGCATTTAAATACTTTCCTTTTTTGGTACTTTTTTTTTTTAGATACTGACCGAGCTTTGGTGCTGCTGGAAGAATATTGTAAAAAACTAAGGAAGCCAGAAGAGCAACAACTGAAAAAAGCCATCAGAAAGGTCATGGGCATCTTTAAGAGCAGCTTATTTCAAGCACTTCTAGGTAGGTACCGGTATTTGATACTAGATGCACGCTCTTGAAGGCCAGAACAAGGTCAGACCTAGTAACTTCTTTATTGGTCACTATTTAATTTGTGTTTACAGTGGAACAGCATATTGAGATGATCCTTCCAGGTTCTCTTTGGGGAAATTCATTGTCCTGATATTTCAGAAGTATTTTATTTATAGTGAAAGAAAGAGTAACAAAAACCTCGTGCAAGATAGGTCATTTAATGTTTATTCCTAAACCTTGCTGCTTTCCTTTGTTTAATGGAAATTACTGAACCAGAATAGGATATAACTATTCATGCAAAATTGAAGATTTTGGCCATGTGTGCACAGGTAGATGGCCAAAATTTCATTGGTTTCACTGGCACCCAGTAACATTTAAAATCTTTGTGTTTTTTTCATTATATTTTGTGAAAAGTATCAGCCAAAGAAACTCAGAAATGAGTCAAGAAAAATGTTCAAGGGCACAGTAAAACTTTCACATGATGATTCCATTCGTGCAATGTCACAGTTTTCAAATAGATGTGCTGGTGGATCACTCAGTCTTTCTTCCATTTACTTGAAGGTCCCTCTTTCACCTTGTAAACAACAATATTTGTCAAAACAGAGCCCTTGGTTTTGGAGCTTTATAGAAAATAACCTCAATTTGTTATTATAGATAAAGTTTTCAAGGTCCTGAACGTACCCATGTGCTATAGTGTCTCTCGTCCCTTGTGCTGTGCCTGTGCTACCAGACATGGGAAGAGGTGACAGTAACTGTACATCATCCTTGTTCTACCTCCCTTTGCCCTCTTGCTCACACTGCATTGGCCCTCAGTTTTTTTGTTCCTTCACAAACATCTGTACGTTTTGTGCAGAACTAGTCTGAGGGGCACATTTCCTAACACAAACAATGTTTGTGGAAGCATACATACCTTCAAGTTACAGTTGTTTGAAGCCACAATAGCCACTGTGCTCATTGCAGAGCTGCAGTCAGCAGCAGTTAGGGAAAAATGGTGATTATATAGCATAAAAGTAGAAGCACATCAGTACTGTGCTGTTATGGTGAAGATGATGGAGGTCTGGGAAGAGTTTCATCACTTTCTGTAGCATTTATGAAAAATGCATGTTACTGGTCCAGCAAATGGAAATAATTAATGTCAGTGCTATTTTACTTATACTTTCCTTCCATGTCTTTAAAGTTCCTAACTTTATTTTATAAACCTTACATAATTTTTAAATGTTGTGTGTTCTTTAAAAAAAAAAGAATAATTAAAAGATATTTACCAAATAGTTATAAATAGATATGAACCAAAGAATGCAGAAAAGATGGGATGTTTCTGTGTTATTTTTATGAAGAAAACTGTGGATATGGGAGTCTGTGGTGGAGAAGTACACAAGTCACAGAAGGGACATTAGCTGTACATTTACTTCTGCAGTACTTTGAAGCAATCCTTCAGAGTGTTCTAACAACATGTACACTTTGTGTGTGGCTGCAATTTGTTGATGTATCCCATATGCCAGAAACGCAGCAGTGATTATAGCTACATTAAGGTTGAATCCAAAGAATAAATGAAGTCTTTTGAGGAGTGTGGTGTTGCAGAAGTGAGATAGTGTTTGATGTTGTGGGCCCTTGAATGTCTCTTCCTAGTTCTTTATGTTCTTTTCTATACAAGAGATTTGGGGATTGAAAAACATGTTCCAAGTCTCTTATTCTTACATTTTGTTTGCTGTTTGATTGGTCTAGATTCTACAGTAATACAAAACAGTGACCTCTCTTCAGACTTTTGAGTGTGGTAGATGATGTTACAACCAATAATGACGTTCTTGCATAATTAGTATTTAAAAAAAAAAAAACACTTCCACAACATCTGTTTTAGCTTCCTGCCATAATTTCTGGCATTCACCTATAAATCAGACCACCACACAAAGAAATTCCTAAGGCAGAGATTCTGGTTCCTGTTAAAGTTCTGTACTGCTGATGTTCCTTTGTCTTTTATATTTGCAGTGTCCAGTAGTCTTGAAAGTGTCCATATTTGAATGCCTAATCTTAATTAGTCTGAATTGTCATAGTCCAAGTGTTCATTGTCTTCCAAACTCTGATCTCATTTACAGCTGTAGGACACTGATTTTATCCAGAATTGATTGACCTTTAAAATATTTAGGCTGTAACTACTAAGGAAAATGTGAGTTTTATACAGAATTGTTAATCCGAATGCAGAAGTGCACCTTCCTACAAGGCATAAAGTTAAGATAATTTTATATGAAAAATTCAATTTTTGTAGGTCCTGCAGGTTTAGTAGAATTTGATTCCATTACAAATAAATTCATCCCTGCCCTTTAAGTGTGTGTTTATTTCTCATTAACTTCCAAAATGTTTTAATAATTTGTCGGATTTCTTTAAATTGAGTGTAACTTGAGCCAATGAAGAAGAATATAGTTAGAAGTGCTTTCCAAATATGAACACCTATGTTTAAGTGTTGTTTCTTTTGTTCTTAAATTTATGCTTGTGTGATTGTGGTTCAACCAACCACATTTGAACTTGGGCTCTCAACAAGCACATGATTGTTTTTATCTTTAATGTCTTTAATAAATGTTAACTTTGGACTTTGGAGTGGGGGAATAACTTGACAAAAATGAGGATTCAGTATTTTTCATAAACATTTTCTACACCTAGGAGAAGTGACTACAAATATGGAAATGAAGGATCTGTAAGTGATTCACAGAAGGACTATTGAAGGATTGTCCTTTGACATTTTAATTTGGATTCAAAAACACGTTCTTCTCCCTTTGGGTTGTTTTCGTTACTGGACTTCTCACTAGAGTTGCTGTGCTCAGTTATAGCTGAGATAGCTACTGGGAAGCACATTTTCAAAGCCACATGTGGAGCTGCCGTCCCTGGAGCCCCATTTACACTCTAGTGGCAAAAATACAACACTTTGAAAATCCAGCCTGAAGAATAAGGCAGGAGGAGAAACCCTTCAGAAGGAGCGTGCAAGGCAAACTCATATTTAGATATGCACATTGACAGTAAATTCATTCCAAATTATTCTCAACCAAAACGATTGTACCAAGCATTCTAAGCATGGTGTTGTTGTTATCATGAGCTCATAAGGAATTTTGCTTTTTGTAGTGTCATCTGTAGCTAGATGATAATAAAATCACAGGGTTCTCTCAAATTGTTGCACATGTTGCTCTGATGTGAACGTTTATTTTTTAAAAAACCTGCAAGAAAGAGGAAATGAAAACTGCAGAAATCCAAATGCCTCGTTTGATAGATTGTCTCGTAATGGGGCATCTTGCAGGCACTGTGAAAAGATAAAAAAAGGAAAACCACAAAAAAGAGTAGTAGCAGTCATACAGACACAAAATTACCACTTTTTTTTCAGTTCCATCTTTTGTGAAACTTCACCCTCTGCTATATATTGGTCTAGCCTTCATTTCATTAAGAAAAGTGCATGATTTTACAGCTTAAAAGGCCGTTCTGCAGAATGGATGAAAGAGGTTTATTTCGGGGTGGTTTTTTTTTTTTTTAGATACATCTCTATAAAACATAATTTTGTTTCTAGCAGGAATTAAAGGGCCACAAATAGCTGTAATCATCTTATGCAGTATTAGGTAAAAACTAATCTCAATAGGTTTTTCTAAAATTCAGCTAAAACCAATCTGTAGTAGATGACGTATTTCCTAAGGACTTTGAAACCATATCTTGTGCTTTTTTTCTCATGCTTGTGTAACATTGCCTGAATTTAAAAGTGGCATTTTTACAGCTAAATGCTGCATTAATTTTTTTTTTTAATGGTACTGTACCATTTCTGCAAAATAATATGGATGTTATGAAACTGCCTATATTAACATTTGTTATAGCAAACATTACTGTAAGAATTACAGAGTTTTGTGGTTGTCTGTGACACAGCTTGTATTTAGAGGTTTAGGATATAATTTTCTGTTTTTAGTAAGAGGAGGTTTTTAGAGTTTTTACCTGATTCATCTCACATTTCAATGAGCCCTGTTATAACAATCCTTTTTAAAAGAGTGATACCATCTTTTAAACCAAATAAAAAAGGAACTAATATCTTTCACAATCATGTTTTTCTGTTAAAAGTGTTCATAACTTAACTGTCTGTATAACTCAATAGTGTTCTATTAATATCCAGACTTTCAGGAAATCTGGTTATGTCTTGCAATCCTCCATGTTACTGGAGAGTGCTATAGGACAGAGAGTGTGTATAAGGGAGACACAAAATATAGTAATTTAAGAGAGCCAATGCTCTCAAAGTTCTCATTTTCATTTAGGAAGCACATATCTACTTAAAAAATAGCGTAGCCATTGACAAATGCAAACATTTATATAGTAAGCACGAAGCATATCAAGAGCTTTTTTTTCCTATGGATTTGTCTTAGTTTGACTTTGGTGTCTACAAAGCTGTGAGCTGAGACTGAAACTCTCCTTGCACTTAGGGCAATGGTTAAATTTTGGGATAGATGTGAAAGAAATAGAAAAGGAATCTATCATAGGAGTAATCATAAGATGTTGAAAAATGCGCCTATCACAAAAAGAATATGTTAAGAATGAAAAATGAGAAAGATTTTGATAGATGGTCATAAATGTCAACTAAGAATAATGATAAAAAAGTCCCTCCATTTGTAGGCTTTAATGCTGAGAATAATTATGCAATTTGCCATACAGAAAGAAGAAAAGTGTAGAGGCATTTAATGGAAAGACAGGAGTTGTTGTGTTTAAGGAGCAACCCTTGAAATAGTCACAGAAGGAAATTTGAGACTAGAGGAAAGGAGGTGGGTCAGAAGTGGGAAAAAGATGTAAGAACAGCAGGAATAACTGCGAAAAAAGCCAGAGACCTGCAACACAGTCCTGGGCTGGAGATGGAGCCCACACCAAAACAGGTCTTGGAGAACACTTATAGAAAAGTCAGGATCATGCAACACCTCAAAAATCCAGTGTTAGTCATACAGGGTAGTGCTGGCCTTCAAAGATAAAAAGCTTAAAGAGAAATAAAATGAATCTATAAAATACCATGGACAGCTATGGTCTGCTTCTATGATCTGTAAGAAACACTGCAGTGGTTTTCAGGCTTTTCTCCACCATTGCTCACACCTCTTCTGTACTTCTTCCTTCGAGAAACATGAAATTTCACAGAAAATAAGGCAGTACCAAATTTCACAAGGCTCCTGATAAATCTCTTGAGGATCTGTAGAGTTGAGGATATGAAAACAGGGAATGTGATTGACAATCACCTTTCCAAGGCTCTGGTGGGTAGTACCAATCTTTCCTAATCCACAAGAAGAATGTTTAAGCATTTAGTGTGGTGTCAGTGATTCAGGGGCCAAAAGGGTATGAAATGAATTGAGGTACCGGGAAATTTTCATAGGGAAGCAGAATTGGCTTTAAAGTATTCGTAATTGCCAGTCTTTCTTTCAGTAGATGTTTTTAGCCATGTTGTGGTTTAGGTGTTTGGCACACTTAGCTTCTTCCAGTGCTCCTCAATGTAAGGCCACTGACCCCATGTGATTGTTCTCTAAAGTTCATCTCAGTGGGCTGGTTTCTGGTCATGTCAGGCTACTTCACCTCTTGTAACAATGAATTCCTCGGGAGTTAATCCTGCCCAGCCAAGCCCAGGGACATTTGGCAATCCTCTTGCTGAGGCCCCAGTTCAACATTCACCAAGTCAATGGAAAAATATTCCCATTGACTTCATTTGCCTTGGATCATGTGTTGGAGTGATTCTTCCAGGAATTTGTATTCAGACCTTCCCTGACTGAGGAATAAAGATTCTTCTGTAGCTGTATCTATAAATATCAAAAACCTCCCTGACTATTACAAATGCTGAGGAGCAAAAGAAATGTGCAAAACCTCTTCAGTGCTCTGTCACGTTTGAGAAGCGCTCAGATGACATCTCTGACAATGGGGAAGCCTGTTATTACTCTGCACAGAGTCCTACTTTCCCAAACTGGCATCTTTGTTGCGGCATAAATTACAGCAGAACTGAAATTTAAATTCAAGGGCAGCTTTTGTTTTGCCTGAAGACAGCTGCAGCTGCTTTTATTCTTGAAGTCCAATTCTCTTAGTAAGCAAATTTGTGCTTTCTCTCAAAAGAGCTAAAGGTAGCAGTGCTAGCTCTTCGGATGGTTTGAGGCTTCATGATCTTTTAGGATTTTTTTTTATGAGCTGGGGCCTGGCCTGCAGCCAGATAGAGGATATAACCCTCATGGTTTCCAGCAAAAGTCAGGGTGCAGAGTGAATCATATGTTCCAAAAAATAGCAGATGTAGTGTGCCCACTTTCCTCTGGGTTTTGGCCCACCACTATTCTTGCTTCTGTCGCAGTGAAATTTACCCTGCAGCATCATAATTTATTTCCAGCTCCTCTAATTCTCCTCACCCCATGGTCCTTGCAAATCCCTTGGAGGAGGTGAGGCTTCTCATTTCTGTGAAGTTTTGTTGACATTGGGCAGAGGGTTCAATGTCAGCTGGCAAGTGAATGCACATGTACGGGCAGACAGACATCATGTTACTATAGGGAAATCAGGCTGCAGATAGTTGGAGAGGGGAAGTTTCACTGAGGTCTAAAGTCTTTCTTTGCTGTATCTGTGTCAGAGGAACTGAAATAATTGTGTATTTCTGAAAATCTCAGAATTGCTTTTGCCTTTGGGATTTGCAGTGATGCCATACTGCAAGTGATGAGGAGCAAATAGAGACAGGGCATGGTGCTCCTGGTTCTTGCTGGGATGTGAGTAGCTCTCCCACAACCTCTTAATATTAAAGTTATTTGGTTATTTACCACCTTGAGAGAAGTTGTGTGTGCAAAGAGGTGGAAGTTTTGTGTGGGTACCCCAAATCAGTTTTTGTTTGAAAGAATTTAAATATTAAAAGCTTGTATTTTACCAGAAAAGACTTCAATCCCAGAGCGAAGATACTTGTCACGTTTGTGGGAATTTTGATTGGGATGTCATCCTTGCTGTTGACCTTCTCCTTAAAGAACTACACAAAAACACTGGACCAAATGCTGATGGACTCTCAGCTGACAGACTGAGAGAGTTGGGGCTGTTCAGCCTGGAGAAGAGGAGGCTCCAGGGAGACCTTCTAGCAGTCTGCCAGTACCTCAAGGGGGCCTACAAGAAAGATGGGGAGAGGCTGTTCAGTAGGGCCTGTTGTGACAGGACAAGGGGTGATGGTTTTAAAATAGAGGGAGGTAGGTTTAGATTGTATATTAGAAGAAAGTTCTTTACTGTGAGAGTTGTGGAGCACTGGAGCAGGTTGCCCAGGGAGGTGGTGGATGCCCCTGGATCCCTGGAGACGTTCAAGGCCAGGTTGGATGAGTTCCTGAGCAACCTAATCTAGTTGGGGGTGTCCCTGCTTCTTGCAGGGGGGTTGGACTAGATGACCTCTGAGAGTCCCTTCCAACTCTAGTCATTCTATGATTCTATGATTCTATGACTCTGAACAATTCAGAATCCCAGCCCAGGTCTGTGTGTGGATTCTCATCCTATCTGTGTACAAGAAGAAACCGATTACAGCACTGATACAACCTAGGTAATACATAATCACTTGTAATCCTGATGCAACCCTCTGCTTGTGTTTTGCTGCCTTTTAACCAATGAATGATAGCATTTGCATCTCAGACAAGTCATTCAGAAGCTTTGTGGGCTTGTCTTGTTCAAAATGCAAAAAGCAGTGCATGGGAAAGAAACCAGTTTTAAGATGAGTTTTTAATACGAGCAGTGTGCTAATTGTTGAGCTTGTTAGTTTTCAATATCCAGGAAGGAATAAAAGACATTTTTTGTTCCTGTAGTGGCTTTTTGTAAGTGTGTTTTGGCCATATGGATTCCATGTTAGAATTAGAATTAATAAAATGCAGTTGCAGCAGCTGTTGCTGTGTGGCTGCTGTCCCAGTGTGAAGCTTTTCTTTCCCTTTGCATTACATAGGGATAGCCCTTTATTACTGGTTTGTGATGAGAACTAGAGACAATTATTATGAGATGCATTTAGATAATCTAGTTTTATTTTTAATAATGTATTCTTTTTTACTTTTAAGCTGTGGAAATATAAAAAGATCAATGAGATATTTTTTTGGGTGTTAAGTAAAGACGGGATTTATATCTTGCTAATGTAGTTTGTACATCTACTAATAAAATGGACGAAAATAATCTGGATCAAGCTGTTCCATCAGTAATCCCAATGTTTATTTTTGTCTCAAAAATAGCAGAGCTGTTCTCCCTCTGTAGTGTTTTGGTCTTTGGAGTCATTTCAGACTAGACTGTGTGTGATTTGTTTTAGCAGATACAACTTTTTTAAGAAACTATGTGGTCATTTGAAATCACAGAAGCATTTTTGTTAGGAGTGTGATACTTTCCAGTTTTCAAAGCTCTTATGAGTGAGCCAGATCTGTTGCTTGGTGCCACTCCTGTGGCTCATGTGGAATCTCAGGACTCTTTTTCTTAACCCTGCGCTTCCAGTGTTGTGGGAGTCAGTGAAAAACACTATTTCAGTGTTTTAAGTGCAATTTGGATTGAGCACTGAATAGTAAAATGCATGAAAGTAAACTTGTTAATCCTGCATATACATATATGTATATATTTATATACACATATATATTCATGCATATACAATACTTAAATTAATATATATATATATATATATATAGTATCAGGTAACAACGGATATGATATTTATCTCAGACTTCTGAGGCAGTTTGCTCAGGTATCATTCTCTACTTGGGAGCTGTGTTGAGTATTAAAAGATGTCTTGTCAAGCAGTGCTGCAGACTGTGCTGTTCATTGCCACTGTGTGTTTATTCTGCCGTGTGGTTCGTTTCCTGCAACTGCGTGTGGGCTCTGCTGCCCTGATCTGCCACTGAGATAATTATGAGCTCTTTTCAAAGCAGACTGAATTTATGTCTTTTTTTGTTCTTTCCTGTCTCAATTTTGTCATCACAGTTGTGTGGTTTTGCATTTCTGCTGATGCAGTTGATTAAAGCACTGTTGCATAAAGTCCCAGGCATTAGAAATAGAAAATAGCTTTTATAATAATTATCACTGTGTTATATTACACAGAAATGATGTGATATTTCACGACAACAATTCACAAGAGAATTAGATCCCTGGTCAGAGGTGGGGCAGAGCTATAAGGAAGGTAGCTTCTGTGAACTGAATTCAGTTCCTATACATACAGACACCATGATACTTCATATTTATTTGGCCTCAGACCATTTTCCTTCAAATATCCCATGTCATTCAGTGTGCAGAAGAGGCAGGACTCAGCTCATGAGCAAGTATTTAATCCATTGCTTTCCCATCGTTATTTTCTGTGTGATGAGGTGGTTGTAGTTCTGTGCTACAGAGGTGCTACTGTGTTGCAGAGGAATTACGGGTCATCACTTCAAATCAATGTGATCAATTGATGCCAACTTTATTTCACACCAAACCAATTATTTATATGTTCCTTTTTCACAGTACATGAAACACACCCCCTAACAGTCTCTTCTCATAGGTTAAGTATTGTGGCAAGACCTGCTTGCTGATTGGTGCTTCATTATCTTTTCTACATTCTTTACATTCTTCTTTTCTTCTAGCTTGATAAACAACCATCTTGTTTATGGCCCTAACAGCCATCTCAGCAAATGCTGGATTGCTCTCATGTCTGTTACCTGTTAAAATCCTCCACAGTACTGAAACTCTGAGAAATAGAGGTGAAAATATCTACTTATTTTAGGCATAGTTCTGACCTGCTACATCACCATACACAACACTTCATGTATGTGACCACAGTTCCAGCTGCAACAGTGAGTATCACTACTCCACCATGACTGTCCCAGTGTCTCACTTTGAGCACTTAAAGCATGAGGAAAATGTGATGGGTGATGATTTTGGAGAAATATAGCGTACGTGACTTCCTGACTATCACTGAGACTCTCTGTAGGAGCCAGAGGTACCATCTAATTCCCAAGGTGGCATTTAATGCTCTCAAGCTAAAGAACCCTCAAGAAATCTTCTTATCGCTCTCAGCCTTTCAGCTCCTGAGATAAATGCTGCAAAGGCTGCTCAGACAGCTTCCCCAGAGTATTCTGGGTGCTGAATAAATTCCCCACACCACTCAGTATGCTGAATAAAGTGCCAGAGCGGACCAAAAAATGGTATGTGGCCATATATTTCCATTGTGACCCTTTCTAATTTCAGGGTGTTACCTCTACAGCATTATCAGTGTTTTCAAGTTAAACTTTCATGGTGATTTCCTCAGTTTTAAGGATAGAAAACATAGTTTTTAATCACAAATTCCACTGTGTAGTAATAACACACTCTGCCCTCATGAGGCCTCACCTGGAGTACTGTGTCCAGGAACCCCCAACACAAGAAGGACATGGGCCAGTTGGAGAGGGTCC
>VXBZ01004035.1:504221-547721 GCA_013399135.1 Heliornis fulica
GTTGGACTAGATGACCTCTGGGAGTCCCTTCCAACTCTAATCATTCTATGTTTCTATGATTCTATGATTCTATGTTTTGAAGTGAGGTTAAAACTGTCAGACACTTCACACCAGCTTTCACTGCTTGAGCTAATGGGAATGCTGATACAACTAGAGATATTTTGTATGTCATATACCTGATTTTTAATAGTTTTGATGAATTAGATGGCTTGCTTCTGAAAAAGAAGTGTTTTGAAGGTGTGTTTCTTGGAGGTGCTAGGTCTGGGATCTTCACTGTTTTTGGTGTTTTAGTGATATTGGAACTGTCAGAGTAGATGGCGTTGGAGTGGTTTTGCTTGGAGGGTTTGCTTCCAGATCTTGGGTCTGCCACTGCCTTACTGCATGCCCTGTGCCAGTCCTCTGTCTCCACTGCAGATAGGTGGGGGTGTTGCTCAAGTATGTCCTTGTTTCCTTCTCCCACCAAACTTCCAGTGTGTTTTATATATATTAACATATATTCACACTATTTTGCATATATATATACACACACATGCATGGTATACACACACATGTGCATGATATAATTGCATATTTTAACATAGATATACATTCATAGGTATGAATGCTCATTTTCAGCAGGGAATCTCTTTGGAGGTTCACTGTCTTCTCAGAACCCAAATACCTGCAGGTAGTAGGTAGAATTTTTGTGGGGGAGTATCTTTCAAAACAGATCATAGATACCAGGAGAAATCCAGCCTAAAATGGTGGGGGAGTGTGGTGTAGATTAGATATGAGTCAGAAATTCTTCCCTGTGAGGGTGGTGAGGCCCTGGCACAGGTTGCCCAGAGAAGCTGTGGATGCCCCTGGATCCCTGGCAGGGTTCAAGGCCAGGTTGGATGAGCCACCCTAGGCAACCTGGGCTAGTGAAGGGTGTCCCTAGCCATGGCAGGGGTCTGGAACTAGATGGGCTTTGAGGTCCCTTCCCTCCCAAACCCACCTGTGATTCTATGGTTCTAATTACAGCGAGACAGATGGATAGGTCCAGGGTTGCATTGTGTACTGGGTATTTTCTCCCAAGTCTTGCTTTTTTTTTGAATAATTTTTAATCTCCAGCGTTGAACTTCAATATAAAACTGTAACTTCATTCTCTTTCTTCTTTTTTTGTAACCTCTGTCTAAACCCAGATGACTGCTCTGTTTTATTCTCTCCACCATTTCATACTCAGCCTGCCTTCAGAGGATTTACCAATGCCTTTTGGTGTGGCAGACTGTATTTCTCATATTTGTTTAGTTAGGATGGGTTTTTTTTTGGTTTTTTTTTGTTTTTTTTTCTTACAAGCAATTAATTTATGCTTTAAGTTTTGTAAATACATTTTGGAAGGAAAAAAATATACTTGAAAAAAAAACCCCAACTTTGATCTCTAAAGTTAGTTAAAGTCTCTAAATAAAGTTTAGAGTGACATCTTGTGGTAATGTTGATTTCAGATATAGGTATCCATTCTTTTGTCCATAATAAGTTTAGTGTTTTCTGTTTCAAAATGTGATGGGTTAGTTAGCAAAAATGTGTAGTTATTTATGAGTGTAACTAGGGCTTTTGTGAGGTTGGAGAAGACATTGTTTTGTGACTGTAAGGGTCCTACAGGCATGCTTTATATTTCACTCTATGAAATTTGTCTCATGAGTACCTGTGAGTTCCCAGTGTTTTGAACTCCAAGATGTCGTAATGCTCTTCCAGCCATTGACTATCTTTTGGAATTGCTCAGAAAGTTCCAGCTATCCACAATGCCAAAGCAAGCAGGAGCACATCTCTTAGCAGCATCTGTTTTTGCTAATTCATTAGCTGTCCAAATACTTGCTTAGTTTTAGGTAAAGATAAATACACCCAGGAAGCTGGCATGGAGAATTTGTTTATGTAGACAAATAAACCCATTTAAGATCCATATCATAGCAGTGTGTATGCTCTCAACCTATGGATTACCCTTCAAGGTACAAGGTAGTGTGAATGCACCAACACCAAACCTCATCCAAATGTCTAGCACATGCTCAGGCTACAGTTGTGAGCATTATATCTAAATGAAAACCAAATCTCTTCAATGAAATGCAGAGATGTAGAATGGTTTTGTGCTCAGAAGCTTAAAGGATTTGGAAAAACATGTAAGATTTTCTTTCTCTTTTGGGAAGCCAAAATGCAGGACTAGTGGCCCAACAGAGAGTTACTGTCATATCAAGAAAAGTACAGTTTCTTTCAAATCAGACCTAAAAAGATTTGTTCCCATTCCTCAATACTGGAGAGGTGAACGATGCTGATATTCTGCTAGGTCAAGTTATAACTATAGAAAGTGGTGGTTAATGTTACCATGGTGCCCATCTGGCAGGTTGAATACCTGGCTGCAAAATTAACTGTTGAGTGAAAGATACTTGACCTCTCTAAGAAATAAATGAATTTTTAGGGGAATGGATTCATTAATTTAAATGGAAAGTCCCTCCACCACTGCTCCATGGAAAATCACCCCTAATTTGTGTTCCAAGCTCTCCTGTCATGTGTTGTGAACACAGGAGACCTGATTCAGGAAAGGATTCTCTCTTTGTGTAACTCAGGTTTTGTTGGAGGTATTTTGGTTATGTCAGAGTGCTGGGCAAACGATTCATGTGATGTGCTGGCAGTGTTAAGGTATTTTAGCTTTGTGGTAAAGCAAGCAATGAACATGAGACCTAAGAAGCCCAACTTGATGTTCCTGAAAGAGCCATCTGGTGACCTCATTTATTAATTTGATGGAAAAATAAAGGCATGATGTTTTCAATTAAGATGAATGTTTGGTTTGCCTGCCAGAATTGTTTCTGGTTAATAACTATGTACAAGTTAAGCTGTTAATATAATCCTGAAGCTTCAAGGGCTGATATAGATTTGGTATAAAACTAAGCAAATAATTTGGATGGTTATCAGAATGGGTTTGCTGGTTACATTTATCAAATATAGCTTAGGAAAAGTCTGTAAAAATTGTATTTGAAGTACACAAAGTGTGTATAAATGACATATTTACAGTGATAACAGTGGAGATTTCCTTGGAAAAATGCCTTCATCCACTCTAACAGAGACTATCAAAATAGTGAAGAAATTTGCAGATACATTTAGGTACCAAACCCATGACAATCTTGGTTATTCGTGGACCAAAGAACCCCCTCTGTTTGCCACAAGAAGAAATGACTGGTGGGGATGTTTCATGGTGAAGAAAAATTATATGTTCTTTCTATTTGGTTTTTGCTGCACAGGCAGTTTTTGAATGTCTGCTTGGCAGATTTTGTCCTGTTACACATCTGAATCTTGTCTGATAGTTTTCATCTGCCTGAGCAAGATCTTAGTCTCCTGCTGAGACAGCTTATGATTAAGATTGTAGATGATTAAGTAGATGATCCACTGTGAGACTGTAAAGAGGTTTCCCTGTAATGAAGGATGTGAGACTGAGATGGCATGGGTCAAACTGCAGCTTTCCCCAAAGCTGTGAATCCCAGGTGGTGGATTTGTTGCACTGGCAGCAGACAAACCCTGCCAGGTACAACCTGACCACCTTTGATGCAACCACCAAGAGAAATGGGGCAGAGACCCTGAGGCAGCTGATGACCATTACTCCTGAGTATGGTACTCCATGCTGGGTGGGATGTGTTGAAGATAAGGTCTCATCAGTTAAGCACTGTTTGGGTGGGAGGAAGGAATAAATTTTTGAAGGCTTAATTACTGACTCCTCTGAACTCCAACCAGATATTAATATCCTCTTTCGGCAGTATAAAGACAAAAATCTTCCTCTGCTGTGATCACAGAAGTCCCCTGAGTCATTTTGTCAGAATAAAAAAGAAGATTCCACCCATTCTGGCACAGATTTTGTGCTGGTGTTCCTCTCTCTGCAGCTCAGAGGCGACAAGCTGCCTGTAAGATCCTCCAATGTTATTAAAATCTACAGCAAATTTAAATTTTAAACAGAGGTGTCTGAAGGAGAACAAAGTCACCCACAGAGTTTGGGGGCCGGTGCTTTCAGTAATTACTTTCTACCCATGTAAATCCCTCTGGGGTTTCTTCTGTATTAAGTATTCCTTACTTCTTCTCTAAACTCTCATTTAATATTCATGCATGTTGTTAAACAGCTGATGCATCCTGCTTAAGAGCGGAAAGAGAGAATGCATTTCAGCAGCAAACAAAGTGATACTTGAATATATCCCTTGCCAACTTCAAAGCATCAATATGGGAGTTAATTAATATTTATCAAATGCACTAAAGTCCTTGGATGAGAGGCACTGTGGCTGTGCAAAGCATTGTTTTTATTTAGAGATCTTTTACCTGGCCATTTTGATCATTCACCAAATGCACTTGAGAATGGTCACACAAAACTTGCTATAATGCTAGCTTGGTTTCTCTTCCCATCTTTGGGTGGGGACAGAATCAGGACAAACTTTCCAAAGGTATAATAATTGCAGGAATGTGAGTGCTCTACTTCAGTGGAGAAAAACGCTCTTTGGGTAATTAGTTGCATGCACGGCATTTTGCTATAGATGCTAATATAAAAAGGTCATATTAACACAATGCAATATAGAGAGACCTTGTTATATTTTATTACATTTTCTGCTTGGTAATTTATTATGGTTAGAAAGCCTAATTCTTTTGCTTATCTCGTAATTATAGCAAGGTGATATGAGCAGAAGCTCCAGCTTCTTTTCTGTATACAGTCTCATTAGATGAGGGTTAGAAAGCTCTTTTAGACTGTTAATTTTTACACATAAGACAGGGCGTATAAAACATTCTAAAATGGATGTGTTTTGTGTGGTCAACATTATATTTCATGAATTATACCTGAGTTTGCACCAAAGAGAACCAATCTGAGGCATTTAGACGGTCTTCAAAGGACTGCCTCTTTATTTTGCAGACCTCTGGAATAGGGAGATAAATAATCATAGGATGATTTGGGTTGGAAGTGACCTCAAAGCTCATCTAGTTCCAGACCCCTTCCATGCACAATGACACCCTTCACTAGCCTAGGTTGTCCAAAGTCCCATCCAACCTGGCCTTGAACCCTGCCAGGGATCAAGGGGCAGCCACAGCTTCTCTGGGCACCCTGTGCCAGGGGTCTCACCACCCTCACAGGGAAGAATTTCTTCCTTACATCTCATCTAAACCTTCCCTCTTTCAGTTTAAGGCCATTCCCCCTTGTCACTCCATGCCCTACTAAGCAGTCCCTCTCCATCATACCGTAGTCCGTCAGGTACTGGAAGGCTGCTTAAAGGTCTCCCCAGAGCCTTCTCTTCTCCAGGCTGAATAACCCCAACTCTTTCATCCTTTCTTCCTAGGAAAGGTGTTCTAGCCCTCTGATCATTTTCATGGCTTCCTCTGGACAGCATCGTGTCTGACTTTTACTGGGAACCCCAGATCTGGATGCAGTACTGCAGGTGGGGTCTCACTCACCAGAGCAGAGCAGAGGGACAGAATCAGGGACAGGCCCTCCCTTGGCCTGATGGTCATCCTGGTTTTGATGCAGCCCAGGATATGGTTGGCTTTCTGAGCTGCAAGTCCACATTGTAGTTGAACTTAAAATATTCCTAATTTTATCAGAAAGAAGGTTTAGGTGTCTTTGTGTACAGTGATCCCTAACCCTGCATCCATTTGGCCCCTAAGCATCTTTGGGTCAGTTTGGTGAGAACAAGAATCGAACAGGCATGTTGAAATAACAGAGTAGCCCCCAAGGAGTCCCATCCTTGTGGTACGGTGGCCAGCTGTCCATGGCACTGCTGGGACTTTGTTTACAGATTGCAAAAACCATCTTGCCTGGAAAAAGGCTTTAGTGACTGACCCAAGACCTTATAGGACACTTGTGAATGAACACAGAGCTTAACTGAGGAATCCAAAGCTTACATCATATCATGAGATCACCCAGATTTTGGCTGACAGGCTCAACTTATCATTGAAAGCATTGTCTGACTTCATTCTCTTGGAGAGAGTTTAGACCAAATGAAGGCCCTATTCTTGTTTGGTTTTATTGTCTTTGCTGTAGAAGATGGGCCAGGTTGGATGGTTCCTTAAGCAGCCTGGTCTAGTGAGAAGTGTCCCTACCCATGGCACAGGGGGTTGGAGCTTGATGATCTTTAAGGCCTCTTCCAGTCCAAACCATTGCATGATTCTATGATTTTTTGCATTGGTTTCAATATTTGTTACTTAAGGAGTCTGAGTTGGAGACATATGAAACACCAAGCTAAGAAAATCTGCCCCGTGCGTGGTCCAAAAGCTGCATATCAGAGAGAAGGACAGCATCTCTCAATACCTTTGTTATTTGTTCCTGGGGATTAAGTGGGGTGTGTTTGAGACAACAAAAGAGTGCCACTTGATACCTCACACAAATTAGAATATATGCATCTTTCATTGACTGCTTGTCTGGGACTGTAACAATAGTTAGAGTAACATAAAAACAGGACTGTAAATATTGGATAAGAACATCCCGTCCTTTAATGTGATCAAGTCACTGCTGGGGCTCTGGGGAAGGTAAGGGACAAACACTAATTGTTTAGCTTTGCTAAGTGTTTTGTTTACCATGTAAGGCTTTTTGGCTTGGGAATTACTGCCAAGCACCACTTTCCCGTTGGAGTGAATGTCTGTTATCTCTTATGTCACTCATGACCTTTCTTTTCAAGATCATTTCTTCTTTATGAAATTTCAGCTGAAGGAAAAAATCAATAGAACTGGTTAGTAAGTTAAAAAAAAAGATATTGTGAATTAAGTTTTAAAAAAAGATATTATGATTTAAGTATCTACTTCACTATATTTTCACCTTTGGCCTCTGTAGTTGAGGTAGAAGGGTGGGATTTGTACCTTTTTTGAGGGAATTGCCTCTTCTTTGACATACAGCCCCTAAGCCCTGGGATGTCAGCTGTCTCCTGAAGTACCAGAGTGCTGTGGGGTTTCCTTCAACATTTGCTGAATTGGCATTAAATTAATAAAATCCTAAGGTAGTAGAGGACATCTGGGTAAACAAAAAGTCTGCTCCTGAACTTTCCCTAAACAGTGTGGGTGGTAAGCAAAAGATGAGAGATGAAGACACAGGAGCAGTAAGACATGTATGCTCAATTCTCAACGGGCTAAACGTGTTTTCAAAGTGGATTGAAATTTGTCTAACCCTATAATAACTAGTAATAGGAGTTGTGTCATATGTGTTTGACATAACCTGTGCTGGCAAAGTGCTCTTATCTAGCACCACTTCTAAGGATAAATACAAGAACTGCAAGACTTTTCAGTCAGAATTCAAATTGAGCAAGCTTTGCTTTCCAATATATTGAGTGTTAAAGTTCTGGAGGTACCTTCCTTTGAAACAGGATGTGTATCACTGTGGAAGGAAAACATATGCTAAGCCCTGCCAAAGGATGGGAGATATGGATGTTCCTGCATAAAAATCTTCCCTTCACAATTCTCAAATGTGTTTTTTAGGATTGTAATTCATTCAAATTGTCAACTTCCTTCAGCTTCTTCAGTGCCAGTCCTCCTCATCTGCTGAAAAACAGTACTGCAAAAATAGGCACGATGAAAATGTTACAGCTTGAGGTAGTTGCTCTGCCAGACCTCTTTTTCCTTCGAAAGAGCCTCAGAGAGTATTACAATCCCTCTTTGTTGTCTTCCCTGAAAATCACTAGACATGAGAGATGTGTGTGTCATCTATCGGGCCCACTGCTGTGTACTAGAACTATATCACATGGCAAAGTCACTGAAAGGCAAGCTGGAGCATGGATTTCCAGCAAGTTACCTAGCTTCCCAGCTTCACACCATCACCATCCAATAAACCACTCTTTGAGGATATACCCACAGCTGAAATCTATGTGGAAATATCTTTATTAGTGAATTCACCTGGGAACAGGCAAGTTTCCACACAAGGGGACTCAATCCTCTGTACCCTAAAATTGCTCGTATGGTTTCTGACAAGGTTTTGGTCCATCCAACCAGCACTGTCCCAAAAACTTCACATACCAGGGTCCAACCCCATAAATTGGTGCATGGAGATGCTTGGTTCTGGAGATAGACATAGTTTGAAACTGTAGTTTGATAGTTTGAAGGAAGTAGGAGTCCAAGCTTAGTGCTAGAAAATGATCCCAAGCATGTGTCAGGACAGATTGTGTACTGAGGGTGTTGAGAGAGATCTCACAAGCATTGTCAGATAAAACAGGGGCTCCTAAGGTGGTCTTAGTCAATAGGGAAACATCTGAGGAACACCTCAAGGGGCATTCCTCTCATAAAATTGCACGGTCAGCAACCCAGCTGACATCCTTTTACACAAATGCTACTGGAATTGGAAGCTACTGTGCTGATGGGAAACTATGAGATTGTGCCCATAAGCCAAAGCTTATGGGTAGAAATTAGAAACTGAGGCAACATGAAGAACCTTGTGTCTGGTGTCTACTACAGGCCACCTGATCAAGAGGAGCGTATCGATGAAGCCTTCCTACTCCAGCTACAGGAGGCATCACGCTCAAAGGCTCTCGTCCTCCTGGGGTATTTCAACCACCCTGATACCTGCTGGAAAGACAACACAGCCAGGTGTAAGCGATCCAGTAGTCTCCTGGAGTGCCTCGATGACAACTTCCTGAGACAGGAAATAGTCCTACATGGGGAGGCGCCATACTGGATCTGCTAGTCACCAATGCCAGTGAACTCATTAGGGAGGTCAAGATGGAGGCAACCTGGGATACAGTGACCACATGCTGGTAGAATTCACAGTTCTGAGGAAGATGTGTCAAGGAGCACAGTCAGGACCCTGAACTTTAGAAAAGCAAACCTCCAGCTCTTCAAGGAGTTACTAAATAGGACCCCCTGGGAAACAATCCATGGCGACAAGGAGGTGGAACATTGCTGGCAGCTCTTTAAGGATGGTCTCCATAGAGCACAAGAGTTCTCCATCCCCAAGTGTAAGAAATCTAGCAGGCAAGGGAAGAGACCAGGGTGGCTGAGTTGGGACCTGCAGGTAAAACTGAACAGCACAGGCAGTTCAAGTAGGGTCAGGTTTCCAGGGAAGAGTACAGGAACGCTGACTGCTTATGTAAGGGTGAGATCAGGAAGGCCAAGGCGAAGCTGGAGCTTAACTTGACAGAGGATGTTAAAACAACAAGAGGGCTTCTACAGGTATATAAACCAGAAAAGGAAGGTTAAAGAAAGGGTTCCACCCTTATTGAGTAGGAATGTTGAACTCACGACAACAGATGAGGAGAAGACCGAGGTACTCAACAACTGCTTTGCCTCAATCTTCACTGGAAAAGCCTCTCTTCACGACCCAGTGGAGGGAACACTAGATGGACATCAGGGGGGAAAAGTCCCTCCTGCTGTGAGTGTAGACAAGGTTCATGACCACCCGAGGAACCTGAATGTCCACAGGTCTATGGGACCTGATGAAACCCATGCCAGAGTGCTGAGGGAATTGGCTAATACAGTTGCTAAGCCACTCTCCATGATACTTGAGAAGTCATGGCAGTCAAGTGAAATCCCTGATGACTGGAAGAAGTCTAACATCATACCCATTTTTAAAAAGGGTAGAAAGGAGGATGCTGGGAACTACTGACCAGTCAGTCTCACCTCTGTGTCTGGGAAGATCATGGAGCAGATTCTCTTAGAAGCTATGCTATGGCACATGGAGGACAGGGAGGTGATTCAAGAGAGCCAGCATGGCTTCACCAAGGGCAAGTCATGCCTGACCAACCTAGTGTCTTTCTACAGTGGAGTGACTACATCAGTAAACATGGGAAGACCCATGGATATCATTTATGTGGACTTCCATAAAGTCTTTGACACAGTCCCTCATAATATTCTTCTCTCTAAGTTGGCGAGATATGGATTTGATGGGTGGACTGTGATAAGTGATGTCAGTCATAAGAAGTGACTGTGATATGGGTGGATAAGAAACTGGTTGGATGGTCGCATCCAGAGCGTAGCTGGCAATGGCTCAATGTCCAGGTGGAGAGGAGTGACGAGTGGTGTCCCTCAGGGGTCTGTGTTGGGACTGGTGCTATTATTCATCAATGATATAGACAGTGGAATTGAGTGCCCACTCAGCAAGCTTGTGGATGATACCAAGCTGAGTTGTGCAGTCAACACACCAGTGGGACGGGATGTCATCCAGAGGGACCTGGACAGGCTGGAGAAGTGGGCCTGTACAAACCTCATGAAGTTCAACAAGGACAAGCGCAGGGTTCTGCACTTGGTCTGGGCCAGTCCTCATTACTAATATAGACTGGGAAGTGGTGTGATAGAGAGCAACTCTGTGGAAAAGGATTTGGGAGTATTGGTGGATGAAAAACTGGACATGAGTCAACAGTGTGTGCTCACCACCCAGAAAGCCAACCATATTCTGGGGTGCATCAGCAAAGCTGTGGCCAGTAGGTCAAGAGAGGTGATTCTGGCCCTTTGCCCTCGTGAGACCTCACCTGGAGTACTGGATCCAGCTCTGAAGCCCTCACCACAGGAAAGACATGGAGCTATTGTAGAGGGTCCAGAGGAGGGCCACAAGGATGATACAAGGGCTGGAACCTCTCCCCACCCCAACCCCCCCGCCCCATGAAGACAGTCTGAGAGAGCTGGGGCTGTTCAGCCTGGAGAAGAGAAGGCTGCAGGGGGACCTCATAGCATCCTACCAGTACCTGAAGGGGCTTATAGGAAAGGTGAGGAGGGACTATTTGCCAGGGCATATGGCAACAGAACAAGGGGAAGTGGTTTTAAACTAGATGAAGGCAAGTTTACATTAGACATTAGGAAGAAATACTTCACCATGAGGGTGGTGAGGCACTGGAACAGGTTGCCCAGAGGTGGAGGCCCCATCCCCAGAGACATTCAAGGTCAGGCTTGATGGGGTTCTGAGCAACCTGATCGAGTGATGATGTCCCTGCTTACTGCAGAAGGGTTGGACTAGATGGTCTTTAAAGGTCCTTTCCAACCCTATGGTTCTAGGATTCTATGAATATGCCTTGAGACACTTCCTCAGAAGTTCCAGGTTATCCCCAGTGATCTTATTTAAGAGTATCTCTTGTCTAGCCTAAATGATATGCCTAATAGAAATCACCCAAAACCTTGTGGCCAAAGTTCATTTTAGTAGATCTATTGGCCTGTTAGCCTCTATGGACAAATGCCACATTGTCTGTGACACAGTTAGTCTGTGGAGAACCAGGGTTCTCCACAGACTAACTGCTGGTCAGTGCATACAAAATAAGGCTCATATATCCTTAACAAAAAAAAAACCACAAATGAAAATAACAATCTTTGGAAAAATGTTATTTGTTGTTGAAAAAGAACGGTGGCTTTTAGTCTGAGTGAAGCTTTGTTGCAGCTCAGAAGGCCAACTGTATCCTGGGCTGCATCAAAAGCAGTGTGACCAGCAAGTTGAGGGAGCAGATCCTGCTCCTCTGCTCACCCACCTACTCCTTCCCCCTTCCTGGTATACTGGTCCACTCTGGGGTCCTCAGCACCAGAAAAGCATGGACGTGTTGGAGCGGATCCATAGGATAACATGAAGATGGTCACAGGGCTTGAGCACCTCTGTTCTGAGGAAAGGCTGAGATAGCTGGGGTTGTTTAGCCTGGAGAAGGGAGAACTTATTATGGCCTTTCAGCACTTAGAGGCTGTCTAATAAAGATGGGGACAGACTTTTTAAGAACGCCTGTAGTGACAGGTTAAGGGTTAATAGTTTTAAACTAAAGCTAGAATAGATACAAGGAAGAGAATTTTTAAGGTGAGGGTGTTGAAACACTGGCACAGGTTTATCAGAGAGGTGGTAGATGCCCCTTTCCTGGGAACATTCAAGGTCAGGCTGGGCAGGGCTCTAAGCAACCTTATCTAGTTGAAGATGTTGCTACTCACTGCATAGGGATTGGCCTAGATGACCTTTAAATGTTCCTTTCAACCCAACCATTGTGAGATTCCATGGTGTGAATCTTGACCGTAGTCACCATGAGAAAGCTCTCTGATCACCCTGGTGTCATCCCCCGAGCTTCTGAAACCTCTCTCCTTCCCTGTCAATCCAGTAAGTGAGTCATTTTGACAGCCACTGCTCTTTTCTGAACAAACTATGTAGTGAATGTCATATCTTCAGAAATGGAGCCTCATCTTGACTGACATTCCTTCTACACTGCCTTTTCAATATATTAAATATCATTGTTTGACCTAACAATCAGATCTTTCCTCACTGCATTATCTCCAGTTCATTGATCCAAGAAGCACCAATGATTTCTGTTAAACACAAATAATTTCAATGGGGATTTGCTATTTGCCATTCAAAAGTTCAGCATGTAAATATGCAGCATTTTACAGATCATTTTAGTGCCCTATAATGTTTTGATGATCTTTCCTCTGCTCATTTGCTCTGTTGAGAGCATACATGAGAACTGGCTTTTTCACAGCATCTGCACCACTAGAGAACTTGAATTATTTCAAGGAAGTAAAATCTTCCCGTCCCAAATGGCAGTAAAAGTCCACTTTGTCACAGCAATATCACAGTGATGAATGTTCAAGGGCAAAGCTTTGATTAATGGCAGCTGCAGTTTGGATTTCACTGATGGTGATTTTGTACCTCCTCCCAGACAGCTGCACACTTACTGCAAGTATCTAACTAGACATATTTATTATGCTGCTTTGGTTAAATAGTTGTATAAATTAAGCATATGGATACTTGTGTAATTTGCATATGCAGCATGTGACTGTATTATGTGAAATAGGCTTCTAAGAGAAGAATGTCCATAATTCAGCTGAGATACTCCTATTTTGTTAAATTAAGGAGGTCCTTGATTAGATTCCATACAAGGGAAATCCCAGTCTGTAGAGAGTCCTGGGGTGAAGGGATGCAGTTTTCCTTCTTTCAAGGGCACAGAATATCATTATTACAATTAAAGCTTTTCAGTATTTTCATATGCCCTTCCAAAATACTGAGTTAAGAAAAAAAGTAGCTAATACTGGGTGAGCATGGCCAACCATAAAGCAAGCATGCAGACTTTAAATATGCTTTTTGATATTAAATTTCCTCTTTATATATATATATATATATATATATATATGGAGAAGTGTTAGCCTGCATTTGTACAGCTGAAGCTGTGCATGTTTGCAGCTGAAAGTGTTACATAAGACACTGTGGCAGTTGGGTTGGAGTAATGCTGCCATGAGACTTCTATATGACTGTCTTCACCTGTAATTATTACTGTGATGTCATTAAGCTGATGGTTATGTTGTCATTGTTGAGAACTTGTGCTTTGCATATGAGCAAAGTTTTAGAGAAATCATCAATATGATCCATAACCCAAATCTTGGCTGTTTTACTTCATATCAACCCTAAGTGTCTTTCTCCACTCTATGCCCAGGCATCTCCTGCAAAATACAAGCTCCTGTCTCCATTCCTATTACTCTCCTCTACCTGTCCCATTAAATATTAGGATCTTGAAGATAACTGTATGTAAAATCTTTGCTGTTTTATACATATGATAGAAAGTACCATAATAAGGTTGATTATATATCTCACCAGATACCAAACATTCTCCAGGTCTCTTCTGTCCTCCCTCCCCTGACTTCGCTCTTGTCTGAGCAAGATTTTCAGCCCTGCTCAGTGAGACCACACTTCCCCCTTCTTGCCCCAAGGATTTCCCCACCACGTACTGTTACCTGCAGTGTAAATTCCCATTTACCTATGGGATTCTATGGTGGTAGATCAGTGGAACATGTTGTCCAGAGAAGTAGTGGAGGCCCTATCCATAGAGTTATTCAAGACCAGGCTTGATGAAGCTCTGAGATACCTGATTTAGTGAAGATGTCCCTGCTCACTGCAGGGAGTTGGACTAGATGACCTTTAAGTTCCCTTACAACCAAACACATCCTGTGATTCTATGCCTCTGTGAAACAGGGCTGACAGACCCCACAAAAGGAGCCTCCCCTCATGTTTTTGGTAATCATTCATCAGTGTTTCAAAACAGAGATGCACAGAGCAATTTACAGCTTCAGAATTAGTGCACTGGTAAGGTGCAAAGAACACATGGCTCAAACACTTCTTTTTTGTGTAGGAGCTGTAGTGATGGCATTAGTAAAGTCTGACTGAATGGTGCTATAGTCTTACTGCATCAGTGAAGAAGTTTTGGAGCTAGACAAACAGCCTTTGGACTAGACAAAATGCCCAGTCCCCCCATCATCAGCAGATTTGGAATCAGCAGTGTCATTTCTCTCTTTCTTCTTTATGTACCTTAAAGTTCATTGCCTTCATGAGCTAATAACTTCAAGTGTGTGGTGGTGTTTAAATGGAAGTCTGTTGAGAAATATTTTATTTCCCATTGTTTAGTGTTTGCTTTATGCATATAAAGCAGTGTGCTCCTTAGGGCAAGTCATTATTGCAGGTGGTGCAGTTATTTGGGGGGTTTGCTGTCAAGGAGACGATTTATAGCATATGAATTTCTTTTTTCCTGCTTGACAAGGTATGGGAACAGCGAGTAAGACTTGTCACCAGGTGGCACCATTGACCCAAGTTATGTTTCAGCTAGGTGAGTGCAATGAAGTTTATGTTCAAAAGGAATTTAGTAGAAAGATTGCTCTTTTCACCTTTCTTCAGAATCTCAGTAAATGCACAGCTCAGAATAGACAAAATGAATGTTTGCTGGCACTTTTCAAATTATTTCATGCATTTTCACTTGCCTATGCAAGTGTATTCTTCACTATCATCTGGTGAAGAATATACAGCACTTGGTGTACAGTAAGTAAAATGCTTGCCTGTATTTCTCCATAAAAAAACAACCTGTCTGCTTGTGCATATTGCAATATACTGTACATCTGCTGCATCAAAACAACTACATTTTCCTGAGTGAAATCCCAGAACAGGAGCAGGGGGTTCTCACATGGAAATTTTTGAACATTTTTAAGACTATATCCTGTGAACTCAAACAATAAAAAATTGATTTTCCCTTGCTTACTAGTGAGTAGCACCGTGTGTGTTACAGAGCAGATGATGAATCCCATCGCTCCTTGCTATTCAAAAGCAGTGGTGGCAGCCCCGCTCCACGTCAGAACTGCTGCAGTCTGTATCTCCTTGTTCTGATTCTCACCCCACACAGGATGGTGTAACCAGGACTCTGAAGCTAAGAACACAACTTTTCCAGTAGCTGACATTTAAATAGCTTGGGTCAAAAACTTAGCGTGTCTTTTGATATGCTCAGATTCCTTTCCAAGTGAAAGTATTGTGATTTTTTTTCTAAACAATTATATTATCCTAATGATAGGAGACTAGGGTGACTCATGGGAAACAGCAAATGCTTGTTCTTCTTTTGATCAGTTATTAAAGAAATATAAACCAACATCTAGTTCTTATTTAATATGCTGGAATATTTAAAGTGAATAGTGTTTTAGTTAGCAACCTTTGGGATTCTTAAAAGCATGATTATAGGATGCAGCTCATAGTTCCTACTTAGCCCATAAAAGTAAGCTGGAAAACAGATTTAAACTTGAGAAGATTATTTCATTAACTTTTTATCAGAATGAAAACATGAAATAGATCTTGTTCACATGAACCATGAATCGTAAGGTCACATTAGAACAATAGGTTGATGATACCAGAGCAGATGCTCCAGTCTCCATGATTTCTGGGCATTGCTATGTAGGATTGTATTGTTCTAAATTGCAAGTCATGCTGTGATTTAAGTTATACATATTTTATGTGGTTTCTTGCCTTTGCTTTCTTCTCTGGTCAGCTGTGAAAGTCAATGATTATGCAGTATTTGTGTCAGCTTAGAGTCCTTGTGCATGGTTGAACAGTGGGCAGTAGAGTCTGTGTCCTTTGAGATACTAAAGACCTGACTGATCCTGTCTCTGAGGAACCAGATGTAGTTAACCCTGCTTGAGCCAGGAGGCTGGAGTAAGTCGTCTTCACAGCTGTCTTCCAACCTCAACCATTCCCTTATTCTGTGTCTGTCAGAAGAAAGGTGTTGGAGAGCAGAACTTCTGCAGCAAAATGCCCCATGTGGAAACTGCAGAAGTATTCTCAGGGAGATTCCTGGCTGGTAAAGATAAGGGCAATATTCAGAGCATTTGGAAAGGAGAATTCTCTTGAGAATTGCATTACCATGCATTTTTTTCACCAATGTTTACCCATTACAACACAATATATAATGTAAATGCCTATTAATCTCCATCCCCTAACAAAAAAACCCTAAGCAAAAAATGTGCATGGTGAGGTAGCAAATAGAAACTAAAAAGCCTGAGTGATACAATATCTTAAGGAAAGAAGTGCCATTAATCATCTTGCAAAATATTGTCAGTTATAGAAGATCCTGTATGTACACACTTACCTTTCCAAGTTTCAGCATGCTGACTCAGTGGACACAGCAGCAATAGTGGTGTTACCTCACTGAGGAGGGGGTTTTCTGGAAGAAAGCTTTTAATTCTGATTGTATTGGTTAAGGTAATAAAGGCAGTCCAAAACAGTGACGTTATCAAATGCATCTGTGGTCCAAACAATGTTTTATTTTTTCACTGTTGAAGGATTCACATGGTGTATCAGGTAACAGGAATGTCAATCCTGAGTCATTGGTATTGTGCTGGTCTATGATTCTCCAGTTTCTCTCACTTATAAATGAAGATAATGACATAGTTCCCAAAGGAGAATGAATCTGATGTGTAGATAAAACTATTTAGGTTGGTGCATTCAGGAGAATCCTCATCACCATAAACCTCAAATTCCACAATAACATATATACAAAATTTTTTGGTGCCATAAAACACTCATAATAATTTAACCCATTTCTTTTCACTTTTTTAATATTAATTTATTTCTCTGTCTTTTTTTTTCTTATCTCTTTGTATTAATTTGTTTTTTGCTTGATTTGTTTTGCCTATTTTTTATTTTTTTATTTTTTTTATTTTCTGTGATCAGTAGCAGGACATTTATCTTGTACAGAAGCATTGCCTGAATTTCCAGAAAGTGCTGTAAGGACCTGAATATTTTGTTTGGCATGATATTGCAGGCAGCGTGTCCTTAGAACTGGTTCTCTTCCTGACAGCTTCAAACTGTTGTTTGCTTGCCTATAAACCTTCACTGAAACTGAAATTCTTGCACAAGCCCTGATAGGTCAGGAAAAACTGTAGGCAAAGCATATGAAGAAAGCAATTTATCATCACTGACAGTCTACCAGTGAATGACAACCTCAGCAACTGGTCATTGGTGATCTGTGGCAGTTTTGTTAGTCATGATCACAAGTCAGAGTGTCACTATGGCCTGTAGAACTCCCATGTTTTCCACAAGTATATCTGCACATGTACAGACAGTCAGTGAGTAGTTAGGGGCTTGCAGAAAAGTTATTATTTATATGTTACTCATCTAAAATGTAACATGAATGCAGAATGACTAGGTGATTGCTTCAACTGAAATGGAGTAGATCTGATTTAAGGTAGCCATATATTTAAACAGGGGGATGCAATTTTTCATGAGTGGTTTTTTTTCCCTTTTTGAAAACAATAAAAAAAAAATCTGAAATAGCCACAATTATTTACAAGTGTGATTCACATTTGGCAAGGACTGCTAGCTAAAAAAGAATCATAGAATATCTTATGTTTAAAGGGACCCATAAGGATCATTGATCCAAACTCCCTACTCCTCACTGGACTACCTAAAACCAAGTCATATAACTAAGAGCATCATCCAGATGCTCCTTGAACTCTGAAGGTTTGGTGCCATGACCACTAGTAGAAGGAAACGTTGCAAAGTTTTTTAAAGTCAATGTTTTCCAAATCTGTCAATTTTCTTCCCTATGGAATGTAGCTAAATATGTACAACTCATGAGCCCCAAAATAATACAAACTTCAATTCTGAAAGCAGAAGGGTTTTCTTTTTCCATTTTAAGGTCAAATGAAGTAGTGAATTAAGCACAAAATACATTTTTGCCTACTTTCTGTGAAACCAGAGCTTATGAATCTATGCAGGGAGAGTATGTGCTGGTGAGTTTCCTCTCATCACATTTCCATCATTCCACTCTTAGCATTTGATCAATATTAACCAATTTAGACTAAAACACCCCGAGAAGTCTCGTGAAAGAGTGCAAAATCCATTGGCTAGATTTTATACATGAAGAACTGAAATTCAGGAGAAGCAAATACCAAATTTGTTCAGACACTCAGTCACTGGCACACATACCTGGGTCATCTAACAGGGTATTTAATGGCTTCCACCATTTCTGTGTGCATTTGGAAATCTGGCCTGAGAGTACTAGGCCAAATTAATGGAATGCAAGCAAAGAAAACCACAGCCATTGCTTCCTTCTCATTTTTCTAGCCAGCTCTTCTTTGGTCATACCTCCATGATGAACCTGCTCCCTGTCATGCTGGTGGGAAATGGGAGAACTACTAAGCCATTCCAGTTCATATTGTCAGGCCTCACCTGGGTCACTGTATCTAGTTCTGGGCTCCCCAGTACAAAACAGACAGGGATCTCCTGGAGAGAGTCCAGCAGAGGCCACAAAGATGATGAAGGGCCTGGAGCATCTCCCCTGTGAGGAAAGGCTGAGTGAGCTGGGGCTGTTCAGCCTGGGGAAAAGAAGACTGAGAGGGGATCTCATCAATGTTTATCAGTATCTGAAGTGTTGGAGACAAAGGGAGATGGCCAACCTCTTCTCAGTGGCCTGTGGGGACAGGACAAGGAGCAGTGGCCACAAGTTGGACCACAGGAGGTTCCACACCAAAGTGAGAAAGAACTTCTTCACTGTGAGGGTGATGGAGCACTGGAACAGGTTGCCCAGAGGGGTTGTGGAGTCTCCTTCTCTGGAGACATTCAAGACCAATCTGGACACTTTCCTGTGTGACCTAATCTAGGTGATCCTGTTCTGTCAGGGTGGTTGTGCTTGATGATCCCTTGAGGTCCCTTCCAATCCCTAACATTCCATTAATCTGTGAATCTGTGACTACTCGGTGTGTATTTCACTCCCGCTTCTGACAAACCTCTTGGCAATGTGTGTCTTTACCTTCCCAAGAAATGTCCCTGTGCTAACCAGGGGAGGTTTTAATCACTCTGTTATTGTACACTGGAGAGCAGCATGTTAGAAGGTTGTTTTAATGCTGAAGGAAAGTAGGCCCTGAAAGCAATTTGGTTTGTTTTTCAAATTCCCATGGGAATATATAAAGGCATTTTATCAATCACTGAACTCATCAGGAGCTGACAAATAATTTCCTGTTTGGAGGAACGGAGATACACATACCCATTTGCTTTCAATCTGTGTTACTGGTTGTGCTACCAAGTGAATGGCACAGGATTGCTACTCTGCACATGTTCTGAAATTTGAATTTTCAAGCATCTCCTTCACTTTACATTAAATAATCCAACTTAACTGAACTCAGTCAACAGCTCTACACTTTCTCCAAGCAAGGTTAAATGCAACAATGTCTGACTTAAGCTCGTTTCCAAAATTTGTGCTATAGATATAAATAATAAATTTGCATGTTTTTCTGTTTTGTTTTACCAGCCGCACATCAGAGATATCCAAGAACTTTCTGGAAGAGCAAACATGTTCAATTTTCACAGGCTCTGTGCTTATGAACCCTTTTATCATTGCCTTGATTTGATTTTTAATCAATTAAGAGACTACATCAAATTTCAAAAGGATTCAAAAGGATTTTCTCTGTTCTGCTGATGGTGTTTCTTGTACCCCTGAGAACTGCATCTTGGCCTCCTGCCCATGTCGGGCAACTCCTGGAGCTTGTTCTTCAAAAAACTCCTTTGAGCTTGATTCCTTCCTCATAGATACCCTTGTGACCAAGTAAAATGTTCTGTCTTAAACCATTAACCTGTGAGATAGAATAGCCAACTCGGTGTGTTTGTGTAAGTCGCTCCTTTTCAGCCAGTCTGTTTGATTACCTCCCAGCCAGCATGACTTTTTCTTAACTGATCCCTACCCTGTTTGTATTGTTTTACTTGTAGCTCTGCTACAAATTAAAATTTCTATGAGTTTAGTTCTGACTCATTTGAATACACAAACCTTTCTGGGTGTAGTTCACAAGGAACATCAGCAATACAAATGAAAATAAATTAGTAGGACAGAGGTGCCCATGTCTGTGTCTCTGCATGGGTGTGAGCATCATGCTGGTGAGGGTGGCTGACGTGCTGCCAGGGTAGGAACCAGAGGCAGGTCAGCATGTTCAATGGAACAAGTGCCTCTCCATATCAGGTCTGTCAGTATAATCCTAACTGTGATGCTGTGCTTCCATGGAGGCAGCAAATGGATAATTCTATAGAAACTGGCTAACAATCATCAGAACTGCACAGCTACAAATATTTTCTCTGCATAGCGTTTATTTGACTGTTTGTTTGTTTGTTTGTTTTTCTCAGACTTCTCTTCCTCCAGTACATTTATACTCAGGAGATTTTATTTGGTTGGCACAGACATATGAAATAAGGTCTTTTCTGTTTGTTTAGTTGGTTCAAACACCGAAGCACATCATATTCAATGGAAATATGTCATTTAAACATCTGTTTTTGAACAATCTACCTTTAGCTGAAGCACTGGTGTTTCTTCATGAAGAACATGATGAACACAAATAAGCAGGAAAGAAAAATCCTGGGAAATAAGAGGCAGTATTGCTCTTCTTTTCATTTCTGTTGTCAACTTCTGGAAATTGGTTAAATTAGGATTTAAGTTAGCCTAAAAGACAGGAGGTCAGAAAGAAATTAAAATGCATCCAGAATTCATTCTTATCTTAATGGAGCAATACCCCAGAAGGGAAATCTAGCTGCATCTGTGCGTTTTGCAAGATGCTGACAAAAAAACCAAGGGAATCTCTTCATTTTCAAGAAAGCTTCACAAAGAAAAGCAACCAGACATGGAACCATCTCCTACCCTTCACTGACAGCGCTGTTGCATACGATGTCCTTGGATCCCCAAAAGATAGGCAGTCTGATCCATCTGGCCCGTGTGACAGGGATCAAAGACATGGAACCATCTTCAAACTTAAGCTCACGGTAAGTGAACCCTTTTACTAAGTTGCACAATATTTTCATAATAGTGGTAGAGCCTTTTTCTTTTTTTTTTTTTTAGTAATTACACTGAAGTGGAAAGTTGTTTGCATCTGCCAGGTGTGAGTTTGGTAAATGAAGGGAAGGCTGTAACACAGGGTAAGAAAGATATAATAATGAAAATTAATACGTGCAAAATTTGATATTCCTTTCTTTTCTTTTTCAGCTCTCTGAAAATGAAGAGGACAAATTCAGTTATAGTTTGAGAAAATTAATAGGGACATCTGGCTCTTGAGGGGGCAATATTGTGGACCAGTCCTCTCAAGTGGCAATGCATTATGAGCAACAAAAAACAAGGTATCATTTAAAATTACTTCATGTTCTCAGTACAAACAGCAGAACATGTGCTGGTGGGAACTTTACCTCTGGTTTTTATTTTCATAAATTAGAAATCTGTTTTAAAAAACCCAAAATCAAAAAAAAAACCAGATTTAATCTATGGCTTGATGGTCTTGATATGTTCACCAATCTGGAATTTTCTTCTGTGGTATTTTTATTCATTCAATCAAATATTAGTCTTTGCATGGCAAGCACATTTTCCTTCTCTCTTGAGGTAAAAGCACCTCTAATCCCAATTACTGAATTTCAGTTACAGTTAATTTGAAGCAGAAAGTCAGAAATAAGATGAGGTTTCAGCATCTCAGTGGTCATTGAGTCAGGACCAGAATGGGACGAGAATAAGGTAATATTTTGAAAGCTGGAAATGCATCTGATTGTCAGCTGCAACATTTGAAAGATCATCTCAAAAACCTGAAACCAAACAATCATTTGCAGTTGATTGGTGTGAAATTTGTGTTCATATTTTGGTCTGGTTTCACAGACATTAAATGAGACTCTACATTTGTGGTGGCACATAGTCAAAATTGCTCTTGGCCAGCTGGATACCACATGCTTTTCTTGAATTCAGGGGATTATTACACTGGATCATTAAACTTATAATTTAACATTCATATATACCTGAAGAAAGTATTTTCCTCTGTTGGTGCTGCATCTTTTCTATTTTTCTTAATGTAAGTTTAATAACCACCAAGCCTTACCTTCTCCTTAAGAACAAACCCTGCTTTTAATCCAATGGAAAACATGTATTCTTGATGAAGTCAGTAATTCTGTCATCCTAAACACATTCTCACAACACCGAAGATTAAGTTTGATCACAATGATTTCTGAATTTTTGAAGCTGTTTGTCACCAAAACATTTTCTAGAGACCAAAGAAGGTGTAACAGTCTTCACTGGGCTTTTCTTGCTCACCTCTCACAAGATGTCTCTTCCTTATGGCCAGGAAACAACGGTCCATGAAGTGTTTGTGCCAGCACTTGTCCACAGGCTGTTAGCAGGGTACAGCAGCTGTTTCTTAAGATCTGTGTCCTTCCTGAAGTATAAAGACTGGCATTTTCTGGATGTATCTCAGTGTAGGCACATTTATACCTTTGCTAGATTCCCAGCTGGATTTCTGCTCATACTGGGTTTATACAGGAGGGCATGAAGCAAGCACACTTGAGAGCACTCCTCATACTCTTCTTTACCTCTCATTGTAGTAGTCTGTCATTGTGAAGGGATTTCATTCCTCTCTGCAGAGGAGTTCGCTTGTGTAAGAAAAGGGTCAAATTCTGAGCCTGAAAACACGATTGGGATGTATGGAGACAGCTTGTGGTGCAAAGAGGTTGTAGTCACACTCTTGCAAAATCCATGTGACCCCAGGTTTAGCTGTGCTCTCTGTATTGTCTTTCTACATGCCAGAGAGCTTCCTTGCTTACCATGGCATTTTAAGATACGTGTTTCTTTCCTCTAGCACTTAAGATGTCCCAGTGCTTCAGGTCACATCCTTGGAAATAAAGTGAAAGTAAAATCACTTAAGACCAAATATACAGAACTGAATAATTCTACAAACATAACTGAAGAAATAAAACCTAGATTTACTTTTCTTACACACAGATTAAATCAGAAAGGTCTTTGCCTCCCTTTATCTTACAGACTTGCTCTAAATGCTTTCCTGATGCACACCTAAGGAATCCTTTTATCTGTGCCTGTCTTACAATTCAGGTTTACATTCATCAAAGGGAAGCTATTCCTGGAAGAAAGCATTAGCTTATCAGAGCTGATCTTTAGCAGGTCCCTCAAAGGATCTGAATGGGTTTAATGTTTACCCTCAACACATGTACTTCTTTTCCCCTCATACTTATTCAATACATTTTCAGTCATTAAGCTAAAATGAAGGGTCTTAATATCTTAGAGTCAGTATCATCTCCTGCTATTCGATAGCTTTTTGAATTAATGAAGGTCACCTTCCCTCTGACTCTATGTCTCCATCCATGGAAGTTTATATTTTATATTTATGTTGTATTTTGTAGCTGTACATGATGATATAAAATATATAAAATGTGCTTAGTATAAACAACTAAATGTTGCAGAGATGTGCCGTGAGACAAGTTAGGATAGTAATGAAATAGTTTAGATAGAATCATAGATTTAGGATGACTGAGCTTTGCTAACTTTCTGTGTAACACTAACTGGCAGGAATAAGATCAGGAGAGATTCCTGGGGAAATACTGTCAGAGCCTAGATGAAGGGTACTAAGAAATCAGAGAAAAAAGGGCAGAGGAAGAACTTGAAGAAGAAGGAAGGGTAAAAAGGTAAAGTAGGTAGCCTGACTGAATTAGAAGTCAGCTCACTGGAGAGGAGAAAACATGGCCAAAAAAAAAAAATGGTGAAAAGGAGAAAAACATAAAAGTGAAGGAGAAAAGTCATAAGATTAGAACTTTGAAGTGGAATGTTGAGACGAAAATGGAATGTATGTGTGACAGGAGGTCATGGGGATGATTATGTATCAGTTTAGATGGTTTATCTCTTCCAAATTTTTCTCGTTTTTATTTGAAAGGAAGCAGAACTTCACAAAGATTGAGAGTGAATAGAGACCCTGTGAATATACAAGTCTGTATGTGTGTAAATGTCTAACTGCCTTTGGATGGGGTGAAATAAGGATGGATAGTGAAGGAGAGGAGCATTGTCCTGCCACAATATGAGCTTTACTGGTGTGTGATGGGTTTTGAATTCATAGTGTCAGGGCTAGCTTCATTATTCCAGATTTTGCAGGTCTGCAGTGTCCTCCACCAAGATGGTTGTCTAAGTTTTCTTTTATTATTGCTGAAAAGAAATAACCTCTTTTAAGATGTGAGTCATCCAGTCTTCTCCATCCTCTCAGGATGAGAAGATTCGTATCACAAAGGGAGTCTTAATTCTGTAGGTAAAAATCTTACCTAGACTGCTAACTCAAATATGGACCACTACACTACAAAGTCATTCCTCACAGTGAGACAAGTCCCATTTGAGAGGTGTACCAGTAATACATATTCCATTTTACTGTGTATACAAAAATACTCAATTTTTCATTATAATTGTTCCATGTTTGGTCATGTTAAAAGGAAATGCTGTATGCCTTTCCCCTGAGACACTCTTCTTGAGTTTTCTCCTGCCTTTTTTTTTTCCATTGGAGACATTAGGGATTCTGTTCTTGCAACTTGGCTCAATGCAAAGGAGAACTAGTATGGTAAAACTACTGAAGACACATAGGATATATGATTCCCTTGGTATTTACTAGCATTACAGGAGATATTAGATGCTCCAATTTGTCTGTTTGCAGCTGCTGCCAAAACGAGTGGTGCAAGTCCCATAAGGCTCTGGATTCAGGGGGGGCTGCTCTCTTTGTGAAAACATTTATTAAAAAATACACTTATTAATTTAAGATACATTTATTAAAAAAATAAATAAGGTGGCTGAAGTTAACTTTAGGCTCTTAATAGCTTGGTATGTTTGACGGATAACCTGCCTCAGGTATTGCCAGAAACTGGCTGAGCTTCAGAAAATGCCAGGGTCCTACCCCAAAGAGTTTGCATGGGAACTGACTCCTGGGAACACCATCTCACCTCCTGAGAAGGTCTTGGGGGTGTCCATTGCAGCTCCTGCTTGACTGCACTGCTGGATGTCTAGGAACTTTGAACAAACAGTAGGACAGACAAGGATGTGAACAGGACTGCATTTTAAACCTTATTATTTCTGCTACAAATCCTTACATCCAGCCCTTTTGAGACAAATGCATCTTAGTTAGGCACAAGATTGGTGAAAGTCAAAGCTTTGTGTTTGCTTGTTGGGTATAAATCACGCCGGTTCCCACTTCTGCTTCCTTCTAATGTGTCACTTCCGAATTGTTACTGTTTGTGGGAGGTGGAATGTGTTTGGAAGATACACTCCATCTTCCCCAGTGTAAAAGCAGGTTATTTGCAATTGCAGAAAGAAATGCAATGTTGATTCCTCACAAGACTCCTTGAAGTGAGCCTTAAAGTGCCATTTGTCATAGTCCATACTTGGGACATTTACAGTCATGAGAATGAAACAAGCTGCCCCCGCTCTGACATTAATATTAATTCATGCCATTAAATCAGATAGCTGCTGTAAATTCCTAAAGTCCTGCTTATTCATGTCCCCATATGGCATATTTGACTCTCCCACAAACCTTCAGACTGGCTAATCATTGAAAATTGTGCCTCAGTTTCCCTAATTGGGACCCAGATACCTGCCTACCACAGGTGATGTTGTGATGGTTGTGGTATGTAAGGAACTTCTTATTCCTGGAGACATCTTTTGAGCTATTTTTACGGCTGGAAGGAGGTTATTTTTTTGGAGAAACCCCTGTCTGGGTCAGTGACAGTCTATGCTGCAGGAACTGTGAGGAGAGAGTGTGTGGGGAAAGATATTGAAATAAGTGAAGTTCTGAACTAGGAGCTCAGAAATGTATCTCAGCTTGGGATGATACAAAACCCCCATGAACAGTCAAAACCATTGAATTTCAGAAGTGCTAACAAGAAATTTTTTTTCACATTCATAAAGTCAGAATAAAATGCTTTGTGTAAAAATCGTGAAAACATTCCATTTTATTTTGAGATGTTTTGCATAAAAGCATGGAAAGGCTCAAAGTTTCATTTCACAGAATCTCAGAATCATATAATTTGTAGTGTTCAGTACATCACTCACGGCAGGTAAGAGAGGAGAAAACAGTCAGGAGTCTTGATAAGTTTGTCTGGTGTAAAATAACTGGAAATGGAAAACTAGTTTTTAAGTTTAGAAAACTAAACCATTTGAAAAAGCAGAGAACAAAATCTAAAAGATACCCAGTTCTGTTTTCAATCATATGGAAAAATTTCAATGACTTTTTCCATAAAATAGACACATTTTCACAAACTATTCTGGCTTTGTTGTTTGAATTTTGCCTTTCTGATTTACCCTAGTTAAACCAGTGCTTCCTCACAGTTTTCAGACTAGTTGATAACCAGGTTTTGGTTTGACTGTGATTTTTCTGAGCTAGCTGACAGTTAAATGCACTATTTGGGCTTCTGGATGGGCTTCTTTTGAGGATGCCCAAATTTCATATTTCACTGTGAGGGTGACAGATCACTGGGACAGGCTGCCCAGAGAGATTGTGGAGTCTCCTTCTCTGGAGACATTCAAGACCAATCTGGACACGTTTCTGTGTGATTTAATCTAGGTGATCCTGCTTGGGCAGGGGGGTTGTACTAGATGCTCTTTCGATGTCCCTTCCAACTCCTGACATTCTGTGATTCTGTGATGCCATGTGTGAAGACCTGCAGTGAACCAAGAAGTATTTTTGGAGTGACTGCCCCCATCCCAGAGCCTTCCCACTATCCCATGGTTTTGTGACTGTACTGTTAACTTGGTTTGACCAAGAGCTGCCACTACATTTACACCTTGGACCTCTGCTGACTTCTCATTGACAAGACTATTTTAAATCCCTTCACCTCCTTCCCCTTCTCTCTGTGATCTACTTGCTGTTGGGAAATATCACCCAGCTTCATTCCTCCAGTGGCATGTCCTTCCTTTCTATAAGAGGGTCACCTTGAACTTCAGTTAGGTGTAAACTTGATGGTGTTGGATTCATCCCTTGATATGGGTGGGGTGGCTTGTCCGTATAAGATTGGCAAGAGTTATCTCAAAAAACAACCCTTCATGTCAATGTAAATATAGCTGCCAGGTTTTTGCCCTATCCTTTTCTGTGCACACATGGACTATGAATATTTTTCATTCCAGTGCAAGTGGCTTTGAGCTGATATTTTAATTTTCGTTCTCTGGTTGCAGCTGAAAATAGTGGAACAAATTATTTTCTTCTCTTATGGTGATATGAACATGGAGCAACCTCCCTGACTACAGAATTACCTGTCCTAGATAACACTGCAGGCTGCACTTGTGTCCGTTTGTACTGCTGTGACCTGCTCCCGTGCTATGCACCGCGTGCTTCTCACCAGATATCCAACGTCTCGCAACCTCAGGGCTTTGATAACTTCTTTTTCTTTAATGTGTGTGTGTTGCAGAATGCTCCAAAGGAGCTTGAAATTTTTGGTCATTTAGAGGACACTGAAAATCTGAAAATGTTTTACTTAGCTCAAAACACTTTCTGATTCAAGATACCCCATCACATATACATGTCCCACAGAGCTCTTTTCAAACCAGTCACTACACTTTTGCTCAGCTATTGAATTTTGCTTTCTATGATGTACCTTCTTCCCTTCAGCCCTCTCCTATCTTCAGTGAGCCTCATACTTACAATTCTGAATGTGTCCCTCTGTACATTGTGAGTCAGAGCCGTACGAGCAGCGAAGTGGCTCTGCTCTCACTCTTCAGATGTCCTTCAGCAGCATATTGTGCTTGCATTCTCCCTCGCCCCTCAGTGCATTCACAACAGCCTGAAACAAAACACAACAAAGCTTGTGCAGGATCTTCCTCGAGAGATATTGAAACTCAGTGATAAAATATGTATGTGGGAAGGTTTAATTTATCTGTTTAGCTTCTCATTAAAGCAACTGAGAACACTATTAGCTCTTATTTAAAATGTCCCATTTCCCATAGCTACAATGCAGCAGCGCTTTGCGTGGTCACGATTTTCCTTTGTGTTCGATAACTAAGGCACATTAGATGAAGAAGGATGGTACTATTTGGCATATGTTGGCTTTTGAACACTTCCTACCTTAATCTGTCCTGAGACATAGTTGTTTGCCAGCTGATCGTCACTGCCTACCAGTGCCTGTCTTCAGATTGCATTAGACAGATTTGGGCTTCTGTACCATGCCACGGGGAGTGTTTTTCATATCACACCCTTGTCAGAGCATATGGCTTTGACCCTGAACCTGTTAAACTGGAGACTCAGTGTTGAGTCAACAGTTTTGGAAGTTGTAATCAGGTTAACCAAGTGCAAGTTTGTTGACAAAGATTTCTAGCAGTGTCATTTACATCTGGGGTGACGCTGTATTCTTTCTGATTCAGTCTTTCATGAATACTAATGATTCTCTAGCCTGTAGTAGACACATTGCTTGTAGTAGGCACATCACATTGCTTCTTGAAGCTTTCTGTAACTGTACATTATTTCTGTGTCTACTGAAAAGCCTTGATTCTACATCAGATTCACATTAGAAGTAATCTGTCCTTTTATGGCCCCAGTATGTTGAATGAATGTCCCTAGAAAGGTTCAGCAAAGATGGTTACTCTGCTGAGAAGACTGTCTTCTTCTGAAACTCTACTTTGAAATAAGCTAACAGCAACAATGAGCCTCATCAAGTTCAGAAATTGTCATAAGAGCACTAGTTTGTTCTTGTGGAAGACCTTAGAAAGCAGACAATAAAAATCTCAGTGCTTCATTTACTTGGTTGAAGCAGAGAGAGAAATCCTTTATGAAGTTCACTCTGGTCCAAAGAAATGGATTAGCTTTTCTGTCCTACATCTCATCTAAAAAGTGCCATCTCTGATTGCAGTGTGCTCCCTCAGGCATCCATTCGCCACTTAATTGTGTAGAAACCACCTCACCCCTCTGAGAGCATCTGGAAGCAACGATGCAGTGATTCTGCTCAACCTAGTTCAGACTGGATTCCAGAAAGGATCCCTAAACAAGGCAGAGCAAACTTTGTCGGTTATTAACTGATTTACCCGATACTTCTCATGCATCTGAAAAAAGCTGGGGACAGTTCTGTGTATTTGTTGATATTTTCTTCTTCCATTTTTTGTTATGACAAAGAACTTAGACATGAAATAGGATTTTTAGGCCAGATGAAGAAAAAATACATAGGTCCCTAGGTGCCACTGATTTCAGCTTAACTCAAGTAGATTTGTGGACCAAAGACTTGACATCTTACATATTTACAGCTTCCAGATGTTTTTTTCCTTATAAGAAATCATGGTGTGGTATATATTGTCTCACAGCAACCTCACGGGGCCTCAGTGCAGAATGACAAAGGTGTTTAGGCACTTGCATCTGCAGAAGAGCACCTACTAGGGTCTATAAAATATCTTTGTGCACGCTGACTTTTGGTGGAATCTGAATTCCTAAGGTTTACGTATGCTTTGAGAAATCCCACCAGCCATATTGCTTGCTTATTTATGTGCCTTCAGAAATCTGGCCCAAGGACTGCTGATGTAGCAAGGGTCATAAATCTCTTCATACAGATATTTCCACACGTGTGTACATAATAGCTTAGATTTAATAGCAAATACCACCGAGTCCTCCACTTTATTCAAGCAGATATCTGACCCCGTTCAGCTCTCTGACTCAGGTCGTCATTTACATCACTGCAGCAGGCCAGCTTTTATTAATTCATAGCTATGATTTGGCTACTTAAAGACATTAACAACAAAGATCAGCTTTAAATTAGATTTAGCCAACCAGTCGAGATGCTTTTGTGGCTGCTTTAAGTTTTTGGAAGTGCAAAACATCTGGAGCATTATCTGTGCTGGTCATGTAAGTACAAAGTAGGTGAAAAATGCTGCTTCTGGGACAAGTATCTGAGAACTTTCATATAATTGTGTCTGTCACTTGCTGTGCAGCTACTGTAGCACCGGCCAGCCAGTCTGTGCTCCAAGTGGGGAGCAGTATTGATGGCATAATAATTCTTTGTGACTAGAAGTGATGCCACTGGTTAAAATGAGTTTCCTAAGCAAAGTAGGCACTCCTTTAGAGCCTTCTAGAGGAGCTGCTGGAGTCCTGGTAAATTTTCCCCATGTTTTCATCCACTCCACGCTTTTTCTAAATTTCCTGGCTGTGAGGATCAGTTTTGTGAAGGAAACCTCAAGCTCAGCTCTGTTTAATCTTTTCCTCTGTAACTGCAATGCTCTTAGTGGCTGTGGTGCACCTCACCACTCCTGGATTTCCATTGCTGTCAAATACTCACAGAATTACAGTTTTCTTTGGATAGAATTGCTTTCACAGCATTGGATATCATTCTCTAAAGTTTCATTCCCATATTCTTAATCACTGTGTGTTACTTCATTCTGTAAGTGTTATCACAGGAGTAATAGTGACTATATTCACACCTGGAATACTGTGTCCAGTTCTGGGCCCCTCAGTTCCAGAAGGACATAGAACTCCTTGAAAGAGTCTAGCACAGGGCCACCAAGATGATGGACTGGAACATCTTCCTTATGAGGACAGGCTGAGGGAGCTGGGTCTCTTTAGCTTGGAGGAGACTGAGGGGTGACCTCATTAATGTCTATAAATATGTAAAGGGTGAGTGACAGGAGGATGGATCCAGGCTCTTCTCAGTGATGGCCAGTGATAGGACAAGGGGACAATCGGTCCAAACTGGAGCATAGGAAGTTCCATGTGAATTTAAGAAAAACCTTTTTCACTGTGAGGGTGACAGAGCCCTGGTACAAGCTGCCCAGAGAGGTTGTGGAGTCTCCTTCTCTGGAGACATTCAAGACTAACCTGGATGTGTTCCTGTGTGATTTAATCCATGTGATCTTGCTTGGGCAGGGGGGTTGGACTAGATGATCTTTTGAGGACCCTTCCAACTCCTAACATTCTGTGAAGACCCTGAATCTGTGAATCTGTTCTTTTTCCTGTTTTTTTGTCTCCTAAGTTTTGAAGTTGTGCTGATCCTGCCCTGTGCACAGCTCAGCAAACCAGTAGAGCTGCTGCCATCACCACCAGTCCTGCACTGTACTGCCCTTTCAGAGCCGTGATTTCAGCAGCATGGAGAGCTCTTGTGCATGTGTGTGTGCTCTGTGTTTCTGTGCCCCCTGCAGTCCAGCCCTATTGCTAAGTAGTGTCAGGCTTAAAATGAAACCAAGACACTATATACTAATGAAAATAGGCATTATTTTTTTCTGTATTTTTTAAAAATGAAAGTAAACTTGATTAAATGTTAACCCATTTAAGATTCAGCTTCTGCCATGAGATGCTCAAACAGAATACCCCATCAGAGACTAAGCAGAGTTATCTGCACATACTTTGTGAGCTGAAGCCCCATTTTCTCCTTTTGCTCCCTCCCACTGTCTGGCAGCCGCTCTTCATTTGGTAACTTCTAAAAATTTAATTAAGGTACAGGTGACTTATCTCTCAGATCATCTATGAAAAATAGTATGCCCTAGGAATATCCAAGTTAATTTATCTAACTAGACTATTTTTTTTACATTATTTCATATGGATTTTCTCAATCTAGTGTTAGATAAACCAGTAATTCTTTGGTCAAAATATATGGGTGAACTTTATATGCTTCTCGGAAGCCTTTCCAATTATTCTATATATTTTCTTTGCTTAAATGTCAGGTTTAAAATAAGCCAGCTGCCTTCCTTTCCTTCCCTCTGCCTTGGAAGCTGGCTCAGAAAAGCAACATCCGTCAATAGATTGTGCTGGAGGTGAAGTGCCAAGAACTTGCAAAGTCTGCTCTTGGCTCAGCCAAGTGCTCGTGGTGTGCAGTCATGAGCAGAGCCCTTCTTCTCCACGCTGAACTTTGAAGGAGCCTCAGGCTGGACTGGAAATTTGCAGATACAGTTTTGTCCTTGCAATGTGTCCTTTGTTGCATCTACATATTGAAACCTGTAGTGAATATTGGCTTGACTGGCAGCACTAATCAGAGAGCTGAAAGCATCTCGCTTGAGTCTGCATCTAAAAAGCTGCACCTGCAAAGGCATCTATACCACTTCTCTTTCTTTTTTCCCCAATTTCCAGCACCACATAAAAGAAACAAAACTACTGTTAAAAATAACCTTTAAATTATGTTTCTCTTATGTAAATTGGGGGTATAAAGAAACATCTATTTAATAGAGACATCGTGAAAATGAAGTAGTTAAATATTTAAAGATCTTTGAAAGCATCTGTAATTATGTTCAGTGAGAGCAGCTTAAATATTTTTCTTAATACAATCAGGAAGCAGCAACAGAGAGTGGTTGTGTGTTAGCTTCTCACAAAGACACCTTTAGGGCTCCCACTGTATTTTAGAGATAAGGCATTGCTAGTTTTTCCTAGGAAGAATCCCTGTTTTACTTCTATATTTTATCATGTATGAAGAATAATTGATGTTAAATATCTCTGCTAGCTCCTGTTTGCTACAGTTACCAGTTTGTCAATGATTAGTAAAAGATATTTTACTTTAGTCAATACTATATTGCTATAAATTAATTATTTTCATTCCCTTGAGCTGTACCTTATTCTTTGCCATTGCAAAGAATTTAGAATTTAGCTTTGTTACACTGAATTGTTTACTTGGTCTTTCTGCAGCAAAGATTATCAGTCCATGCATGGGTCAGATGGTGTTGCTTTTTCTTTCTTTTTAAGTTTTCTGATAGAAATTGCACACTATATTCTTCCCTTAGGTCTTTGTTTGAAATTGATATTTTGTCTTCTACGTTCGTTTAATGAAAGCTGTTAACTCTGGTTCTTCTTGCCCCTTCCTTCCATACAAAATCAGGAAAATTTATTTTTTTCAGGAAGTCAAATGAAATTGTGTAAGAGGCAGTGGTGCATCCCATTTAGAATCATAGAATATATTGAGTTGGAGAGGACCCATAAGCATTATCAAGTCCAACTCCTGACTCTGTATCCTATTCACTTCTTAGAGAACACTATATGTGCAATTTTAATCTTTATAGAATTAGAAGAACATGTTCCAGGAAACACTGTTCTTTCATTTTGTCATTTATTTGCTTACTGGTCAGACATCTTGATCCAGTTCTTGAAGGCTTACTGGAACTATAATAGGATTTACAAAATGCCTTATTTAAATCTTCCTGTTGCACTGAAGAGACAAGAAAAAAGTAAGATATGCTCCTTCAGAGATGTTCAGCAAAACTTCCATAGGCACCTTTAGAAGAGTCATGATCTGATGGCCTCTAGTCAGAGACACAGCCATATGGTGGCTTTCCAGTGGCTGATTATTTTTAATGATTTGATGTCCTCACCACTGAATCAAAACTGGCAATAATAGGGTAAATGCAGTGAGAGAACACAAAGATGAAGTCTTACACATTGATCTATTATTCCCAATATTTTTTATCTTAATCAATGCAACAGACATTAATAAGGCAGGATATGAAAATTTAGTTCACTTAGTGTCTGACATACTCTGTGGGAAAACACAATTAACAGTACAATTTGTTCTGGATTCTTAAAGTACCAAGAAAGTACATTTGCATCATGGGATGAGGACAGCAGCATGATGAGAAATACAGAGATGGGAGCAAACAAGGTGCAGTGTTTGAGGCACTCTACCACCGTGGAAAGAGCAGCAGAAAAGGGCTCTTGAAAAAACCCCACCTGTAGGTACTTGCCAAAGCTTGATTTTTAGGAGGAGCTGTTGCTCAGGGAAGACTTCTTATTCAGTACAAGGTGGATAGGAAAATGTCTTGCTTTGTCTCACTGGTTTGATTAGATTTTAAACCTTGAACTAAGTTCTTAGCATTGTTAGAAGGGCAACTTCTTAGGGGGAAAAAGCTTCCTTTTTACACACATTTAGTCATTTTACTTCTGGTGCTATCTGGCTGGAGTGTGTCAGTGTAGTATCTAAGCATGCTCAATGCTAATTAATTTGTCAGTAACGGAGTGCTAATGATGTTACTGTAAAACTCCTTTTGATGTTAATTTGGCCAAGGTTTCTTCACAAATCCCACAGGAACAGCAGAAGTCTGTAGCTGTTCTTAAATCAATGTGGGAAGCTTTGCTGAGACTTGTTCTGGAGGAAGCTGGTTGTGTTTGTTATATGTGTAGGACTGTAGTCCTACAAGGAAATTATTATCAGACAGGTTGGTTCAACACTTTTACTAAGAAGCAGCCATTCTGGTGTCACCCAGTGTCTAAGATTTACCAGGTTCTCAAAGCAGGTGTTGAGTTTGGAGGGTGGGATGGCTACACGCATGTGAAACAAGATCACACAGGAGCTTTCATGTATCTTGGGTCAAATACACTCATTCTCAGAGCAGGCTGCTTAAAATGTTGCAGGCTCTGAGAGCCAGAATAGGTTCCCTCGAAATGTTTCCATCAATGGGCTTCCCCTTTTTATAGCAGAAGCACCCCTTTTCCATGGCACACATGGGTGCCATGCAGATACCTGTATCCTGTGAATCATAAAGCTGAACTCCAGTTTCTGAGACAGAGAAGAGATGAGGTTTCAATCCCTTTGCATCATTAAAGGGGGTACAGGCAGAGTGGGAAACATCCATGGCTGCAGTCCTTTTCTCTCTCAGCCTTGCAGCAGCTTCCCAGCACCCAGCCCCAGTCCTGAGGTTGCTTGCCAAATGAGTTGGTGTTTTAGCATGGCAATAGGCGTAGCAGTTACTGTATGAACTTTGCTCTTTACTTGAGGATGAGAAATGAATAATCTAAATGGGAAGAACTTTCACTAGCAACAACAGAAAATGAGGGTGTTGTCTCTGTTCCACTGGTGCTGTTGATTTCAAAACCTGCTGGTTAGAGGACAGTATGCAGAAAAATGTCTGTTGCTTCCAAATGATGGCTGAAGGTCTAAGAATGCAGGAGAAGAATCTGCTTCTCATTAGAGCTGTCTTAAAATGACAAAAATCTTCCTTTATTAGCTTACAAGCATTAGTCATCTACTTAAATGAGAAAGTGCTTCCTCCAGTCTATTTTAAAGTAGTTTTGGATATGGTCAGAATGGAGGATGGAGAACTGGTTCTATAATCTCTAAAGGCATCTTTGATGCAAATTCAGATATTATTCAGTCAGTTTTCAGAAGCAATTAATATGAAATTGTAATTATTACCAATCTCTTTCTCATTCTCATGTGCTGCACTGCTATAATTTGACCTAAATAATGTATTTGTTACAGTATCATATGAATTTATTTATTGTTTTTCCCTTAAGATTATCTCTTCCCAAGTTCCTGTAGGTGTGTAGAGTCACACCTAGTGTGACTTCTTGAGAGTATGGGATGATTAAATTTGTCTGTAGTGTTTCCAACCCAGCTCAAAAAAAAGTAGCAGAGGAAGCTTAATTAGGAAACAAATATTCTTTGGCTGCATAAGCCAAGGCAACTATTTAAAAGGCAATTGATTGCATTTGGGACTCTTGAGCAATCCTAAATCCTATTGGAGCTAGTAGGACATAGAGGGGCATGATAGCACAGGGCAAGATCATCTCAGTACCTTGTAAGGTTTAGTTGCAAGTAGTAAGTACAGAAAGAACGTGGGTTTGTCATGGTGTCCTATTTATCATTTTTTAACATTTCATTCCCAATGAAAGTTTTTTATTTACATTTATATTACAGAAGAGAGTAAAATATTATGCTTAATGCATTTTTGAATGTACTTCTCATATCATTCTTTGACCAGTTTTTCTACTCTGGTATTTTTCACAGTTCAGCTTCTGCCATCGGCCTGCACCATAGGACCGTTACTGACCTCTCCAGTTTGCTGCATCACTCTCATTCTACACAGAATCACAGAGTCACAGGAGAACTCAGTACTTCTGCCAGAAAGGATGTGGACATAAGGACCAGCCTGTCCCCGAATTACCTCCACTTGAGGAAAAAGCTGTGTACTACTGGATAAGGTCCTGAAATGTAATTTAGCAGCAGCAGCAGGAGGAAAAACCACCCTGAAGTGGAGGAAAGGCATGATTCTTGAACATTACTAATGTAAATCATGGAGCTATAGAGAAGCTGATATTTGGTGTGATGCAGTTGACATGTGACAGAGTACCAAGTCAACATTCTTTCAGAAGTCAGCTCCATCTTCCCTGTCATCAGTATGCTCTCAGTAGGCCATATTTTTTAGAGAATCACTCAGCATGTGTATGAGCCTTCCCAGTCCTAAATTCTTTTATGCTGCATATTTCTTCTGGAGTGAAAATTGGAGACCATGTAGCCCATGAATTGCTGTGATGGCACTGAAGCAACATTCCTCACTTTTAAGCGCCTGGTCTGGTGGCAGGAACGTAATGTTCCATGTAATCTATGATTTTCCACTTTATTGAAGAAATAATTCTATTTGTTTGTAAGCTTATGAACTTGTAGTCTTGAATGCACTGTATTGCAAGTTACAAATCATTTTATCAGGTCTTCTGACTCAAACGAGGAAATATTATATATTGTCAATACACTGATTTCCAAGGGTTGGAAAAAATATTGATTTTTGATTTAAAATGTAATTTTAAAATGTCAAACACCTGTTATTAAAATTTATTTAAAAAAACCCATCGGTTTTCTGAATTATTTTATGATAGACACCAGAGAGGGAACTGCTATGTTGTTTCTTTTGAAAGAAGAATATGTTTAATCACAAACTTAATGAAGTGGCTTGTGCTGTAGATGGATGGATGTTTTGAACTTGTTTGCTCTTATCAAACTTCTTCCAAGTCCTGTCTGAAAAGTATGGGATTTGGTATACAACTGTTACTCATGTGCCTACATGCTCACACTAGCAGGAAAACTGGCCTGCTGTTATCTTTGTGTTCCCAGCATAACTGAAACTTTCATCCTCTGTTGTTCCTGGTGTTGCTGTGGCTGGATCAGGAGCCTTTAAGCCCTAGGGTCATGTCTCAGAAGCTCTGCTGACCTACTGTGAGACCTCAGCAGGACATGTAACCGCTGCGTGCTATTTTCTGGTCTGCCATAAGAGGTGGATGGGATCTATCTTATTAGCACCCCATGGGATTCCATCCAGCTGTGTTTGCTCACTGCTTTGAGATTTTTCTGCTGATTTTTTCTCCTAATTCCCAGTTCACACATGCTGTGAAGTAAGTAGGAGCTTCTTGAGATCTCTAAAATGACTATCTCCTGATTGAGATTTAGTGATTCATTCACTGATAGCCAGAGGTTTTTGCAAGGGGGTTGTCTTAATAACCTGCAGGCCTTGAAGAAATATTTGCATCTTTGCCAGTCAGCAGTTGAGTATATGTATTTCATGTATTTCTATTCTGGTTTTCATAGGGGAATTCAAAGCTTAGAAAGGAAACTTGCTGTATTTTGACTCAGATCTGAGTGAAAGACCAGTCAGAAGCTGCTGTACTTAGAGATTTAAGCTTCTCTCATTTCCCTAGAGAAGGGAAGCTGCTTGGTTTCACCTTGTGCCATAGCAACTGTTTTCTTTATCTTAGTAAAGGAGACAGAATTTAGAAACTACTCGATGTAAAAAACTTTGAAAAATAGGAGTGCCATTATTTTGGTCTATTTTAGCAACTAGAGGAGTAATGCCATAATATCCAAGAGCTAGGCTTTGGGGCTGGCTCATTAGAGGGAGACTATATTTTTTTTTAAGTTTGTTTTTAACCTTATTGTATGACCTCCAAAATGAAGGAATTTATAATGACAATTTACAGAAATTAATTATGTATGAATAATAACTTTCATAGAGATGCTAAAATTGACTATTTTGAATCTGTAGCAAGGCAGTGAGTACCCCTCATCATAAAGATGTTTTCCACCTTTATTAGTTTCCATCACCCTGATGAATATATGTAAATCCTGATAGTTTTAGAGTAGAGATAATGAAGTGAGACTTCTCTCCTTGTAGTGGTCCTTGGGGCTGGTGAGCAGGTTTGAACCCTTGTGGAGGTCTGTGAAAACAGCATGTATCAGACATGGGGTCTTGAGATGATACATTGCCTTCATTCTTAAAGGGATGTGAGTCCTTCCTAGCCCAGATCCTGTGTGTGAAGGGACCTTGCCTCTAACTACAAGATCCTTAAAAGGATAATTATAATCTGTAGGCAAAAACTGTTTGTTACGGAGTAACAATATTGAAATAATTGATGTGACTAATCTATCTAGTTTTAAATCTACTTCCTAGAACAGTAGGATACCCCAAACAACCATGTATACCTATTATGAAGTCTTGGTCCTTTAGCTTCAGTGGGCCTGTGTGATAGAGGATGCAGATTCCTACTATCAGTTTTCCCTCAAAGAATGGACTGGAAGGCAGCAATCACTGTTGTTTGGGCAAAGACAAAGCACATGTTATACATAAGTAAAGGCATTGTTAATATAACTCAGATCTTTAAGAGTCTAATAATTATTAGGCTAGATTTATTTCAGAAAAACCCCCACAAACTAGTTTTTATAGTTTTAGTTTCTACACCTTTTCCCAGTGTTGTGCTCTTACATGGCTTCTCTGGGTCCCAGGGTTGGTAGTTTCAGTCTGGTAGTGGTGCTGAGGGATGCAGTATCTTCAGGTAAATCTTAGGCATCTAGAATTGTTTTCGGGGCAGAATGTGATGTTTGTGTCAATGGTTTGTTGTTCCTCCCTCCAGGATCCACTTGGGGCTGGTTTTATGTTTTCTAACACCGTTACACCTTCTCTCGTTCTTCATCCGTCTGCAGTTCCAGCTTACTTTAAAATATTCTGCATTTGGTGCCATTATTTTATCATACATATTATTTATTTGTTCTTTTTGTTACCTCTAAAACCAGGTTTATCCAACTTCAGATCTGAATTTCCTTTAATTAACCAGGCTTTTATTTCTGCATGCCACATCATCGCTCTAGTCATAAATATCACACTCAACATGGACTATATTATGTTATTTCTCTCTGTATAAAACTATATTTGTACCATATGAAGGTAAAACAAGTAAACCAAATTAGACACCTGGCCAATTAAAGGATTTGCTGTATCAGCTAAATAAAACTAAACTGAACTCAAACTGCAGGCAAGTCAAGAAAATTTCAGTCAGAGAAAGCAACAAGGCTCATCCTGAGGCCTTGAAAACGCAGTACACAGCTAAAGGCCTGTTGCTGACAATAGCAATATCGTGTTATTACAGGGCTAGATAGCTATGGGTGAAATAAAACTCTGAGAGCTTGGGATAACCCTGTCCTATTCTTTCTTGAGAGAATGGGAGCCAGGAGTTTTGAGGCAAAGGCCATGACACAGAGAGGCATTTACAGGAAGAAAAGTTGGCTTGTTGGGCTGAAGGCCAGTTATCTGTTTTCTGTTATCTGTCTGCATTAGCCAATCACTCCCTCCACTCTATCCCTAATCTGTTGTTGGTGACCAGTGATAGAACCAGAGGGAACAGCATGGAGCTGTGACAGGGGAGGTTTATGCTGGACATTAGGAAGATGTTCTTTCCTGAGAGGGGAGGTCGGGCACTGTAACAGGCTCCCCAGGGAAGTGGTCCCAGCACCCAGCTTGACTGAGATCAAGAAGCATCTGGACGATGCACTCAGTCCCCTGCTCTGACTTGTCTGGTCCTGTGTGGAGCCAGGAGTTGGACTTGATGATCCTTATGGGTCCCTTTCAACTCAGGATATTCCATGATTTCCATGATTCCATGATATTTCCACCCGTATTTCCCTTCATTGACCAATTTTTTCCAGACCTGCCGTGAGTATTGACCTATCAAGTATGCCTACAAACTCTGTTAGTTTGGTGTCTGGGTAAAGTTTCTTCCACTCCACCACCTCCTCTTCTCAGAAAAATGGGAGCTCTGCGCTTCTCCATATCCTACTGCTGTCTGGTTGTCATAGCCAGCCAGCACACTCATAGCTACAGCTTCTTTCCTGGCTTATCTATCTCTAGATTAGGGATAAACACCTATTTTAAAAGTGTCCAAGACACAGCAGAGAATTTGGAAACACAGCAGGAGATCAGTGGTAGTGCTGCTTTGTTAGGGGTGGATGAGCATGGACAACACTCAGTCAGCATTTCCAAGTCTGTTACATCACACACATGACAATGTTCACATGAGATTTCTGAACACCTGGGACCTGGACTCTGCTTTTTGGTTCACTAATGTTTCTGTCCATGTTAAAGCCCATTTTTTGTTAAGGTTTTTCACAGACACCCAGGCCTGTGGGCTGTTTTTTCCTGTCTGCTGCATTTTAAGCACTACAGGAAAATTTAAGTTTATAGGTAGATTCATTCTGAGAGTTGGCATTAAAAGAAATGTTAGGACATTTTAAAAATACATATTTTATAGTGAGGGTAATTGACAGGTCAGTGATGCAGTTCCTCTACCTGAGAGTGATTTCTTTTTGATTAGGTTAAGCTTTCCAAAGAAAATGTCTTGTAAGATGACATGAGGCATGTCAAATTTCGTGTTGTTTGGCCTTGTTAGAAATGGAACAGAAAACGAAAAGTGGGTTTAAATTTGTGAAGGTTCAAGCTTACACAGAGATTAGCATATTTATTGTTATTTCTCATCAGGTCATTGGAAAGATCTCCATTTCCATCAGTGCTACTGCCGTTGAGTCTAAATTCTCTAAATGCTGACAAAGAAACAAGTTTCTAAATATTTATAGATTTAACAACTAACAAATGCTGTTTGTCCCCTCTCAGCCTTCTCACCCTCATTTATAAAAGCCTTTCCTTTTGTGATTTGTGGCAAGTACTGTCTGTACAGTGGGATTTCTGCCAACACTTCCAAAAAGAACACGGTAGAGTCCATGGGAGCCAATTTTACAAGCTCAGTCGCAGTTGCTCCTTCTGTCTGTCTCTCCCTAGATCCCAAATTCTAGTTAATAGGTTCATAAAGCAGAGGGCCACGAGGGACCATTAGCTCATCTGGCCTGATGGCCCATATATCACAAGCTATTGCACTTTATGCAATACTCTACCAAACCCAGCAGTGTTTATGTTAGGATAAAGCACATTGGCCAGAAGTCTTGGCTTCAAAACATCAAGGTAGGAAGAATCAGCAACTTTCACAGTAGACTGTCATTAATTTTCTGGAATTATGGAACCATAGAATTGCCTTGGTTGGAAGGGACGCTTTAGGTCCTCAAGTCTAACCATCACCAAACCTGCTGTCCACTACTAAACCATGTCCATCAGCACCACATCTGTTTTTTTTTAAATACCTCCAGGGACGGAGACTCCACTTCCCTGGGCAGCTTGTTCCAATGTCTTTCCTCTGTTTTTCCCAATAGCCAATCTAAACCTCCCCTGGTGCAATTTGAGGCCAGTTCATCTTGCCCTATCACTTGTCACCAGGGAGTGTCAAGTCCCTAGTAAAGGACAGTCCCTGCCTCTCCACAACCTCCTTTCTTATAGAGAGCAATTAGGTCTCCAAGATCTCCCCTCAGCCTCCTCTTCTCCAGACTAAACAACCTCAGTTCCCTCAACTGCTGTTTTTAACATTTATTCTTCAATTTTTCTTGGTTAATAACTTTTCTGGTTAAGGCAGGGGTTATACAAATGATTATTTAGTTAGAACAAACTCTTCAAGTGGCTCTTAATGAGGCATTTCTTTGATGATCAGTGGTTGGTGTAGCAAACCTGGGTAATCTACCATACCTGTGAGACTTAGGTTAATTCCCACCCGGCCCCCTGCCCCGGTTACTCCTTTGCCAGTGGAACACCCAACATGATGTAAAATTTGTAGGTACTTTTAGTTATATAGCTAGAAGTTCATTTGCAGAAGAAAAAGTCCAAATCTCCTACTACCTGTCTTACTAATGAGTCTGGAATTATCTCAGAGAAGATGCACACTTTTGTTTTGGACAGTTTTTTGTTCTATTCCTCCAGAGACAATTCAATGGACTTGCTGACTCTGTTGCCTTCTGCTTTTTTTTTGCCATCCTACTTAAACATCACCATTCCAGTTCTTTGATTTCTGCTTGCTTTATTTCTCTTGAGTGTATGACAACAGTTTGTTCAGGAAATCTTTGTTAACACCTATGGGATGTAGCACAAAATTATCTCATCATTTTCTTCCCAGGTGGGGATACATTAAAGTCAGTGCAACTCAATGTGGGATTGAGCAATTCAGGTATTTCTGGCAGGATCATTTTAGCTTTTTTAGTCCTTGGTCCTGCTGTTCAGGAAATAAATGGCTTCCACATATAAAGTGACTTAGACTTTCCTCAGAAGAACTGAATTACTAATCATAAGCTATTAGAAATAAAGAAAAATTATTTATCTCCCAAAAGAGAGAAATCACAGATGGGATGAAATGTAATGGTTAACATAGAACCAATTCTTGAAATAAGCAAAGTGGGCAAAAATAAATGTGGAAAATAAAACCATTTGCACAGATTTAAAAGAGTAATAAGACAAAATTGCAGAGAAAAGCAAAGCAAGTAGGAAGCCAGGAATGATGGGAAGCATTACTTACTGTCTGTGAGAAATGAACTGAACTATTTAGACATATTTATTTCAGCATCAAATGAATGAATAAGGACTTTTAAAAAATAAACTTGCCTCGTTTGTAATTTCCTATTTATTCTAAAATAAATTTTGTATTATTTTGCTTTATTCTATATTAATGGCTTGGATGCAAGTCTGATGTCATTTACGAGATACCAGGCTGATTATGTATTCTTCAATATGAACAGAGAATGCTGAGCAAACTCGTTCTTGGAAACCAAAATGTATCCTGCAGATCTAATGATGATGCACTTTTGCCCAAGAATTGTATTTGTCTTACTGACATTGTTTTCTCATTCATACAAGAGCTGCCATGCAATGTAAATTCACTACTCTGCTTAAAAATAATAATAAAAAAAATCACAATCCAGAGGATTTTTTTAACAAAAATATTCTGCTTAGTTCTTCTGAGCTGAGATCTTCATCTTGGTAGTGTCTAGCAATGAATTTCACAGCCCAATTCTGCTCTATTTATGCATTTTTTTCCTCAGTTGTGAAAGTACCCACTTCCAGTTGCAATGACTACACCTGAGATAGATTTATGTGAGTCATGAGTATCTGCCAATAGCTTTGTCCACAGCCAAGAACACATAGTTTTAATTTCTGTTAAGTTTCCAGAGGAACTTGGGAACTTGCAAAGTTGTGAGCCAACACCACTGGTAGCCTACTGGAGTTTTCTGCCCCCAGTGCTTATGGCTTTGCCTTGCAGAACGGCCTTAGTGGCAGAGAATTTTTAAACTGTGGAGTATTGGTACTCTCTGGGATAGGCTCTCCTTGGAGTCAAGCAGAGGGTTCTGGCTATTCACAGCCTATTAGCAGAGTGACACAATTGTTGGGGACAGGGTGTGTGAGCTGGGTCTCTTTAGCTTGGAGAAGAGGAGACTGAGGGGTGACCTCATTAATGCTTATAAATATGTTAAGTGTGTCAGGAGAATGGAGCCAGGCTCTTCTCGGTGTTGGTCAGTGATAGGACAAGCTGGAACATAGAAAATTCCATCTTAATATAAGGAGGAACTTTTTCACTGTAAGGGTGACAGATCACTGAGACAGGCTGCCCAGAGAGGTTGTGGAGTCTCCTTCTCTGGAGACATTCAAGACCAGTCTGGACACATTCCTGTGATCTAAT
>VXBZ01004035.1:557525-621645 GCA_013399135.1 Heliornis fulica
TGAATGATGCACAAATGCAGTTGTTCACCACATGGAAGGATAAAACCCATCCCAATGCCCACTGAAATCCCACCTCTCACCGAGCTTCTTCAGTAATATGACATTTTATGTGATGGAATAGCAATTTTTGTTGGCTCTCCTGGCTGTGGTCTCCCAGCTTCTTGTGCATCTGTCAGTGCAGGATAAGCTGAAAAGTCTTTGACTTAGTGTAGACACTGCAACTACCCAGCAACAACTAAAACATCAGCATGTTATCAGTGTTATTCACATTCTAAATCCAAACCCAGCACTGTACCAGCTGCTAGAAAGAAAATTAAATCTATCTATCTCAACCAAAACCAAGACATTGTCTAACTTCATATTGCAACTGTTTTCTGTTGCTGCTTCCTCTGGCTGATAAATAAATTTGTTCCTTTCATTTCTGAAGAAAGTGCAGTTTGCCAGTTGGAGAACTTTCTGTGTAATTTCCTAACCTATATAAATTAGACATACTGCTCATACATATATATATGCAAACATATACACACTGTTAGCTTATATAACCTAGATATTAAAGTCTGAATTTTTTCTCCAATAATGTACCATTGTATGTAGATCTTATGTAAATCAACCAATCAATGAATCAAACAACTAGTATCAGCCCTAGAAGCATAAGGCATAACCGTATATGAATCCCAAATTAGCTCTGAACAAGGTGGGAAGAATTTTACCAATAGGACTGCAATGTGGAAGTGATGTAGTGTATGATCTGCTATGCAGGGAATACCTGAGGGGGTCTTGGCCATCTCAGAACTGGCTAGAGATGGAGGAAGAAAGGAACTGGAGCAATGAGCTGGTTTTCATGCTTCCAGGCAGCCAATACTGATGGTTTCATACATATATATATCCTGCCAAGCCACTGAACTTGCAGGCCTGTCATCCTACTTGGGAAAGGACAGAAAGCAATGGAAGGGGATGAAGGAGATGTTGGGATGCCTACTAAGATTGAGTTAGAGCATTTACAATCATTATTTTATTTCTTCTTATTTTTTTTTATTTCCTCACTACTAGCATCTGAGAGATTAATTTCGTGGTTACCCCTCTGACCACTCCTATAAATGGAGATACATGAGATTTGTCTCCCTCGACTTTGGTAAAAAACATTTAGCTTTTTATAAAGTACATTAAACTATCAAAGACTTTACAAATGTTGTGGAACTGAGCTTCATTCATCTGTTGGCTCTTGTTCTCTTGTCAATGAAATCTCATATCTATTAGATAAAAGTTCCCATAGCCACTTTATGAGTCTTTTACAGTTCTATTATGGCAGGGCTGTCTAAGTTAAAGGCTTGTCAGATGTAAGAAATAACTTCTAATTGCCTTTTTTTTTCCTTGCAATATTTTTTCTTTTAATATTTCAGTTTTTCTATCTCAGAAATAGGTTTGTTTCTGTCTGCTGTGATCACCCACGCTGCTTCAAGAGTGTAGTGAAGTGAGCACTTATTTCTATGAGCCATTAAACTGTCATGACGAAAATGTGATGGTAGGATTGCATTGTGTTCCCTGTGGGATCAAAGCAGTCCCAGGGGCTCTGACTCATGATCCCATCAGGTGCAGGAAGGACGCTGTTGTGATTCCTACCTCCACGTTGCAGCTCCTGGAGGAATGTCTGAATGGAACATATGACTGGGGTACATAAACTGCATACTTTAGGCCTGTATAGAGCTGTAAAGTGAGGGGTCTGAGCAGAAGATATTCATACTGTTTCTGTCTGTGTCTACTAAAGAGACATTAACTTTACAGCTACATGAAGAGAGGTTGTAGTCAGGTCGGTGTTGGTCTCTTCTCTCAAGTAACAAGTGATATGACAAGAGGAAATGGCTTCAAGCTATGCAAGTGAAGGTTGAGATTGGATATTAGGAATAATTCCTTCACCAAAAGAGCTTTCAGTCATTGGAACAGGCTGCCCAAGCAAGTGGTTGAGCATCATTTCATCTTGAGATTTTTTTTTACCCATCATAGTGCTCTATTCAGTGGATCTCCATAGCAAACACTCACTACCTTTGCATCTCCTTAGGATCTAAGGCTCCTAACTCATTATCCCTAACAATTTGTAAAGTAAGCAGCTGATTCCTCCATGAAATACACAAAAATAATAAGAATAGGTGGGCACATGTATGCATGAGCATGGTAGATGTGTGAGACTCTTTCTGCTCTCTCGTTCTTTTTACACACACATAGAATCATAGAATCATTGAGGTTGGAAAAGACCTCCAAGATCATCTAGTCCAACTGTCCCCCTACTACCTCTGTTACTTACTAAACCATGGCCCTAAGTACCTCATCCAACGTTTCCTTACACACCCCAAGGGATGATGACTCCACCATCTCCCTGGGCAATTCGTTCCAATGCCTGACCACTTTCTGAGACGAATTTTCTCCTAATTTCTAACCTGGACTCCCTTAGTGCAACTTGAAGCTATTCCCTGTTGTCCTGTCGCTACTTATCTGAGAGAAGAGGTTAGCCCCCACCACATGTGTTACCTTACATAGCATCCTTTCAGATGTCAAAAATGTAGAGAGCAATGAGGTCTCCCCTCAGCCTCCTCTTATCCAGACTAAAAAGTCACATTTCCTCAGCCATTTCTCATAAGACTTGTATCCAGAACCTTCACCAGCTTCATAGCCCTTCTCTGGACACGGTCCAGGGCCTTGATGTCTTTCTTGAAGTGAGGGGCCCAAAATGGAATATATCTCCAGTGATCTCACTGCATCTTCTCTAGGTTTACATCATTGTCAACAGCAGGTGTACACTTGCAAACTTTCCTGGTTATGAATGGAAAACCAGCTAAGTAGTAAAATAAAGCTCTATTTATGTTGGACTTGGAGATAATTCTCTGCATTTCTGTAAAGTATAACATACAATTATATCTCGAAGTTGTCAAGACCTTAAAGGAGTAGTGTTTAAAAGGCTGTATTAAATATAGCAAGGGATGCAAGCTCTGTGTTAAATTACACCAGCAAGTCTGTAGTAATTTTAAATGAGGTCACCTGTACTAGATTTACACTGCCAAAGCTAAAGCAGGATCTGACCTAATCTGAGTAAGGGGTGATGCACATCAAAGTTGTTGGCATAAAGTCAATTTAAAAAGCGATTTAAAAATAAAATGAAGTATCTTAAAAAGATGTTTCTGACCTGCAAAGGTCAATGGAAAACTCAAATGTCAGAAATGTTATGTCAACAATTCAGGGCTGTTTTATATAATAATATGAAGCTACAAATACTTTCCTTGTAATATTTACAAAGGTGTGTAATTTTCTATTACATTTTTCCCCCCTTAATTTAGAAATGTATTAGTTTTGGGAAATATTTGACACCACAGTAATATGTGAAAAATGAGGTGTAAATTAAAGCTATTCAGAAACTTTGGCAAAACATTCATATTTTATCCTTTTTTTTTAACAACTACAGCTTCAGCTTTCAGCATTTATCCATTCTTAAGATAACTGTGTGGCTGTAGTAGAAGTAAATTTTCGCATCACTTTTTTTATGTGTATTTGATGTGGCTTAACCCCAGGTGACAACTAAACACCATGCAGCCTCTCATTCAGTCCCACCATGGGAGCCATCAGTCTGAAGGCCCCCTTTTCCTTCGTCTTCTCCCAGCCCCTTATATCCTGAACATGATGTCATATGGTATGGAGTATCCCTTTGTTTACCTTCACAACTCCTGGTGCACTCCCAACCTACTCACTGGTGGTGTGGGGTGAGGAGCAGAAAAGCCCTTGGCTGTGTGTGAGCACTGCTCAGCAGGAACAAAAACATCCCTGTGTTAACAGCACTGTGTTCAGTGCCAACCCAAAACACAGCCCCCACACAAGCTACTATGAAGAAAATTAACTCCATCCCAGCCAAAACCAACAAGTTTTATGTAAGAAATGATGCAGATTCTGATTCAGCACATGTGCATATGCACCAGGACAGGGTATGGATAAAGATTTAATTATCATGATCTTCGATTTTACTCTTTTGTATCCAGTGTAAGAGAATTCATTAATTCAAAGGAACAAAGATAGCAAGAGTACAGAACAAGCTTTGGCATGTGTGGTTTGGTTTTTTTTTTATCATTATTTATTTTTATTTCTTTTTGTCTATTTTTTAAAAATTTTATTAAGTCATTTGCTTTTTTAACACAGTTATTGAAAATTCTGTTGTGTTTGAATCAACTTCTGAAGCATATAAAGCAGCTGTGCTTCATTAGCTTCAAGTTATTATGAACAGAGAACATAGTCTTGTTTTGTGAGTGGGAATACTGAATGTTCAACAAAATATGGTGCCTGTAATTTTTATTTTATATTTTTCGTTTCCATGTAAAATTTTGTTCCCTTTCTCATTTTGCCTTGTTGCAAAAAAATAAAACACAAGACCTATAAAGGTCAGTGTGCTCCCAAATAGACCTCTTCCAAGGTCTTCTAACTGATTATACTTCCTTTGCACCTTGGGATTGTAAATGTAGAGCTCCAAGTCCTAAAAAAGGGGTTATATTTTAAATAAAATCAATTTTTAGGCACACTTCTAATGCAGCTAATGCAGCTGTCCAACAACTGGCAGTGAGAGAAGACAGTTCTGTTCATAGTAGGAGTCTGTCATTAAGTGTCACTGGAAGGAACCACGAAGTTAGTGCACTTCATATCTTATCCACAGGAAAAAACATATGTGGGGGTTATATGTGTGTTGTGTCTTGCAAACTAGTATGGAAATACATTGCTTAGGTGTGATGGTCGTTTACTAATTCACAGTCAAAAAGAACTAAAATACGGTCAGGACCAAAGTGACCTCACTCTGAGGTACTTCATCACTGTTACTATGGCACTACATTGTCTGTGACACCAAGAGTTAACTGCAATCCCCAGTGTTGCCATCTCTTGCAACCATACTTGTGCAGCATGCTTTGGATTGTTAAGGGCTATATCCTGGAGCTGTGGGATTCCATGGGTGTTTTAGTTTTCTGTTAGAAAATTCTTGAGTATGGAGAAAACATTGAAACTATGATGGAGCTGATTGGCTTGGCCATGGTCAACTGTGGGTCTGTCCTTGAGCCCAGCTGGTGTTTACTATATTGGGCTTGGGGAAAGCTTCTAGCTGCTTCTTGCAGAAGCCACACTTGCAGCCCACCGTCTACACAGCAGAATCACAGAATGTCAGGAGTTGGAAGGGGCCTTGAAAGATCATCTAGCCCAACCCCCCTGCCTGAGCCTGATCACCTAGAGTAGATGGGAATGCGTTCAGATGGGTTTTAATTGTCCCCAGAGAAGGAGACTTCACAACCTCTCTGGACAGTCTGTTCCAGTGCTCTGTCACCCTCACACTGAAAGTTTTTCCTTATGTTTGCCTGGAATCTCCAATGCTCCAGCTTGGACCCATTGCCCTTTGTCCTACCACTGGACCAGAACCTTGCTCAAAACCAACCACAACAGTGATCTAATCCAATTTCCTACTGAAAGCAGAATCCCCACAGAGTTGTCCAGTTGAGTTTTGAGAGTTTCCAAGACAACCACAACCACTCTGGTCCTTTGTTGCAACATTCTGACAACTCTCATGGTGAGGTTCTTTCTTTGTATCAATCTGAAATTTCACTTGCTGCATCTGGTACCTGTTACCTCTCATCCTATCCTTCTACATCTCTAAAAAGAGCCTGTCTGCCTTTCTAACACCTCCAAATACATTAAGTAGCTCTAGATAGCAGTGAGATTTTCTCTTTACCTTTTATTCTTAAGACCAAATGAACCCAGTTCCCTCAGACTCTTCTCCAATCCCATGTCTTTCAGCCCCACTGACTATCTTGATAACCTCCCTGTATTCCTTCCAGTATATCAAAGTGCTATGTGCTGGGGAGCTTGAACCTTTGGACCACAGGATGTTCCACACCAATATGCAAAAGAACTTCATGGTGAGGGTGACAGAACACTGGAACAAGCTGCCCAGGGGCATCATGGAGTTCTCTGAGATATTCAGGACCTGCTGGATTCAAGACCTGTGTGATCTGCTCTAAGGAATGTGCTTTGGTGGGGGCTTGAACTTGATGATCTCGGGAGGTCCCTTCCAACTCTTACAATTCTGTGAATCTGTGAACTGGAGATAGGATTTTAAGTCAAAGTCTAGAGCTAAAAAAGACCCAACTTCCAATGATAATGGCTGGTATTCCTCTCTTCAAACTTCAGGACTCTCATCTACATCTAAATGGGTCACTCTGTTCTTTTTATAGCCAGTTGGGAGAAATGGTCCTTGCAGACTGCTATTTACTTTTCCCTTTCCCCTGCCTACCTTAGGATGAGATACTTCCTGTCCCAGAGGGACCATTTCTCTACACTGATTATTAAAGCAACACATTCAACTGTTTATATCGACACTGTGTGTCTCTAAAGTTAGGAGAGAGAATTCCCAGTCTGAGTCTTTGCAGACAAGAGATGGTAACTGATCTAAGGAACAATATTAGAGCTATTGACCATAGTCCTGCACCTCATTCATAGGTCACTCTTGACTGCACAAGTGTTTAACGATTTCAGTCACTTTAGAGATGCAGTGAGATAAATAATGAAGGATTAAGATGGGCTTTCAGTGGACAGTTCCAAGGTTCATATACTAAAAAGCCTCATGTCTTTTGTTTAAATGTTTAAATTCTGTGAATTTTATATTAGTTATGCTTTGAACACTCAAACACTGTCCTTCATGTCAGCATTAGAGAGCTAAGGTAATTGGATCTTGGCAGAAGATGAGCTTTGCGTGAGCTGGAGTGGTGGCTGGAAAAGGGGCATGGTGATCCTGACATCTCATATGTCAGGCATCTTGAAATCTACCACAGGTCACTATACATCACTACTGATTGCATAAAACTGCAGTTTGTAATTGTAATTAACATAAGCAGGCGCCATGCACTGAATCAGGAGCCATACCCTGGTTTCTCAGAAACATTTCTCTCAGCATTCCTACTGGCAATAAAATATTTTATTGCAATGAAATGCCAATTTAATCAAATATATTGGTCCTGTAAACAGAAGCTTTTACCAGCATTTACTGGTCAGACTTCTCCCCCTTTTTCACAGGTTATTCAAAACAGTCTTCCACTGCAGGCTGTAGGATACTGGAAATGACTTGTTACCTTTTTAGAAGAATATATTTCGTTCATTCAGTCTGGCAAATATACAGGAAATAACATTTTATTGTACCTGATGCATATTTGTTGGACTGAATGCAAGGATAAGTTGGTGAAACATAATGGCCTGTGATATACAGCAGGCCAGGCTAAATGATCTAATGGTCTCTTCTAAATACATGAATTGCTGGGCTTTGTGCCAAAAGCCAGACAGACTCCTGGTGTTCCCACAAGTCACTATATTCATCTCTTCCTGTCCCCCTGAAGTCTGTGGTGAAACTCCCCTTTGCGTCATTTAGAGCAGGATATTGATGCAGGTAGTTAATGCTAAGGTGAAAAGTCCAACAGTTTGTTGGGAAGCTCTGAAGTTCTGGATGATGGAGGCATAGATAGGGCTCAGTGATTGTTTCCCTGTGCTCAGTTGTAGCAGGCCTAGTGTGGTCAGCAGGACCAGGGCAGTGATTGTTTCCCTGTGCTCAGCACTGTTGAGGCCACACCTTGAGTACTGTGTGCAGGTTTGAGCCCCTCACTTCAAGAAGGACATCGAGATGCTGGAGTGTGTCCAAAGAAGGGCAAAAAAGCTAGAAAGGTTCTGGAGAACAACTCTTATGAGGAACCACTGAGGGAACTGATGTTATTTAATCTGGAGAAAAGCAGGTGGAGGGGAGACCTTGTTGCTCTCTATGGCTCCCTGAAAGGAGGTTGTAGTGTGGTGGCAATCGGTTTAGATTGGATATTAAGAAAAATTTCTTCACCAAAAGAGTGGTCAGGCATTGGAAAAGGCTGTCCAGATAGGTGGTGGAGTCACCATCCTTGGAGGTGTTAGAAAAATGTGTTGATATGTCACTCCAGGACATGGTTTATTTGACATGGTGGTGGACAGATGCTTGGACTTGATCTTAGAAGCCTTTTGTAACCTTAAAGATTCTATGAAACAGGTCCTAAATTCAGATAAACTACAAAATTGGCTCTGAAGGACTTAGATTCCATGGGCTCAGTGCCCTTGGTTCTTCAGTTCCTGGCAGCTGTCTGACAGGGACTGTGCACTGCTGAGCAGAGCCCCTCTGTATGACTTAGAAGGGCCTCTCTTGACATTGCTGTTTGGCACCAAACAGCATTTGCATCACAAGGTGCTATTTCAAACTGATCCCTGAATCCTTGACAGTATGGCTGTCTTCTCCTGCCCTCCTACACTTGCACCAGCACCACTGCTCCTCTGGATCCACAGGGAGACAAGGTATAGTCAGAAAAGTCTTCCCTTTTGCTCCAGCAATGTAGATCCTGTGTCAGCTGACCTTAGAGTTAGGCCCATGCCAATGGACACAGCAGGAATGAATGACTATGATTGAGAAATAGGAACAGTATTGCCCCTTTCACAAAAGTGCTGTTGATTGGCCTGATTTTCACAAGAAACTGTATTTTCAGGAAGGTGGTGATGTTCTTTGCAGCAAGACTCACGGTAAAAGCAGTGCCTCAAGCTGTGGTCAAATTCCTCATATGATGAAGGGCCTGGAGCATCTCCCCTGTGAGGAAAGGCTGAGTGGGCTGGGGCTGTTCAGCCTGGAGAAGAGAAGACTGAGAGGGGATCTCATCAATGTTTATAAATATTTGAAGTGTGGGAGACAAAGGGAGATGGCCAACGTCTTTTGAGTGGCCTGTGGGGACAGGACAAGGGGCAATGGTCACAAGTTGGATCACAGGAGGTTCTGCACCAAAGTGAGAAAGAACTTCTTCATGGTGAGGGTGACAGAGCACTGGAAGACGCTGCCCAGGGGGCTTGTGGAGTCTCCTTCTCTGGAGATATTCAAGACCCATCTGGATGCCAACCTGTGTGACCTGCTCTAGGGAACCTGCTTTGGCAGGGTGGGTGGACTTGATGATCTCTTGAGGTCCCTGCGGCCTGTGAGAATACTGTGATGAAGCGGGTGTCCCCCCACAGCCCATGGAGGTTGAAGAGACCGCACTTGTAGCCTTGTAGCCCACTTGGAGCAGGGGGAGGAATAGGGAAGAATCTGTGACCTACATTGGAGCAAGGCCCTGGCAGCACCTGCGGCCCATGGAGAGAGATAAGAGGCAGAGAGAGAGAGATGGAGGCCCATACTGGAGCAGGTTTGCTGTGGGTGCTTGTGACTCTGGGGGACCAGGCTGGGGCCAGCAGTCTGGGACTGAGAGACTGAGAGACATTCTATGAGTTTATAGCAGTGACCCACGTTGGGGCAGTTGGTGAAGAGCCGAGGCCCTGTGGAAGAGGACTTATGTGGAGAGGGGGTCGTGGAGGACTGTCTGCCGTGAGTGGGACCCCAGGCTGGCACAGGAAAAGAGTGTGAGAAATGCTGCCCCCCCAAGAAGAACAACTCATGAGTAACTGACCGAAGACTGAAGCCTCCATTCCCTATTTCTCCCCTTTTCCCCTGTGCCATCCTGGGGAGGAGAAATCATGAATAAAGTTCAGTCTGCAAAGAAGGGAAGGGTGGGGGGTGGTGTTTTAAGAGCTGTTTTATACTTCTCATTATCTGACTCTGGTTTCTCTGTGTGTGCAGTTTAATAAATTAGAGAGTTTTCTTTCCTTTCTTCTATGTTGAGTCTATTTTGCCTGTGACACTAATTGCAGAATGATCTCTCCCTGTCCTTATCTTGACTCCAAAGCCTCTCAACATGTATTTTCTCCCCTTTCCAGCTAAGAGGGGAGTGATAGAGAGGCTTTGGTGGTAGTCTGGCCTCCAGCCAGGGTCAAACCACCACACTACAATTCTGTTTCTGTGATTCTGTATCACCTAGTTTCCCAACTTCTAATGACCTTTTCAGAGTTGGGCTTGGCTTTATTCTTTAATATATAGGGAAGAAGGTAGACTCTTTATTGACTCAAGCAGTTTTCTCCACTGGAAGCCCTGGTGCTAATGTTGTCAGTCCTAACATCACTTAGGTGTACTCTGAATATAAAATTTTAGCTTTGTATGATTAGATTCAGACTACTATGGTGTAGTCTCCCTTATCTTCTGGAGAACATGCTGTGCCAAGTTAAAGACTTTTTATCAGGCTTACGTTTGCTTAAAAAATGTGCTGTAAAACACAGGTGATTTCCAAACATTCATACTAGCCTGGAAATTGTGGGGAAGAAGAGGACACAATTTCTTTGCTATGGTGGATCAAATAGAACCACACAACAGTTTACTTTAGAGGAGATCTTTGAAGGGTTCTGGTAAAACTCTCTCTCAAAGATGGGCCAATTTAGATTGAGTTGCTCAGGACCTTAGTAGCTGGAGAGTTTTCATCCTCTCTGGGATATTTGACCACCATCATGGTGATTTACCCCCCTTACTTTGAGTAGGTGTTTCCTGTGCTGTCTGTTGTGCTTTCACTGTACACCTCTGAGAAAAGACTTGATCCATCTTCTTTATACCCTCCAATTACCTTGTTGAAGACAGCAATGAGTGCCTCATTTAGCCTCTTAAGGTAATTGACACAAGATTAAAAATCACAGGTCCTGAAATCTGCCACGTATAGCAAAATCTCTGTGTCATGCTAAGATACACTGAGCTCTGGGAAGGAAGTCTTGGATTCAATATTTTACTGACACTTGAATAATATTGCTTTTTTTCGGGGACTGTAATGACAGGACAAGGAGTAAAGGTTTTAAGGTAAAAGTGGGTAGATTTAAGCATGAACAAACCTGATTCTTTCAGTCTGTCCTTGCAGACGTTTTAGACATCTTCAGGAAATGGTAAGCCAGACTTCAAATGGTCCAAGGTGCTTCCAGGAAAACCATCTGTTCTACTGAAGGTTTCTGATTTACTCAGTGCCTCTATTTTCCTGGAATTAACATCAGGTACACCAATTCATTTTATTTTTTAAAAAATACTAAATTTTATCATTTACCTTTTTAAATCAGGTGCCCTTACCTATATTTTGTTTCTTTTTGGTGGGGGTTTGTTTGGTTGGTTGGTTTGGTGGCTTTTTTTTTTGGGGGGGGATGTGGAGGTGTGTATTATTTTTTGTTTGTTTGCTTTTTCCCAAGTCATTTAAAAGAAATACTGTTTTATTCTGTGTAGAGTAGCAGGACACACTAGGAAAAGGATCATTTATCCTTTTTATGCTGTTAAGAAGATTTTGGGTGAGAAATTCTGGTTGTTCAGTTTTTGGTTTTTTTTTAATTTTTATTTCCAAAAGAAGGCTTGAGACACTGGTAATCTGAGGAGATGAGACTGCTCAGGCATGTGAGGTCTTTGCCAGCTGTTTCTTTCGCAGCTGCTGTCAGGGCTGGGTTCTGCTCTGTCTCAAGTCACGGTAAAAGATAGTTCAAGTTTTGTTGTTGTTTTCAAGCCTGACAAATGTTAAAAAACTTGACCTCGGGTGACACAGCAGAAATATCTGAATTGCTGCCATGATTCACTTTTAGATATTGCATTTTTTTCCTCCTGAAAATATTTGATAAACCATTCTTTCCAGATATGTTCACATTGGCTTGCATCCCTCTGGCTAAGAGCTTAATAGTCTTACCTGCTTCCAGGGCTTGTACACACAAACATTTACTCTCTTGGTTCTCTGTTTCACTCCCTCCTGCCTCCAGTTCTCCATTGTTTACTGGATCTTACTTTTCTTGGGGACTATATATACTTACGCAGCAAAGTGATGGATCTACACCTCATTCACAGCTTAACCCAGATTTTTTGCCACTAATTTTCCCTATTGTTCAGTGAAATAAATATTGTGGATGCTAGTTCTGTCTAAGCTGGGCACAAGGTAACTGCAAAATCTGTCTCTGTCCATGATGGTTGGGTATTTTCAGCCTTTTATATGGAAATATATTTATCTGTATGGGCAGAAAGGTAGGATTTTAGTTAAATAAATCGATCGTATAATCTATACTACTCATGATGGTCTTTTAAGACTGAGAAAAATATCTGCTATATCGAATAAAAAATGGTACTGCTGAGCAATGCATTGGTAGAAATAACATATATCCATTCATCTTGTATTTTCCAAAGCTGAAACCACAGCACCTAAGGGAACTGGGAACATGGGACACATTGAACCTCTCACAGTCCATTTAATCAGGTTAATTCCAGACCTAAGACAATGACTATAAGCATAAGTTTCCTACTAAGTACTTTTTAATAGCACTTGGAAAAATTGGAGTGGTTCCAGTGCTGGGTAGAGGTGGAACTTTTATTTTTCAATACCTTTTCTTGTTGCAGAAGTGAGCCTTGGGGGTATTTTTAGGTACAAGCTGAGGCTAGATGTGGACTTTGTGTGATGGAGCGCTTTAATGAGTTAAGGTACATTTCAGATACACAGTTGAAGGTCTCTGCTGTTGAGATGGTCACCCATGTCTTTCCATACCTGTTGGCTTTGGCATTCATTGATCCCTTACTGGGGTGATTTGCCTTGCTGAGCTACAAGAAAAGTAACTCCCTCCCCCCCCCAAAGTGTGTAATTTTCTGCCAGATTAATGATTTGAATTACCTCAGAATTTTGCCTGAAAAGCATGAAAACTGGTGCTAGAAATGAAGCTGGAAGGGGTGTCAGGTGTGGGGGCAATGAAGTGAATGGAAAGGTAGGATGGAGGACCAGGTCCACTCCTTTGGGCAGCAGCAAGCTATTAGATCAGCACTCAAACTTTGGCCAAGAAGGATTTGCATCTTATTTTTTGTTTGGTCAGGTTTCTGCCTTGAACAGGTAAAAAAATTGCTATGTTAATTGCTATGTTTTCAGGTTCACATAGGCACGAATGACTGAGTTGTTTTCTAGTGTTATATGAATACTTTTTTTCCTTACAAAATCTCTGAGGACACCTTCATCCTTCCCCTGCAGCCAGACCTACAGGCAAGACTCTTGGTGTGCATTACTGATTTATTACATGTGATCTTTCTGTAGCAAACATCAATATTAATATTTGAATATCAATCCATTGTACCTCTCCAGCAAATAAAGCACAAATGATCTCATTCTAATCTCGCTTACCCTGGGATGAAGCAGGAATAATTTCACTGGATGCAAGCATTACACTGGTGTAAAATTGGTGGAGTTAGATGAAAACTGGGAATGGCAGGGAGTAACTATATAATAAAAAGTCACCACATCGTCCTTTGTATTGTAGAAGATTAAAAGTGTCTACTGTTGACATGAAATTTTTAGATAATGAGTGTGCAGGCTTGGTGACTCCCCCTGCCCCTGTCAGTGTAAGGCATATTTGAGAGGATCTTGCTCGGTCTGTGGTCTGGATTAGAGATCAGCTGTCATTAAGGAGCATTTCACAGTGTAAAAGGTTCCTGGGTGTGATGGTGCACATGAGAGGCAGCCGTGGGGATTAAGCTGGCTGGTAACAAGCTTTTGTATTTACCACTCTGGTTAACTTCAGAACAGCCTTCTAAACATTTCCATGGAAACAAGGGAAGTTTTGGTTCACTGTAAGTGGTTTAATTTACTTTCTAACTGTATTAAAATAGAATACTAAACAGAGACTAAACTAACTCAAATATATTTTTGATAATATGATTTTAATCAGTAATGGCATTTTGTGATTGCTTTTCCATACCTCCTGCCTGCAGTTATGGGTGAAGCGTTCACTGAGCAGTTGCTCCTTGAATCCGCAACTGCACGTACAAAATGAGGCAGGAAAAGAACTGTGGAACTGTGAAGTGTTTATTTTTGGTAGAAAACAATTCAACGTCTGTGTTTGTGAGCTTTCCTGTTTTTTTAAAGGCATGAAACTCGAGCTATTGGAATGTGCTTACATCCTGGAAATTTCTTACATATGTACTGTTTTACTGTATTGTCACATGTAAACTTTGATATCAGAGAATAGTCACTTGTCCAGTCAAAGAGGTAAGAGACATGTTGATGCACTAAGTACTAAAACATGTTTTCATTTTGCATTAGCATCTTTCAGGTAACATTGTAGGAAACTATTTGTAAATAGATTTTTTTTCCTAGATTTCTAGTAAGAAGTTCCCACTTCCACACAAGTAGGGATGCTTGTTGTAAAGCAGGAAAATGAGGAGAACTGTAAGCTAAGTGAGTGAGGTTGTTGCTCAAAGTGCCTGCTTGTCTCACAGGATGTGTGCACCCAAAGACAAATTGTTTATATGACTCAGAAGGTGTTTTCCAGTAGCAGTGATTCTTACTTCTGTCTCGCTGATGGTTGGTAAACCTATGAACTGCTTGAACAAAATCTGCTTTAATTATGCACAAATGCCAATCGATCTGGAAATCAATTTGGCTGACACATTTGAAATCTAGCATTGTTCTCTGAATTTCAGTAAATCCACATTTAAATCTTAAATTCTATTCTAAGAGCAGTCAGAGGCATCAGGGAAAAGGGCCTTTATATTTGTCTGAGCATTGGAAATTAGTATAGCTTCTCATCCCTAGAGAATACTGAGAGGGGTTCTCATCACCGCTTTTATGTACCTGAAGGGTGGGTGTATAGAGGAAGGGTCCAGACAGGACAAGGGGCAACTGGCACAAGCTAGAACATGGGAAGTTTTATTTCCATATGAGAAAAAACATCTTCACTGCGAGAGTGACAGAGCCCTGGGACAGGCTGCCCAGAGAGGCTGTGGAGTCTCCTTCTCTGGAAACATTCAAGATCCACCTGGACATGTTCCTGTGTGACCTAATTTAGGTGATCCTGCTCTGTCAGGGCAGTTGGACTATATCTCCCTTCCAACCCCCAGCTTTCTGTAAATCTGTGTATCTGTAACATTAGGGATTAGCTTTTCCTTTCCCCGGAGCTAACAGTGCTGTCTGTGTTAACACTCAAGCCTGCACAGTGCAGCTGCAAAGTGACAAAGTCATTGTTTTACATATGGGAAATTGAGACAACCAAATACTTCATGGTTTGTCTGACATCACAGAGGCTATTTCTGCAGTTGAGGGAGTTCAATTCCTGTTACCCAAGTGCTTGATCTCAGACTTCACTTTTCACACTTTTCCCATTTCCCATCACTGTCATCCATGACGGATGAGTTCTGTCTACCCGGTCTACCTAAAGAAACAACTCCAGAGCATTCTGACAACAAAGCAAACTAAGAATTTCTGTTTGTATAGAAAACACAGTCAATTGCAGTTATTAAAACAAGTTGCAGCAGGTGGATGGGTGTCCAGCTCTGTTCCATACCTCCCCGGACAGGAATGCGTGCAGCTGACTGCCAGCAGCTGTGTGTGCACTTGGAGAGCTCCGACATGCCTGCAGCTCTGCAAGTGGCTTTAATCAACAGCAGCAACAGGCAGAGAAATGCAAAGACAATGTGACTGAAATACTCTCTTAGGTAACTGTAGTATTTGGAAGAAAATCATGCAAACACATTGGCAGGGTGTCAGTATTCTTTCAAAGCAAAAAACGTGAACAAACTAGACTCTGATCCTGCTGAAATATGCTTTAAAGCAAGCATGGAGTATAAAGTTTTAAAATATTTTGAGATTTGGTGTAAACTTTCCTCCAGCTGCTGGGGTCAGACAAAATGGTGAAAGGACTTTAAGTTTCATATGAAACAGAAGGTGGATTATTTGTTCTCGTGAGCGCAAAGAAAAGGTTTATAAACAAGGGTGCAGGACATAGAACGCCTTGAAAGAGTCCAGCGCAGGGCCACCAAGATGATGAAGGGAGTGGAACACCTTCCTTATGAGGACTGGCTGAGGGAGCTGGGTCTCTTCAGCTTGGAGGAGAGGAGACTGAGGGGTGACCTCATTAATGTTTATAAATATGTAAAGGGTGATTGTCAGGAGGATGGAGCCAGGCTCTTCTCAGTGATGGCCAGTGATAGGACAAGGGGCAGCGGGGCCAAGCTGTAACACGGGAAGTTCCATCTGAATATAAGGAAAAATTTTTTACTGTAATGGTGAGGGATCACTGGAAAAGGCTGCCCAGAGAGGTTGTGGAGTCTCCTTCTCTGGAGACATTCAAGACCAAGTATGTGTCCTGCATGACTTAATCTAGGTGATCCTGCTTGGGCAGAGGGGTTGGACTAGATATCTTTCAACTTTTGGTCCCTTCCAACTCCCAACATTCTGTGATTCTGTGATGCAATGGAGAAGGCTGAGAAACATTAAGTCCGTAGTGTGCCATGGCACAGTGAGTATTCCTAGATGGGACCATTCACATGATAAAAATACTCAAGTTTCAAGCTGACACCCATATTTTTTGTATAACATCCCCTGCTTCACTTCTCACCACAAAATATAAATTCTCCTTTTTCAACATGTATTGGTATAGTGAGTTGCTTCTTTGTTAAAGCTTCTTTAAGTCCTTACAAACTGAGGTGCTAAGCCTTCTCTGATAAGTGTGTGGGCTTGGGCTGGGAACAGAATGAAAATGATTTTCTGTGTACTGCAGCCATTAGAGCAGATCGGCTGAGGTAAAGGAGAAAGTCAGACCCTAAGCTTTTATTATTAAATTTGTATCAGGAGCAAATCAAGCTAAGAAGAGGGTTAACATGGAATAACAGAGCACTGAAAAATTATAATGATCCTCATTTCCAATGGTTTGGAAATAAAGAGAATGACCAGGGAAGGTTTAAAGTGTGCTTTTTTTTTTCCTGTGTCAAGAACAGGCTAGAGCAAAATGCAAGTCACTCAGAAGGTAGCTTTGTTCCTGAAAATGGATTTTGGAGGCTCTTGTGGTTTTAATAATATCCAGATATCTCAGACATGGGCTGACTGTGAAACTATTATATAGAAACCTGAATTATATTGAGCTCCAGGGAAACTGATGCTGTCACAGTAGTTGCCACAAAGAGGCTTTTCTTCCTCTTAGCGCAGACCAGAAGGTGACAACAGTGACATTTCCATACAGCTTTCCTATACAGGCAATGGGCAAGTTTGCAGTCCGTTCAATGAAGAGATGAAGCTTATCTTATTTCTCTGGACATATCTAAGACCCATCAGGATGCCTACCTGTGTGACCTGCTCTAGGGAACCTGCTTTGGCAGGGGGGTTGGACTCAATGATCTCTGGAGTTCCCTTCTAACTCCTACGATTCTACGATTCTGTGATTCTCTGTGGAACACAAGTGAATATGAAAATGTGATGGAATTATGAGAAAAGAAAAGATACAGTGGAGGTCTACAAACAGCAGCTGAATACTTCTTTTTGTGAACACCTTCCAGCATGACTCTCTAAGCTTCTGCATTCTTTAGAGGGCTTTGTGGGGTCTAGGGCCATCAGGAGAAGCTGGATGAGCAGACCTGAGTGACCGTGAGGTCTGACTTTTCACCTTGTCCTCTCATGGCTCTGGGTAGTGCACCATGGGGGACCATCCAACATCTCCAGATCTTCAAGGAACAGGAGGTACTTTTTCCAGTGTCTGCACTCTGGTCTCCCAACAGTCCATTTCTGAGCCTGTAATCTCTGAACTCTTATTTATTTTTCCCCTGGTTATTTCCAGAAGTATTAATTACTCTTTCTCTTCATGGTTTCTATTTAGCCTTCTTAGAAGGACTTGAAAGTTTTTCTCTGTGATAAAAATGTCTGCCAGATTTGCCAGGCATTTGTAACCAAGCAGACTGCTGGTTAGTCCTCATTGTCAATCAAATCACTTGATTATCTGCAAATAAGTAGAAGACTGAAGTATCTCTCTTTTCTAAATTGGTGTCTGGGATTTTGTCTACTACTTGTATTAATTTCTGATGGCAATTATTTTTCCACTTAAAAATAATTAGCTTTATCTTCTACTTAGAAAGTATAAATTAGGCAGTTCTCTTTGACTAGAAATTCTCAGGAGCACAGGGAAGCTAAACTCGCTGGTATTGAGAAGATTTCCTATTTATTAGCTTAAAACTGCCTCTGTAATCTGTCTAGGAACGTCTGGGGGAAAATAACAATTGATGGTTATAGAAAACCATATATTTCATTTTCTAACAAAATGCTTCATTTAATTCTGGCTGATCTTAAGCATGAATTTCACAAGCAGGGATCTCAGCGCTTTATTTCCTTTTGCTTTCTATTAAAAAGGCTTTTTATTGTAGGCCCCTATTTGCTGTCATCAAGTGGAGACACAGCTCTTCCAATTCCCTGCTCCTGGTATCAAAGATACTCAAATGTGCCATTCCCTGAATAGGTACAAAGTAAGCTGTTACAAAAGCTTAAAGTCATGTTCAGGTACTTCAAAGACTCCTTTCAAATATGTTGAAATGTTTTGATACCTTCTTTAATACAAGAGTAACCCCTGGCAAAATTTATTAACCTTTGATTTACATTCCTCATTTGATTTGCATTCTTCTTCTAAGTCATCGATTTCTAATTTAGTTTTTCAATTTGAACCTCAGAGATGGAGATACAGGACCAGGCTCAGCTGATGCAAACTTACTTGTGTTAGTTCCCAACATCTGAGAATCTGGCTTCTTACATCTTCTGTGTATTTTCCCTAATGCACTGTTATTGTTTTCATTCTAGTACTTCATTTTCCGTTGCAGTAGTAACATCTGGCATTAACTTTATCTTGCTGTGACAGGCAATTGCTAGTTCTAAATGCAGTTGTGAGCAAACACAATATTGTTCACTTCAGTTGAGTTACGTTTGCTTTTAGCAAACTGTCAGCAGAGTCCAAAAATGATTTAGATTTAACATTAATGAGGTGATGCTCCATATTGCCTCACAGCTGTGGTCTTTTTAGGCAGTATTAGGAAGCTTCTACCTTCCTCACTTGTGTTTGCAAATTCTGTAAAGCAAAACAGCCCATCCTTCCTTCCTCTGAAAAAAATGGACTGGTGTCAAGAAACAATGAACTGAAAAATACAGAAAATCTTCTCACTCGAGGTCTGTCTGCATTAACCATTAATCCTGTTGGTCTCTGCTGAAAGGGATGGATCGACATCCCTTTAAATGCATGACTGTACTCAGAAAAATTGTCTTGGGAGAAAAAAACCCAGCTTACAACCCTTTTCATCATAGTTCCAATTTTTGTATGTTGAGTCATATCTGCCAATTGTAATGCCAGTGTCTTCTGGTCTTAGTGGCCCTGCTGAGCTGGAAACATTTACAGAGAGGGAAACGAGTTCTGGTCCTTTCCATGTGCTGTTAGTGGAACAGTTCATTAAGCGTTGGGGCAGGGCCAAGTATTAGGTTTAGAAATAGACCTCGATTGCATCACAGACCTTATTATCAAAGAGCTCTTAGACCTGGTCAGAAGAGTGATTGTGGAAGGGGTGCAGTCTCATTTGGGGAGTGCACTGAGTTTCAGGGCTGACTTTAAAGCCAGTGGTACAGAAATATGAAAGGCAACAAAGTAGGACAATGATAAAGAGTCTGGTGAAACACGTGAAGCAACCCCAGATCAATCACTGCTGCCGGTGATGTTTAGCAGAAGCTTGCTGGGTGAGGCTGAGACAGAGTGGAAAATGCAATAAAGGGGGTATGGAGATAGTCCAAAGTGTTAGAGAAGGTGGCAATGTTTTAGGAGAGAAATAAGAACTGAGATGGGGAATGTTACAAATTTTCTAGTATTACGCTCAGTATAGCCCTTGAGGTTTCTTAAAGTGAAATTTTAGAGAAAAGTGATTTTGTAGCATAGCTAAAAGTTACAGAACAATAGTAGATGGTCTGGGAGAACCACCACCACTGGGGAGTAATGTTCACCAAAGGTTTGGGTTTCTGTGATATGGAGTCTGCATCCACTCTTCTGTGGTGGGTTTATCTTTAGGGACCTAAATGTGGAGCAGTGGAGACACTGTCTTTTGCCATTGATTGAAGGCCAATCTCCAACAAGTTAAGGACTGGAGGTTTTCAACCAAAACATATTTTGCAGTTAGGAGAAGGAAAATGAGTGCCTTCTTCAAGCTGTAGACCTAGTTTTGTTCAACGGTGGGTTCAAATTAACTTAGTTATAAGTTGGAACTTGATGGCTTTTTTAGTGCAGAGATCTGTCTGTTTAGTTAAGATGGCTTCTTCTGTTCAACTGCTGCTAATTGCCATCCATCATTAACTGGCTCAGAGTCTGCAGCTCTGTTCATTTAGATGATTTTTAATGGGAACTACATCCCTTGAGACATTGGGTTAAATGCTAGTTTAATTAAGGTGTTTTGGTTATTTCACTGTAAGTGAAGCTCTGATCATCTGTTGAGAAAGGTAAAGATTTCTCTCCTTCCTCACTAAATAATTTTCTGAAACTGTGATCCTGAGTATATTCAATTAAAAGAAAGCCCATCAACACTGAAGGAATATGTTAAGAAAGTGGGAGTAATAGAGCAACAGAAGAATAATCTTAACAATTTAAGTTAGGTAAGAACACAAATATTTAGCTATAAAAGCCACTCTTTCCAAAAGCTCTTGTTTTTTTTTGTTTTTTTTTTTTTTTAGAAAAGTTGCCTGTTCTACAACTCTAGAAAATGAAGTCTTTATCCACTGAGGCAATCCAGCATAGAGAAGCAGCACCATAACTGTGTCAGCTTCTGTTTTCAACCAATGCCTTGCAGATTGTACCAGGGAGCTCCAGAGTTGAAAGCAAGAGTTGCTGATGCATTAGCAGAAGACATTGCCAGCCTGCTTTGTAGTGCAGAACCAGTGAATTACACAAGCTCTCAACCCTCCCCCCTGTGAAGATAAGCCTTACCTTGGTGGTGTGTTCCCCCAGAGAGGAAGGACAGTGGTGCTGGCTGACCAATTTGGCTGCAGTATGTCGATACGGAGTCCCAACAAGTGGTAGTGGGTACATGGCAACTGTCTGGTAGCATTTATCCAGCCATAGATCCACAATCCCAATAATTCTTTCCCATCTGCAGACTTCCCAGCAGTTATATAAGTAGGAAATTGTAAGCACATGAAACCAAAAATACGAAAAAATACTGAACAGATGAAGTGAGAGATTTTTGTCTTAAAATATTACTTTCACTCTGATTTTAATTTAAACTTTCTTCAGTCCAACTGGCATTCCTTACCTGCCTTCAAAAAAGTCTCCGTGGCTCTTATCAAGCCATGACTCTGTCTGTGCCTCTGCCCTGATTGACCTTCAGCTCCTCTTGATGCCACTGACCATACCATTTTCCCGGGAAGTTCTTCCTCTTTAGTAACTCTGACATCTTTTGAGTCACATTTTGTGACTTTTTGTAACATTTTGTCACCTTTTGAGTCATATTTTATCATTGTCTGACCCTTCTCCAGCTTTCTGTGAGGATTTCCAAAGACCTGCCCTTGTTCTTCCTTTACCTGTTTCTGCTTGTTTTTTGGGTAGCTTTATCCACCAACACAAATTTATTTTACCATGTGTTGATGGATCACAGATTTCCCTGACTACTCCAGGCTATTTTTACTCTACCCAAACAGTGGTCTGAGGTGGCTTTTCTAACAGAAAAGTTAGACATCTAGACATCAATCCAAGCCACCACCACCTCCAAAAGGCTTTTAATATTTTCCATTGCTCTCTCCTTGGTCTCTTTCTGAGGGAAAAGAGACGAAATCAAGCTTTTCTGCATCCAGTTTGGTTGGATGTTGCAAGTCCTTCTGCATACCTTCTTTTAAAGATGTGTTCTTTTATAACAGTAACAGCTGAAAGTCTTACTACCTGGAACAACACTTACTGCAGGAATCTTTTGTCCAGGTTTCTCCCATTAAATTAATTCAAAATTCACATGCAGAGGCATTTCCAACCCCAGTTCATTGGCAACATCACCTCCTTCCTGTGTTCTTCTGTTAGTTCCTCTGGTAGTGTCTCTGTTTATACAACATAATCTGGTTTTCATTTTGAACAACTTTCTTGTCTCATCCTCACATGGCTTGTCATCTCTTGTTCGTTTTTAAATGTCAGATTCTGTCTTTGATGGGCTGATGGTGCCAGCTCCCTTCCTCTTGTTTTTACATCTTCATCACCTTTCCTATGCTTACCCTCACATTTGGAAGGAGCTCTCTGAAACAGCAACAAAGCAACTTTCAAGTCAGTTTAGAAGACTTTTTTTTTTCCTGTGATGCCTTACAGAAACCTTGACAAGTTGATAGTGTGCCAAGGCAGATCCTTTTCATGCTGTCTGATATTTCTTGTATTCCCTGGCTGTCTGGGAGCCTCAGATGTTTTCTGTTTCAAAGAGGGATCTCCTTTTTGAGTCACCTACCTCAACAGGGCCTGGGTCCATGATCAGAGGGACAGTGAAATAAGCTTTGCTTTATTGTAGGCACAGACAAAGAACTGTCTCAAGCATTTCACTCTTTTCACCTTTTTTCACCTTTTTCACCTTTATTTTCACCACTCTCACCTTTCCTCCTTTCCTCACACTACAACTCTGTTCATCTCAGCTTCATAACATTGGTGATAAAACAAAAGATAACCACATCTCCAAGAAACTAGCAAGTTGAGCATCACCTAATGGTAGACAATATAATTTTTTGGCTTACAGTTTGCATGGTTTCTGTGGACCTGAGCTGGATAGAAGTAAAAAATGGGTTTTGTAGAGCAGTGAAGAAGTCTTTGCAGCTTAACTGGTTACAGGACATGACTTAGGAGGGACCAGCTCTGGCAGAGGTTGTTTTCAAAAGTATCTTCATCTACTTGCCCTCCAGATGTGGGAGAATGGGACCTGACCCCTGGGCACAGTTTTGTGGCTTCAAAAATAAGACTCTTTTTCAGAAGATCAGTACTTGTCCCATGCAAGCAGAAGAGCACAATTGTGAGGCAGCTAGATGGCACGCGCCTTGAGAGGTTTATTGCAGGACAAGAATCCATTTGCATTCTTCAGAGAGGAATATAATAAATTTAAAAACCTTGTGTTCTGTCTTAGATAAAATTCAAATAGTATTTTACCTTAGGTAGCTCTAGCTAGTGATGGATGTGTCCATGGGAATCTTAACCGCAGACCCAAAGTTCCTTGCCTATGCCCTCAGCTTCATGGTGTATTCACAACATTCATCCGACCCCATGCTGGCAGGTGCTGTAGCTGGGGGTGTCTCATTAAGGTGCTGATAATACAAGGTGTGAGGCTGAATATCTGGGTGTCATTTTCTGAAAACAAAACAGAGGCAATTGGTTTTATAGAGGATGTGAAAGAAGCACAAAGAGCGAACAAATTGCGGAACTTCTCTCTTCTCTCTTCTCTCTTCTCTCTTCTCTCTTCTCTCTTCTCTCTTCTCTCTTCTCTCTTCTCTCTTCTCTCTTCTCTCTTCTCTCTTCTCTCTTCTCTCTTCTCTCTTCTCTCTTCTCTCTTCTCTCTTCTCTCTTCTCTCTTCTCTCTTCTCTCTTCTCTCTTCTCTCTTCTCTCTTCTCTCTTCTCTCTTCTCTCTTCTCTCTTCTCTCTTCTCTCTTCTCTCTTCTCTCTTCTCTCTTCTCTCTTCTCTCTTCTCTCTTCTCTCTTCTCTCTTCTCTCTTCTCTCTTCTCTCTTCTCTCTTCTCTCTTCTCTCTTCTCTCTTCTCTCTTCTCTCTTCTCTCTTCTCTCTTCTCTCTTCTCTCTTCTCTCTTCTCTCTTCTCTCTTCTCTCTTCTCTCTTCTCTCTTCTCTCTTCTCTCTTCTCTCTTCTCTCTTCTCTCTTCTCTCTTCTCTCTTCTCTCTTCTCTCTTCTCTCTTCTCTCTTCTCTNTCTCCTCTCCTCTTCTCTTGCCAGAGTGACAAAGCCATTTAGGTTTTTATTGACCAGTGTGCCTTGATCTGCCTGATGACATTTCCCAAGATTAATGTGTCTGTTTCTTGACAATGCATATGCTTCATGATGCATCACAATTAACCACTGCTACTTGGTATGACAAGCAGGGACTCTTTATCTGTAACTGCATGACTTCTATCTGAATTTCAAATGGCAAGTAAACAGACACTTCTCTCATCTACCTTTTTGAAGTAAAAAAACATAAAATTGAAATTCATGCTTAGGTTTCCAGTAAGATGTACGATATTTTGGAGAACAAATTGGACTGGAAAACTGAACAACAGAACACAAATTATACCCAACAATGTATACGATACTAAAACCACAGCATCTTCTATTATTATAAATTCTTGACTTTATAGCTTTATTTATTTGTGCTGATAGAAATGTCAAATTAATATTTATAAACTCTCTTTAGTGGATTTGCTGGAGGTTTTTGGTTTGTTTTCAGGCTTGTCAGGCTAATGTTATTCAGGATTGTCAAAGTGCATTTTTTAAACTCAATGTGAATTTCACATTTTGACTGAATTCTGGAGTGATGTATCATTGTGTTTAGCTGAAAATTTGTGATTGATCCATTTGTCTTTAACATGAATCTTCATGTACATAAAGATAAACTTGTGTGCATTTGCCTGAAGCCACTGAGTCTCCATCATAATTACTACAAGCATCTCTGGAATAAGCTCAGTTAGAAACTTTTTACTAGTTTAATTAAACTCACTAGCTAAACATAAAACATTAATACAGGTATACAAATTTACTGAACCATTGTTTAAATGTTTGGCAAAATTTTTAAATTTTTCAAATATGTCATCACATAAGATGAATTTTGATTTTATCGATAACAGGTTCCCCTAATGGGATTTTCAGAGAAGCGGTCACGAGAATTAAAACTGTCCTTGGCATATTTGTCTATTTTCTCACATTGTTTTGGGTGCAGATTCTTCCACTCATGTTATGCAGACCTCCAATAGCTAAGAGGTGATGATGACTACACGTCCCTGTTAAAACTGCAATAGACATGAAACAATGATCTAAAAATCAATTATACTTACATATATGTTGAAAGAGGATCCAAATCTGTTGAATATTTTTAGTCATTTATTGGAAAAGTAAAGCAGATTGAGCTTTACTTTGTTAATTTATTTTCTTGCTTACTTCTTTGTTTGTTCCCATTCACAGAATCACAGAATCACAGGATATTAGGAGCTGGAAGAGACCTCAAAAGATCAGTATTCCTTACCCCTCTTGATAATATTATTTGCTTCTGATCTTTACACGGTCCCTTTCTGTCAGCAAGTTTACCTTTCTCATGGAAGAGTCCTAGCTGAAACATGGCATTCTGAATGTGTGGAGCATATTTGAATAATATAATCTATGTCACAATAAAACTAAAATAAATAAAACCAAAGTAAATGTCACAGGTAGTGTAGTTTTAATAGGGCAAGACATGGCATCATTGAAGAAGGTGCAGTGAAGATTTCTGCTCTATGAATGTTTGTAATGAGAAAGTTTGACAGGATGTGAGAATTCCTAAGGAATGGGATGGTAAACAACAAAATGTTTTTTGTAAAAACAAACACAACAATAATCAGAAATCCTATTTAAATACTGTTCAGGAGGGGCCATTTTATTTAAAAAAAAAAAAAGAGAAATATCAGAGCTCAAGGAGTATGATGGAGCTGAATGAGGTGAGACATTCTGATATGGAAAGGGATTGAAAGAACTGATACTTGTCATTTAGGAAAGAGAAAAATAACTGAAATGAATAAAAGGATACAAAACCACAAGAAAGAAGTCGAATTCTTTCTTTCTTTTGGCATGAAAAAGCTAAGTTTTAAGAATTAAGAACTGAAAATTGTGAAACTATGGAAGCATTTTTTTAAAGGGAAAAGGCCAGAGTACAAAATCCAAGCCAAATAAAGTAAACAACAAAAAAGATGTTGCATATTTTATGTGCACATCTAAAATACTCGGAGTTATGACTGAAGGCAATGGCAATGAGGCTGCTGAGGGCCTGGAGAATAAATTCTGTGAGCAGCAGCTGAGGGAGCTGGGTTGTTTAATCTGCAGAAGAGGAGGTTGAGGGGAGACCAAGTTGTACTCTACAACTATCTGAAAGGAGGTTGTGGAGAGACAGAACTGGCCTTTTTTTCTTTAGCAATGGGTGATAGAATAAGAGGAAATGGTGTCAAGTTATGCCAGAGGAGGTTTAGATTATTAGGAAAAACTTCATCCTAGAGAAGGTTGTTAGTCATTGGAACAGGCTGCCCAGAGAGGTCGTGGACGCTCCATCCCTGGAGGTATTTAAAAGACAGATATGGTGCTGAGGGACATGGTTTAGTAGTGGATGGCAGGTTTGGGTGATGATTGGACTTGATGATCTAAAGAGTCCCTTTGAACCAAGACAATTCTATGATTTTATGAAAGGATCTGAAATTTCATGTCTCATGACTTAGGCCTGCCACCAGCAGGGATGAGGATGTGTACAAGATAGCCCCATCTCTCCATCACGAAGATTTTGTGCTCCTACCTAATGAGTTTTTGACTGGTCAGAGTTGGGACTGGACTTGCAAGTTGGTGGTCTGGTACTGTATTGTAGTCCCTGGGAAAGATTAAACAAGAAATCCTTAATGTGACATGAAGCTGCTTTAACTGAGTGCTGAAGTTTATATTTCCCTGGTATAAATTAAAACAGCAGACTTGAAGTGTATGTAAATTATTTATTATTTTTGGCTGGGTGTCAGGATAACCCTCTTTTGATGGTAAACAGAAACAAACAATGATCTTAAACTTTTAGTGCTATTAATTCACTTTTTGCTCTATTTAATCCAATATTAAACTTAGAAAAAATACTCTAAGATAAATACTGAACTTATTTGATCTGTATATTCTGAGGGATGTAGGATGTGAAGACAAGAGGTGAACAAAATACTCCTGAAGTGCAGTTCCACCTTTTATTTTTTTATGAATCTTTTCCAGAGCAAATCACTTTCTTTGGTACTGTTTCCACATGGCTTGTCCTTTGAAGCCTTCATTCAAAGACAATTTAGGTGTACCAGGTGGAAATCTAAATTTAAGTCCACGGGTACTAATTTTTTAGGAATTCTTTGAGCAATTTTGATTGCTTTTTCCACAAAATCATTATATTGTGGATGATCTAGATTCAAAGTAATGTACTTAATTTTTTTTCAAAGCATTTAAACTCAGAACCATCACATTGTGACCCATTATTTATCATTAGCATATCTGGTGTCGCAGGTCCAGGATTTTATATATAAAGTCTTTGCATGCTTACGTGCATAGGTAAAGCTAGAGATTTCATTTTTGTATTTTCTAGAAAAGACACTTCAGGTTAAAACATGAATAAATTCCTGGCATGGAGAAACATTTTAATATATTAATAGATATACTTCTTGAATTATCCTCATGGGGTATATTGTCAGATTTCCTCCCTCCCCTTCCCCCACTCCCAGTTTTGCATCAGTCTGATATTACTGAATAAAATGACATGAAGTGTCATGAAATTCTTCAAGATTGTTAAAGGGATTGTGGTTATAATTTATCAAATTAGGTGACAATATCTGGTGTTTTTTTGGGGAAAGTCTCAGCTTATGGTGTAGCACTGGCAGACAAAATCATCTGCAATAGGAATATATAAGACTCAAGTGTTTGTTCCACTTGATGACATTTGTGTCTGAGCAATGCTGGGACATTTCTAGGAACACTTAGGACAGGACTACTGAGTTTCATTATCTTTGTCTTAAATTCTGTTGACAGCTTTCCAATGCCATTAATGGCATCACAGAATCGATTTTATACCTTCATAGGCTTCTGTTCTAACAGCATAAGCTCTCATAATGAGCCTGAGCATTTGCCATCTTTGCAGACCACGAATCAATGTGCTTTTTCCCTGAAACAATTACCAACCTTATCTTTTCAAGATTTCCCTTTATCCTTATGTCAAGCTCACATAAACCTACAACTAGAATAATTTCTCCACAGCATTATCTGGGGTTACCTGTCCGTATTGAGTGCAAGTATGTTTTCTCTTCAGATGGTTTCCCATTAACTTCAGCTATCACATTGAACTGCTCAGCCAAAATCTCACCACAGGCATTGGATGCCAATGCCTCTTCAACAATGCTATGATAGCAATCAGCTTCTGTTTAGTACATTTTGACTTTTGTTTCTTGCAAGTAAGAAAGATATTGTCAAAGGTGGTAGAGCTTAGAACTGGTTTTGGTCTGTTCTGGTCTAGCCCTCCACACTGGTTTTGCAATTTCCTTCTATTTGCAGTCTGTGGATGCTTCTGGAAAGGTTTTTCTAATCCATTCTTTTCCTTTCAAAACCCATACTTGGGGTTTTCTGTGGTCTGAAACTTCAGAAAAGTTATTTCCTTTTTCCATTGTCTTGATAAGAAATTCCTCACATTCTTTTTTTTTCCTTTTTTTTTGTCTTTATTTTTTCCCCTCAGAGTTGAGGCTCTTATTCCCAATAATGTCTGATCAGTAGAGTGAGGAATTTCAGAAGTCCTCCAAAGTTACACATTTGCCTCAGCAATATCAAATCTGTTATAAATTACTCAATGATTTCCTCTTTTCTTTGAGTTCACTTATGAAATATATCTCTCTCAATAGCTTCATTTGTGTCTAGGATTTCAGTATTTATGCTTGTGCTGCACATTGAGATAAATAATTTTCTCTGCCTCTGTCACAAGCTAATGCACAAATCTGGTACATCTGTGACTGAAGTTATCACAAGAAAATCTGCCTGTTCTTATGTCTGCTTGCCAAAGTCTTGCTTCAACTTCCCTGTTTCCTCCTGCGTTTCTGGAGAGCTCCAGTTGCTTGGGAGTTTTTACTGCTCCATTTCTTATTCACTGCTTGTCTTAGGTGTAATCTTCCATTTCTGTAGCTGTACTCCCAGTGTCAAACTGACAGGGGTGTATGTCATAGATTTAAAAATCTGAGTTAGGCTTTTATGTACTGAATCTTAAACAAATAAAGCAAGAAAGAGAGAGGATGGAGAAGAAAGAAAGAATTCTGTATGGGTTTTTATTATACAGTAATCAGTCTGTATCAGAGTGTTGCAGGGATTTAATTTCTAACACTGAGATCCTAAAAGGTCCAATCACCACTACAAAACTGTAAAACAAAAAGACTACTTATAATTTTAACCTTTTTTTTTTTTTTTCATTGTTTTACGCAAATGTGTTCATAGCATCAAGATTGAAGCTCTTAGAGACAGAAAAATTTCCAGTAGAGGTCAGGAGTAGAGAGCAGACCTATTGGCAAATTCAGGAAGGAAAGTTTTTTCTTATAGAAAATACTAATTAGGCAGGATCCAGGTGAGCCAGGTACTTAGATAGGATCTGGCCAAACTCTTTGCAGCTTGAACATCACCTACCCATGCACCTATCCCCTTCTTCCATTTAATAGTGTTCTGGGCAACAGCTGGTACCCAACTGGTTTCTGGTTTCTCTGTGTCACTGTCCTAGTTACCTCACAAGCAGCTCATCTGCTGTATGGTTCCCACCATCCCACCAAAAAGCCACCAGGAGACTTCAGGGATTTGAAAATCCTACCCTCGGGAGAGCCAGGAAAGAATAAATTACATTTTGATTCATTATATTTTTATTTAAGTAGTGGAGGTAGGAGTCTCCATCCTTGGAGGTATTTAAAAGATGATTAGATGCAGTGCTGAGGGAAGTGGTTCAGTAGTGGATGTCACTGAAGGTTGTGGTGATGGTTGAACTTAATGACCTAAAGGGCTCTCCCAGACAAGACAATTCTCTGATTTCATGATTCTATAATTTTCTCATGTTCCCAGCATTATCCTGGCAGTCAGAGTTTTGGTGCCATTTGTGGTGAGAAAACATTACATGTGATGATGGATTTCCATTTTCCAGACAGCTAAGTCTGTGATTGGCTCTTGGAGGTTGTATTTGTAGTCTGTCTTTGGGAAAATATTTTGGAAACATCTGTAAAACCCTATTTCAAATGTCTGAGTTTTGGCTCATTACAGATGAACACATTTGCCAAACTAAACTGAAAAAAATCCTCAAACAGTTCAGGACTCATAATTAGAAGATGTTTTTGCAAGAAAGAAAAAAAATTGGTTCTTCAGAAGATAAATGTGATTCGGGGAAAAATGAGATATTTTTTTACAGGTATTTTTTTAACAAAACAATACCATGTGTGATTGAATCATCTTGTGGAACACTTCCATTACATGGCAGAGTGCTATTTGCATTATGGACAGTCACTGACAGGGCATTTAGAAAAACCTGCTAAAGAAAAATCTCATTTTAAACATGAACTGATGGCAACTTTCAGGCTATAGGTTCTAATAAATGAACAGTGTTTATGGGAGATCATGAACTGGTAATAATACCTTGTACATAAACTTTGCTATTTTTCAGCTGAGTGTGTTTTCAATACTGTCAGTTTATATTTAACAAAGATTCTTGACAGCTTGTCTTTTAGATCACATTATTCTAGAAGCTTATTTATAATGAACATGATCTGAAATATTAAAGGTGTGATAACACCAGGAGTCTTGGAGATTTTGAATTGAGTCTTAAAGAGTGACTAAGTAAGGAAATTAAGTGTTAGGGCACGTTGCTTTTTGTTTCTTTTTTTTTTTTTTTTTAATAAATACATTTCCCTACTCCCTAACAGGTCGTTAGGTCATTAAAGGGCCAAGTTCTTTGCCTGCTCTATGCAAGATCAAGCCACATATTAAACAAATGCAGAACTGCAGTACAAATTCCAAAGGGACAGTAGTGACTACTCACCCCCTCAGTTTGCTCTAGGTGGGGTTTTTTTGCTGTTTAATTTAATTCTGTCTTCCAAGGATCCTGGATTTTACGTGGCTGCTGCTGTCAAATGACACTTCAACCAGAAGGTTGTGCTGCCATTCAACAAGATTTAGACAGCCTGGAGAGTTGGGCAGGGAGAAATTGAATGAGATTTAACAAGGGCAAGTGTAGGGTATTGCATCTGGGGAGGAACAACCCCAGGAATCAGTATAGGTTGGGGGCTGGCCTCTTAGAGAGCAGTGCAGGTGAGAGGAAATTGCGGGTCCTGGTGGACAGCAGGATTATCATGAGCCAGCAATGTGCCCTTGTGGCCAGGAAGGGCAATGGTATCCTGGGAAGCATTGTGGCTAGTAGGTCAAGAAAGGTCCTTCTCCCCCTCTACTCTGCCCTGGTGAGACCTGACCTGCAATATTGTGTCCAGTTCTGGGACACTCAGTTCAGGAGGGACATAGAATGCCTTGAAAGAGTCCAGTGCAGGGCCACCAAGATGATGGACTGGAACACCTTCCTATAAGGAGCTGAGGGAGCTGGGTCTCTTCAGCTTGGAGGAGACTGAGGGGTGACCTCATTACGTTTATAAATATGTAAAGGGTGAGTGTCAGGAGGATGGATCCAGGCTCTTCTCAGTGATGGCCAGTGATAGAACAAGGGGAAATGGGTCCAAGCTGGAACATAGAAAGTTCCATCTGAACATAAGGAGGAACTTTTTCACTGCAAGGGAGACAGAGCCCTGGGACAGGCTGCCCAGAGAGGTTGTGGAGTCTCCTTCTCTGGAGACATTCAAGACAAATCTGGACATGTTCCTGTGTGATCTAATCTAGGTAATCCTGCTTGGGCAGAGGAGTTGGACTAGATGATCTTTTGAGGACCCTTCCAACTCCTGACATTCTGTGATTCACGTTCAGTTTGGAGAAGCAGACTCCAGTGTTAATTAAATAATTGCCATTCCCACACAGTTACAAACCCTTCCTGTCCAATTTCTCTCAATTCATCATGAGTGCTTAAATTTTTCACCCTGACAGCTCTATAAATGAGTTCTCCAATGCTGAATGTATATAGCAATAAGAAGACTATTTACTTTTATTTTTAATCTAAGTAGAACAGCTTTTCAGCCTTTTCAGAAGTGACAGGGTTATCTGCATCCCTTATGCATACAAATGCAGCTTTGTGTGCTTTAGCCTAAGGGTATAACATAAACAATCTCTGTGATTTTAGCTGGACACCTCTGTCTTATCATTATAGATCCTCAACACGATGGGTTTCCTCAGACTGAAACAACATGTGGATCAACGAACAAATCAAGAGTTACTTAGCTGTTTTTAGTAGGTATCATGAGCCCTTTGCATAGATTCTGAATAGAGTTTGAAGGATCCCCCATAATCTTAAGATTTCTGTCTAATGCCATAGTTTGGTTTACTTCAGCTAGTAGAAAACCTCTTAAGTATTTTGTCTCATTAAAATGAGTCCAGGATGATAGTGCTACTCAGGTGCAGAAACAGTGTTATAAATGAGTGTTAAGATAATATGGTGTCTATCAAATGTGTGTTGGGGGATGGTTTCTATTATTCATGTTATCTGTTATGGCTGTCTCCAGTGGTGCAGTTCACAAATACACTGCAGAAGCGAGAGGCCCAGGTTGTGTCATGATTTCCTTAAACCAAAACCCACCCCTCTCCCCCTCCTTTCATCAGTTTTAAATTCCTGGCCATTAAGGACCGCAAGCTATTCCCTTCTCTTAGTAGGGTAAATCCATCACTTCATTAATCATTCAGCAACCCGAGCTCAGTCGTGGCTGCGGGCAGGCTGCTCTGTGTCAGATGTTCTCCTGCTGCCCTTGACTGTTTCACCGGCAATATAACCGTGCTAATATTTTCAGGGAGCTGTACCTGTTCCTTGTAAGCACCAGAAGTCTCCCTCTTGGTCATAATAGAGCAATCTCTCCAGTCTGACCTCTCTGGAAAAATGTTCCAAGGCTCTGACCTTGTGCTGGCAGGGAAAGCTGGTGTAGATGAAATGGCTACAACCTGCAGGTATGTCCTCCTAGCTCTTGCTAGGAGGTTTGTACATTCTGATGAACGTCCACGAAGCAGCAGAATGGGATGTGTTCCTTGTGGCCAAGCACATGGAGTTGGCAGCCCTTTCAGCCTCTCTATGTAGGTCTTCCCTGGTGCATACCAGGAAGGTGTGGAGGTATAGTCTGGTCTTTGTTCACCTGGTCTTCACACTCAGAAAAATTTGCTTAGCAGGTATTTTGCTTTTCTGTCACATCAGTGAAGGCTCCTGAGCAACCATGTGGGTTTTGCTGATTGATCAGTCGAGCTTGTTCCTATGACTTAATGACTGGGATTATGTCACTTGGCATTTGGCTCACTAACATCAGTTTTCCATTGTGGCTTTTTTTTGGGAAACAAACTGCTGAGAATCATAGTCCAACGTAACACATTGCTTTCCGTAATGTCCATTAGGTGTCCCCACATGCTGGCGGCTCATGGGTACTTTAATTACATCTTCTCAATTAACAGCGGTGCGCTCTGCATGCGTTCATTGAATGGAGCCCCAGATTTCTGCATTGAGCACAACACTGTAGCACTTTTACTTCATGCAAGAAATTCTCATTACTCAGAGGAACTTGAACATTTGCAGGCCGCTATTTGTCAGTTACCCCATCTGAACCTTAATTAATGTTGAATTTGTAAGTAGATAATATATAGAAAATGCTAATTCTGAGCCCATAACCACCTGGCATGTTCTTTCCTACCACTGTGCAGCTACTCTGTTTGCAATACAGAACGGTAAGAGAAATTATATGTAAATTAAATATACAGGCATAGTGCTATCAGCTTCATTTTTTGCAGCCGAAGACGCTGCTGGATCCCTTGTTAAAGCCCAAAGTTTTCTCCCATTTTCTAACTTGTTCTGTCCTGGATTTGTAAATATGTCTATGGACTGTTTTCTGCCTGAATCATTATCTTGAAATCTGACAGAATCTCACAGGGATAAATCAGCTACTCACAACACTACAGACAGGTTTTTCTGTACATGGGTGGGTGGTAATAGGAATAATCTCAGTCTTCTTTACTCCCTCCTCATTTTTGTGATCATTAGGCCTTCACCATTACGGTGTTGACAAGCATCTGCAGATCTCCCACAGCACTGCGTCTGCGCCCTTCTAGCCTAACTCACTTTGAAAGGCTGGCTTCACATGGCAAACCCTGTGTTTATTAGTTATGATAGACCTTTGAGTTAAAAACACAAGCCATTACATCACAAACAGGTGAATTAAATCCAAACAAGCTCACAGAACTAGAGCTTGCCCTCCTAATCTGCCATGTGTTTATCTGTGTGCCTTTGATTCATCCTATTTTTGAAACACCGCAGCAGAAAAATAACCTAAGGTCTACACTAGCTTTTTTAAGAGTCCAGTGTGCAAATAACCACCTCCACTTTGGCAGAGCTCATATGTGAGCCCAGTAGGATCTAAATCCCTGCACACATGAGGAGTTTGAGCTTGCCTAGCACAACCTGCAAGGGTAACATCCCATGGGGCAATAGCTTTTTTTATTGCCCCTTCGTGGTGATGCATTTCTTCTCTCAGTCACAGAATCACAGATTGAATCACAGATTCACAGAGTGACAGGCATTGGAAGGGGCCTCTGGAGACCATCTAGTTCAACCCCACTGCCAGAGCATGTTCTCCTACAGCACATTGCACAGGACAACATCCAGGTGGATTTTGAATATCTGGATGGAGACTCCGCAACCTGTCTGGGCAGCCTGTCCCAGGGCTCTGCCACTCTCACAGTAAAGAAGATCCTCCTCATTTCCAGGTGGAACTTCCTATAGTCCAATTTATGCCCATTGTGTCTTGTCAAGACAGTAGGTGAAAGCAGTCACCCAGTCAAGAGGAGGTGAAAAATAAGTTAAAGCTTCAGCAGGTTCAGACATGAATTCCGGTCACCAGGAAGAAGCTCTTGACTGCAATTTCCCAGACTGCAATTTCAGATGGAAGCAGTCGTGTAGGGAACCAGTAGATAGACTTCACCAGTGCATCTAATCTAGTAACAGAATATCAATCTTGTTAATGAGGACTTGTGCCTTTCAGGAACATCCAAACCATTCTCCAGCTCCCAAAGAATGTATTTAGTGTTAGTGCAGCAGTCAAGGACAGTAACTCTGCTTCCAGCTGTCCACATGGCCTTTCAAAGGCAAGAATGTTGAACTTGACTACTCGGAGCTAGGACTCTCCTAACAGCATGGAGTACCTGTATGTTTCTCCATAGCCTTTTGTGTGGATTTTATACCCTCTCTCTATACTTCTGGAAAATGTTTGGTGGTGTAGGTATAGAAGATCCACTGCTGTCAGTGTCAACAAAGGAGAAAAAAATCTGATGTTACTTCTAAAATTTGTGATCTACACATAGAGAATTCAAAGTTGCTGTCTGTAGACAGCTTTGCAAGTTCTTGTTATATTTGTCTGCCGTCAGAGAACTTTTCAATAATTTATTTCAGATAATTAGTATTTATTAATTATATTCTTACACCCAATATATAATTTGAAATCTTTCCTCTTTATTTTAAAAAATGAAGTTCACTTCCTGACATTTTTTAAATAATGGATGGTATTGTACTTTCTGACATGATTTATCATTCCAAGAACTGATAGAATATCATTATCCTGTTAGAACAATGCTTAGCTGTTTCTTACATCAAGCATAACAAAAGACGTATAAGACAGCTTAGCTTATCATGTTTGATTTCATCAAAACATGATAGAAATACTAACAAATTGATCTTCATGATGTTAATGTGCACTAGAGAAGTGCTTATAACATGTTGAGTGAATTACCAAGGGCAATAGAGTGAGTTAGCAGCAGAATCAATGTTAAGGCTCTGTTTCCCTGATTTCTGTCTGCTTTGGGTTTTTTAGGGACAAAGGGTATTTTTTTTTAATCAGTATTTTTATTGTTCTAGAAAAAAAGAACCTCTCAAGGAAAGGTCATTATTTTCCAGGTATTATGAGTGGGATATTTTTTTTGGTTCCATCCTCTAATTTAAGATTGTTTAAATAGCAAAAATAATTAGCAGCAGAGTTTTGGAGGTGCAAGTGCAGTGTCTTTCTGTACTGTCTTCAGGCTCCAGCTTTGACACTGCTTACAGAAGCTTGGGCACGTAGAGACACATAGGTAGCTGTGGGTGCATGCCTGAGATGGAATAGGGTCAGGAGGCATTTACAAAGCTAGAACGGAGAGCAAGTCTGTGTGCACCGTGTCTGCTGTTGCTCCTGGGAAGCTCTGAGAAGTTCCCATCACTCATCAAGTCCTGAGCTGCTCCATGTTCCTGTGGCATCTAACAAGGGGTGTTAGCACATATGAGTGCAAACCCATCTCTGCTGCTCCAGCTGTCAGCATCCATGACATCCAACTGAGCCTGTGAAGAGATGTGACAAACTTATTTTATCTTCAGAATGCACCTCAATCCATAGAAAGGCTCAATAGAAATCCCTACAGTGTGCAACCTATAATAATCTCAGCAGCTAACAACATTTGCTGTGTCTGTCCCCTTTGAAATCAGCTTGATTTAGCATTTCTGTGTGTAAAATGGTTGCTCTGAGCTCCTGCTATGCCTGAAGTTAAGGTGGGGTCTCTCTCTGTCAGAAGTGCATCATTATATGGAGCTGTGCTCAATTTTTTCTTCGTTTTCTGTGATAAGACACTGAGGCATGTGATATGCTAATTCGAAGGCTGTGGGTCACTTCCTTCATTAGAGTTTATGTAATGCCTTTTAATTAGCATATCCTTTCTGCTTCCTTGGGCTTTACTGTCAGACGGTTTGAAAGATGCTGTAGTAAAACTTAGCAAATTATTTCTCTTGAAAAGTTATATTTTGTTAATAATCACAGTACTTTATCTCCCTGTGATAAAGATCAAGCCTGATATAAAGAACGGTGAATTTGGGCACTTAATATTTTTTTTTTGGTAAGTAATTCTGTCTTGATACCTACTGCAAGTTTTAAGGGGTGAAAGTCACTCTTCAGGGAATGCCACAGAAATTCTTCCCCGGAAGAATCATTAAAAAAATTTGCAACATTGTTTTTTTGCTGGCCAGGGGAGGGGGTTTGACCAGATGGTCTTTAAAGGTCCTTTCCAATCCAAACCATCCTCCGATTCTGCAATTCATGAATAAATACACAAGTTCATACTGAGTGAAAACGTAAGTTGTTGAAACTAAAAAGAACTTGTACCAAGTCCATAAACCAATCAATGAGAATGAAGATAATGAGAGTAGTAAAGAGATTCTAGACCTTCAAGGACTTGTGTAAGAGATACAAAATTTTCTTGTTCCTCTTCTGGAGACCAGCAAATGTCAATGAGTTTACATGAAGTCTCTTAGCTGTTACTAAATCCCTGAGAATGTAAAGTGAAACAAGTTCAAGCATGACAAATGAAGGCTTTTGATGTTCATAGAAACCTGCAATACAAGGTTAGACCAATTAGTGCAGTGACTGTAAATGTTAAGTGTGGACAACTAAAGTCACAGACACTCCGGTGAAAGGGTTCATTTAAAATATAATTTATTACATCAGAGTAGCAATCTTAAGGATTGCAGTAGACATTGTGGCAAATATGTTCAAGGGTCATAAGCCAGAGTTGATAAAAGTACAACCCATAGTAATTTAAACTTGTGTAGAAACATTCATTTAAAGTGTTTAACAAACATTAATTAATTAAGCTGTGCAACACCCCACTGTGAGCCTATGGGTAAGTCAAAGCATTCGTATCACAATTTTACAGAAGGTTAAGCTGAAGTGCAGAGAGATTGATTTGCCTGAGGTCACACAGCAAGTCAGTGGAAAAACTGCAAATAGAATCAGCAGCCTGAAGTTCTCTTTTCCCTGTTTTTACCACTTACATTACACTTCCCACTAGTAAAATGAAGGGGAAGAAAGAGGCGGATGAAATGGTGAGACTTGGAATATCGTTAACCCAGTTTTCTACACACGTTCTTGCTTTTTCTGCAGCTTAGGCACGTATCAAAGGGATAGGTTGGTTTTAAATTATTGAGAACTTTATTCCTTCTCCATCTATCCTTCGTGTGCTTCCTTTTAGAGGCAAACATTGAAATACTTGCATCTTCAGAATTAAATATATCTGAGCAGTAAGAAGCAGCCCTCTTGAGTTTCAGGCTACACAGTCATCCTCTGTCCCCTGCAGCTCACAGGGCTCTGCATTCACTCACTGCTCTTTGCCCCTGCTTAGCCTGGCTTATGAGCAGGCAACCACTTGTACTGGGAGTGTGAGAGATGAAGATGGTGAATGCAGCCCTGTAGCAGAGTATGCTTGACTTCTGCAAAGCAAGCGCCTCACCAAAAATGAGGACTGAGCTGTGGGTTAGTGCCTTTCATGTTGCTTGATGGACATATGATGCCACACACTAGAGAACTGGGCTTGTATCCTTTGGTGTCAGAATAAAGTTGGTTATTGAGTGCAGATGGTGATGCCCCAGTAAAAGGCAGAGCCTTGGGCTAACTATGGACTGTTCCACTGAAAGTAGATTGTGAGGTGTTTGCAGCAAAAGGGCAAGAGAGGTGCAGAGGGGAAGATGTTCCTACATGAGACTTTGAAGTAGAGAGATTAAAGGTGTTGCTCTGGAAGGTGAAAGATCTGGAAAGGAAGATTGTATTTTAATGCTTTCTCTTAGGTTTGTATTTACAATGATGTTCAAAAGGGGTTGGGTGTGAAGAAGGGGTTCAGAAGGGCTTGGGTTGATCAGGCATTGGAACAGGCTGCCCAGAGGGGTGGTTGGAGTCACCATCCCTGGAGGTGTTAAAAAATGTGTACATGTGTCGCTCCAGGAAATGGTTTGGTTGGTATAGTGGTATTGGACAGATGCTTGGATTTGATGATCTTAGAGGTCTTTTCCAACCTTAAAGATTCAATAGTTCTATGCTTCTTTCCATGTTGAAGAAAAGGGCCATTATTTCTAAATCCTTATGGATTTCAATGGGATTTTCCTAAAGAGTCTCTTACACTGCCTTGGGAAAGTGTCTCTGACTTAGATTTCTTGCTTTTGCGGTTCCATGGACAACACCCTCAAGCCCTACACAAGGAATTTACCATTAGTATGTTTTTCATGTATTCAGCATTTTCTTAAGGTACTGGCTGGGTATCTGAGCGGCCTGCACCAGTCCACAACAGACTTGATGGGGTGAATGAGGGAAAATGCTGGGATAGGTGTGAGACCAGTATGTGACATTTCTTGTCTTGGGGGTCACATTGATTTACCATCACACACTACATATCCAGCCTATTCTCAGCACAGGCAGCTTCAATTACAGAAGTGTCTTTCCTTTGGAAGCAGTTGGAAAAAGATGTAATATACCCTGAGGTACAAGCCCTGTGCAGGTATGATAGCGAGTTCTGCGTGGTGTGGGCTTCCAGATCTGGACAAATGCCACAACTTGACCTCTTTGCTGCCTTCAGAGCCCCAGCTGCTTGTGATGCCTCATGCATAGGAGCAAAACACCCAAGGAAGGAAGATGAGGATGCAGATCTTTCTGGATTTTACAGTTTCAACAAACTGGGTGCTGCTGGGAGGTATCTGATGAAGTGACCCCATGCTGGGGTGCTACCTGCAGCTACCTCAAAGCCTTCAGGTTCCAAGACATGTACTCTAAGCCCTAAAGTTTCCATTTACCCTACCTACTCCCAATCTATTTATGCACTGCTGCAGTGGAAAAGCCAATATAAAAGCAATCTGACTTATAAAGGATTATAGAATGATGCATCCTTTCCTGGTTCTGGTCTGATATATACAGCATTTCCCCCCTCCATGTTCTGTGGGGAATTTTCAACTGGTTCCTTTCCAAGATTAAAAAGAAAAAGGTCAGGAAATATATAATCTGATTTATTTTCCTAATACTATTGCCTCAGAGTTGAAAATATAACTACAGTTTTGATATTGTATTTTATAGTCAAATTCTGTCAAGTTTTCCTAATTTCCTAATTATCTCTATTTAAAGAAATCGTATCTTGAGCACCTGAGAAACAAAATCACTCAATAAACAAATTATATAACCAAACAGTTTGCCGGTATTAAGCTCTCTGATACAGTTATTTAAGTGTATGTTGGAACCATCCATATGAACGTCTGTTCATAACTTCTGACACCCACTGTGGGGCCACACAATCCTCCGACAGGATCCGAAATGCACAGTAATAACTGTTAACTGCTGCACAGAAACAAGGGAAAATCTCTCCAGTAATGGCTCTGCATCCCACTCTCCACCCAACGAATAAAGCCTCTTCCCAAAGGTATGCGTTATTGTTGTCCGTAAATAACTTTCACAGTCTCTGCCGCACGCAGAGCGATGCGGAGTGCTGAAAGAAAAAGCTTATTTAAGCTTATAGGGAAAGAACTTGAACCAAACCATCATTTTTCCAAGAAAACTGTGGTTTTAATGCAAGGTTTGTTCTGAAGCTCAGCCTCGTGGTGCTTCCTTAGCTGTCACTTCTGAACACTTAATAAAATTAACAGCACTTGCTGTTTACATAGTTTTCTACCAGAAGAAAATCCTGGGATGGGTTCGATTATATGCCTGCTTGTCTGGCAATGCAAAGCAGCCAGTGTGTGCTCGTGATCCTGCTCTGACTCTTGCAGAGCAGGCATTGATCAGCAGTCACTGCCTGGCATGTTTAAAAGGAAACCTCACCGCAGGATTCGGGGTTTGCTGCTCTGCTCTTCTGCGGCTTAAGCTTCAGGAGCAGGATGAGCAACACCGAGTGTGACGTTTACTAATTTAATCTACTGTGCCAACTTTCAACTGTGTTTCTGTGCATTATTCAACCTGTCTCACAGCTTCTTTTCTTGTCCCATTGGAACCACAGTCAGCAGCTCTAGATGTTAACCATAACATATTGTCAATGGTGAATGCTCAAATCCAGACTGTGATGCTTATGTATGAACAAGAGGTTAGAATATACAGGCAAAGTGGCAGTAATACACTCAATATCATTCCCCAACAGGCTTAAATACTGACTTCACTGACCTACCTACCAGGCTTAAATTCTGACCTATTGCTTTCTAGTTTTTGCTTTTTAACATAAACTTTTCTCAGATAGAGAGGGCTGCAGCAATTATTTTGTCTTTGTGCACAGCAATCTGTGTTGAGTATTTTCTTCTCCCTGGATTTTGGACAGCTTCCTTGGAGGCAGATATTCCTAGCTGAGAAGTCTGAGAAAGCTCTAATGATATTTTGGGTATATTACAAAAGACAATCATGATATGATTGTATAGCACATCCAGAAGCACTCAACCCAAAATTTTAAAAATACATCTATATAACTGTTGCAAAAGTCATTAGCTACTAACCATTTAGTTATTTATTACAGCATGTAGACTGTTTCAGAGCTTTTTTGATAAAATGATATAATTTTGCTCAGGTATCTACCTGCATTGCAATGGTTCCTGCCCCAAAGAATTTCCAATCTAGATGTGCCAAAGATCATAGGATCATTGGAAAAATCAGGTCAGAAGGGACCTTGAAAGGTTGTCTGGGCCAAAGAGAAGGGATTTGCTTGAGCTCAAGAATCAAGACAGGTTAATAAAAGAAACAGTATTTCTTGCTGCCTACTTTGGTACATGTTCTACTGGAGTATGCTGCTTTTAATAGTTTAGGAACATTTATCAACTGTAGGCATTTGGCAGAAGACTGTTTCTCTGGCTTGCACTGCACCATTCCGCTGCCTGCTCGGAATAGAGAGCCTCTTCTCTCCGGCTGCGGTAATTCTTTCTGTTGGGTTAGCATCTATGTTTCACATGCACCAAAACCTTAAGGTTTGAAAACCTTGCCACAGGGCTCCTAAATTTCATTTTGTCTTGACATATCTCAGTGTTACCCTTGCCAATTGTAAGAAATAAGCCTTGAGCTTTTGTTTTATTATTGAATCTCATGCCACCTTTATTAGTGCAGACCCAAGGCAAATATGTGTGGAGCCCTAGGGATGAGATACAGCTGAAGTGAGAAAGGCATTTTTGAGTGCTGCTGCACTGAGGGATGCTAATGGGGGCAGGTTTAATCTCACCATGAGCGTAAAGCTGGGTACCAGCTTGAGAACTGGAGATCTGCCATTTCTCACACAGGGTCTGTGTCATAGTCCTGCTTTAGTTGAAACCTCATCCAATTTCAAGTTGTTCCTTCTCTTACTTTTTATTTTCTCCCTCTGATAATGGCTGTTTTACTCGATTTTACTTGAAAAAAAAACCCACAAAACATAGTGGTGTTTGGTGAAGTATGTAATTTAACCTCTCTCTGGACTGCTTCCATGGGCAGGGCCTGTAAAGCCCTTCACTGGCAAGCTGATAGTCTCCGATCACTTCCCTGCTACTTCTACTGCCTGAATCAGTTTTCCTTCTTGAACAACATCCTGAACAATCCTCCTTACTCCTACCTAATAATTCAGGCCAGATGGCTGAAGCTGACCCAGCATAATCTGCTCCCCAGGATATAAATGATGCCATTTAAACGTACACTGTAATGTTCCCTTTGCAAAAAAAAAAACAAAACCCAAAACCTTGCAGCAAGAGCCTGTAATAACTGACTTTATTTTGATTCGTGGTGTTCTGCCAGACAGTAGCCATTTGTGCTGGGTTACACAACATTAAAAGGTACATATCAGACACTATCCTACACATAGACAAAGAGACTGCCCCAAATTTCCCTGGAAGGAAACAGCTTGTGTTTGCATGTTGCCTCAGACCCCCATTCCACCTTGTCCCTGAATGCCCTGGAAAAACAGATGGGAGTTATACTGCAAAGCAAGTCAGGGCACTGGCACAGCCTAGGAGAAGTGAATTCCATGTCTAAGAACCTCAAGAAGGAGGTGAAGAAAAAAACAAAACAAAACAAAAAAACCCTAAAAAACCCCCACAGCTTTTTTTTTATCCTACAGAATATTAGTTCCCATTTCCAGTTTGAGTCTACAGAAATACGGTGAATAGAAAATTTGTTTCTTGGGTAATAGGATTCTACATTGCTAATGACATTGCAGTTAATTGTAAAAATGTCCAGCTATCTTCACAAGCAACAGACAACTACTGCAGATACCAGAGTATCAGTGTCACTTCTAAATGGTCTCAAGACATCATCCACACAGAGTGAAGAGGAGTGGTAACAAGATGTGTGTCATGAGGAAATGCTCTCTTGTTATTAAGCATAGGTGAACGTAGCAGCTTTTGGAATAGCCAGCAGCACAGCGTACTCCTTTCCTGGAGGTCAAAACATGCTGTGGTGGGCAGGTGTCTGAAAGCTGGATGGACTTTGGATAAGGTTTGGTGGGTGGAATAGTTGACACTGCTCTGTTACAAGTGGCCACATGTACTGTCACATCACTAGGGAGGCAGCATTTGCTGACACATGCAGTACAACTTCAGGCTAAGTGATGTACAAGATTATCCTTTTAAGCTTAATTGTTTGTATTCTATAAAATATAGATGGCATCAGAAAGCCTAGCATCAGCTTGTTTGTTACTGGAATACAAACTTCCCTCTTCCTCCCCTCATTTTTGTAAATGCAAAAGAGATACAAGACATTTTTCTCTCCACTCTTGATCTGGTTTTATCTCCCTCTCTTGTCTCCTGAATCTCAAGTTTGGTACTTGAGATCCTCACTTGAAATCTTCACTCTAGAGCATTGCAAACCTCTACCAGCTCAAGGTGAGCCCCTCTGTATTTTGCATCAGATTACTTGGAAAACCCACCTGGTGACATTCTCACTCCCTAACCCTTTGATTGCTCAAGTCCCTGCAAAATGCAGCTCCAGGTCACCTGGTGTTAAAGGGATGCATTGGGGTGTTCCAGCTGCTCGGTGCACTGGGATGCATGTGCCCTGCTGTGCATACAAGTACTGAGATGTAAATGGTATCTGCCAGTGATTCTCTGGATGAAAACCATATAGGGGCCAAAGCTGTCTCATTTACTTCTCAAAGCTATACCACCTCCAGCCCTAGGGCTACCAGCTGGTTTATGCTGAGTTACACAGCTGAAGATGGGTCAGTAGGAGAGAGAGAACATAAATAGGAGCAACTGGTGACTATCTTTCCCTTTAGACTTTAAATTACATCAGGGAATGTCACAGAAGAGTAGGGGTTGGAAGGGACCTTTGGAGAGCAGGATCACCTACAGCAGGCTGCACAGAACAACATCCAGGTGGGTTTTGAATCAATCCAGAGAAGGAGACTCTGCAACCTGTCTGGGCAGACTTTCCCAGGGCTCTGCCGCCCTCACAGCACAGAAGTTCCTTCTCATGTCCAGGTGTAACTTCCTATACTCCAGTTATGCCCATTGTCTCTTTTCCAATCCCTGGGCACCACTGAAAAAAAGACTGACCCCATCCTCCTGACCCCAACCCCTTGAGTATTTAACAGCATTGGTAAGATCCCCCTCAGTCTTCTCTCTTGTAGGCTAAAACTTCTCAAGTCCTTTAGCCTCTCCTTGTAAGAGAGATGTTCTAGTCCCCTCATCATCTTCACAGCTCTTCTTTGTACGCTATCCAGTAGCTCCCTGCCCTTCCTCAACTGGGGAACCCATCACTGCCCACAATATTCCAGATGAGGCCTCACCAGGACAGAGTGGAGGGGGAGTATCTTGATAAAGGAGGAGGCTTGTAGTAGTGACTGGCTCCTGCCTCATTCCCAGTATTGTTCCAGATCTGCCTATGCAGCTGCATCTACCCTTTCCTGAAAAGAGGACTTTTTAAATAACATTATCCTGGATCCACTGGTGATTCTGAAGCTACTACAAAGGAGTTGTTGATCACAAAGTGATGGAAACACCTTGTGTGCTTGTTTGTGGACTTCCACAGCTCAACCCTCATGGTTTGCCTCTCTTTGAGGCCTTGTGCTGTTTTTCTTAGCCAACCCTCTATGGTTCTTTGTTTGTTTTGCTTAGAAATGAAAGGAAGTATGAAAGTCTGTGATATTATTATTCCCTTCCTTTAATCTTTGCTCAAAAGTTAGTCCTTTCAGACCTCTAATCATCTGTCTTTGTCTGAATTCCCTTCAATTTGCTTCTATCTTTCTGGTGCTGAAGTGCTTACAGATGAATGAGAAATTGTATTGCTTTATCTTATTTTTCCTCATTAGAATGCTGGCATAAACCCATGGTCACAGAAGACAGAAAGGAGTTTGGGTTATTCAACAGCTTTGACTTTTCAGATTATTTAACCCCTTGCAATGAGAGCTGTAAAGCACTCCTGTAATGAATGGATATTGTGATGCATATAAATTGGAAGAGAAACTGCACTGGAATAATGGTTGCAGGGTTGCAGCACCAATTGCTGAGTTTCAGCAGCCTGTTCACTTTGTCTGATCATACATATTTTTTCCTGTGTGGCTGCTGGCTGAAAGAAATGTTGCTCTTCTCTACAAATAAGACATTGTGTTTTCTAGCTCTTCTTCATTGTCCAAATTATTTTTTTTATTTTTATTTTTTATAAAAATGGTTAGGTAAGAGTTAGCACAAGTCAAATTGAGCCTTGATATATATATATATTAACAGCAGTAAACAATACAAGACTTCACACTGAGAAATTGCTCCAGCTTTAGTAAAATAAAGTGCTCCCTGGTGTATCTATAATGGTTAGATCTGCTCTCTCTGGCACAGATTTGTAAGAAGAAAGGGGGTCCTTGCAATTTGCCTGCAGAACACAGACACAGTGATTTACGACACACTTGTCTGTGGGCATTTGTAAAGTAATACTGATGTGTTCTCTACCATGCTGATGTAGAGAAAAATAGTTTTCCTGCTTCCCTGGTGATGAAATTATCCCAAATAGAATGTATCATGACATCTTTAGGATTGCTTCATATTAGAATATATATAATTTCTTGTATGCAATTTATCTTTATACAGCAAAACTGACAAAACATTTGGGTTAGGCTAGAGGAAGACTAAGAAGAGTTTATTAAATAAAGTAATCTCTTAAGAAGAAAATGAACAAACTCAATTGGACTGAAAATCCAGTGAGATTCACAGACACTTTAAACAAACAGGCATTCATTGCTTAACAAAATCTTTGGCGTGGTACAGAGATTCAAACGCTTCATCTGGAGAGGTGTTTAGTGCTCATGGAGTTTATCAATAGCAATGTTACCTTTTTGAAATGAAATCTGAACTTGTTTTCATAGGAGGGAGGGCGGGCATATAGTGCCAAAAAATCCTACATTTTTCATTTGTCTGAAAATTTAGTCTTTTTGTTGAATTATCATCCTGTAAACCCGCATTAGGAGAGAGGCTGTATTTTGGTCATTTTATGTAACAGTTGTCATGCTCTAACAACTACTTTTTATGACCTTGGCTCCAGGCTTGCTTCTACAGCTGCTTGATACCACCTCCTATACCCCTCTTTTCCCATTCTCATGTTTCCCCTCCTCGTATGCCTGCACCTCTCACAAAATGGAGATAACTCAATAGAGCATGTTTTACTCAGAGTAAATTACAGATCTTATTTTCTGCTATCCTTGATTGACTGCAACTTACTGGCTGCCCTTGTTCCATAGAAATGGCAATTTTAGCTTACGGAGTAACAAAGCAACCAACTAAACGAATGGTCTGTGCTTTCCTCTGTAACCGCCTAAGTGCACTGAAACGCTCTTCTCTGCACACCAGTGATCATTATTCCAGTGGAAGTGAGCCACGGCCTCCTCAGAATACATAAGGACCTTTACAAAGACACTGAGCTTTTAATAATTATTTTTCACACATGCAAACAGGGCTCACACATTATTTTTAATAAAAACACTAGGGTGAGTCGGTCTTTAAAGTTAGAGCGAGAGCATCGTTCTGCTGTTCCTCGACTGACTACTGTCAACCCAATTAATACTCAGATAATGACAGCTATGCCAGCTGAATGCCACTGCCAGAGGGCAATTTCTAGTTTATTTCTGCAAAGTATTTATCTGGAGATAATTGCATATTAGCCTGATATGTTTTACTTGCAGCTGCAATACAAATTGACCTGGCATCAAATCATATATTACAACTGTTTGCAATTGTACTATGAGAGTCTGAAATGACCATAAAAATCTCCCCCCCAAGTGAGTATCAGGAAACTTCCATTCTCATTGCAACTATTCTAGAGCTTTCAATTTTAAAAGTAGGTCCTAGTTTTAATGATGAAATTTTATGTTCTTAGCAATGTGAAATATAGTCTTAGAAATATTTCTGTGACATTGAATTAAAATGTAAATTAAACTCTCTAGAACATATCTACTCCCTATGTTATTAATTTGAAAATTAAAATTTCTGATAATTTTTTCCCATTGTGTGGGACAAAGAGAATACATAACAAACTGGAAAGTTATAAAAGGAGTTAGAAGAAAAGATCAATTTCAGCTGTTACTAAAGAGGGAGGAAAGGCTCCTAGAAATCTGGACAGAGACTTTATGTAAGGATGAGCACCCAGCAGGGTACTTGTGACTGCCCCTTGGAAGATGCAGAAAATCAGGCTGTCTCTGCTGTGTGCCTCTCTGTGCCTCCTGTTCCTGCAGTTCTGCTTGGCACATGCAGTGCAGTTCAATCTCCTGTTGCATGAGACAGCATATAACAGAAAGTTGATGATGTACCTCCATGGCAGGTTATTATAGTCAGGAATGATGTCTTCCTGGCCCAGAGGTGGGCTCTGACCTTGTGTGACAATATCTCCAGCTACCTCTGAAGTTCAGACACAATTCCAGCATTTTTCTCTTCACCAGACAGGCTCTATAGCTAATGCTGGAAGACTTTTCTATTCTAGTTCAAGTTTTTCTGGGAAACTTTTTCGTTTTTGACATACTGGAGCATCCTGGGATGATTTGGCTTTTGATATTGTCAGGTGTAGATTTATCACAGCTTCCTTTAAGAAATATTCACCAATTGTCTCGTTACCTTGGGCTACTACTAATTCAATACAATTTAAGATATATAACAAACAGAACATTTATTCACAAAATATAAAATAAAGGAAATAAACTCACAAATGTTTATGAAAGATATTGTGTTGGTACAGTAAGCTTGATTTTCCCCTATAACTTCTTTGCTTAATACCGAAAAGTTTTTTTCTGTCCCATTCTCTTCCTTTCCTGAAATACATCTGTCAAGGGTCATGCCTTCCCACCCTTTTTACACCTCAGGTAGTGCTCATTAGAGAGTCACTCATTGAAAGCAGGGTTTTTATAACCAGTCCCTCCTGGATACGGGGGATATCCAGGTAGATGAAATTTCTCCCTCTAATGGTTTTCTTTCTTACCCAGGACAAAGCGTGTTCATTTTTCTTAATTAAAATAATGCAATTTTGGGGGTGGGTTTTTTTGCTTCTTTGGTGAGTCAAATATTTCTGTTAGGCAATGTGTTATATCCTCTTTGTGACTGACTAAAACCTGCTTGTCCCATGGAAGGGAAACACGTCGTTTTCCTCTCCTTAGGTCATTATGTGCACAGGTTTCAGTGAAATGGTTTTCACTGCTAGATCTTGCACACCTGTTCATACCCCCTGGAAATAAGTGTGATAGAAACAACAGAGCAGGATGTTAAGCCCTGCCTCCTGCTTATTCTTGGCTGAAACCAAACATTACCTAGCTACTTCTGAATAACAAGAGACTGAAGTGATGAATCCACAAAGTATTCCTTCAAGTTGTGAATCCCACTTAAAAAAAAAATCCCAAATGAACCTGCAGGCAGGGCTGGGAGGGGATGGCTGAGGTGCTTGGGGTGGGTGACAACAGCAAGCTTCTCTCAGAGGCTTTTATATCTGCAAATTTCTAGTTTACTGTGCAAAATCTGTGACTGACTTCTCCCTGTGTAAGGGTTTGTTCTACCTATATGGTTGAGGTGTAGATATAACACATTCTTTTAATCTCTTCTAAACTTATTCTTTTATATTGAAACGATTTGTAAGAGCCTCTTTAAAATGAGAATATACCTCAAGAGTCTCATTGCCATTTTAGAAACCAAACTCGCATGTCAGTGCTCGCTACTAGAAATGTAACGTGTGTCTATCATTATGATGAGGAGGGCCAAAAAAATGATCAAAGGGCCCCTCTCCTATGAGGACAGGCTGAGAGAATTGGGGTTGTTCAGCCTGAAGAAGAGAAGGCTCCAGAGGGACCTTACAGTGGCCTACCAGTACCTGAAAAGTGTTTATAAGAAAACTGTGGTAAAACTGTTCTCAAGGGCATGTTGAGATGGGATGAGGCGTAATGGTTTTAAACTGTAAAAGGGAATAATTAGGTTGGTTAGAGTTCTCCAGTATGAGGGTGGTAGATCACTTGAACAGGTTGCCCAGAGATGTGGTGGAGTCCCCATACCTGGAGATATCCCTGAAGGTCGGGCTTGATGGGGTTCTGAGCAACCTGATCTAGTGAAGATGTCCCTGCTTACTGCAGGAGGTTGGACTAGATGACCTTTAAAAGTCCCTTCCAACCTAACACATTCAATGATTCTATGATAATATGTAAGTATTCAGCCAAAGAAAAACATCAACTATTTAAAAACCAGTGTGTCAAATAATGTCTTGTACTTGTTCCTTTTTACTAACAGATATTCAAGAGTTTTATGAAGTGACACTGCTAAATTCCCAGAAAAGCTATGAGCAAAAAATAGAAGAAACAAATCAAGTTGCAGAAAAATGGGAGAAGACAACATCTGCTACAGACCATGAAAATCTGCAGAAAAACCAAGAGGTAATTTAACAGATTAAGAATGAAAATATATATATGATTCAGATGCCTCAGGTCTGTGAAGAGCCATGCAGTGATCTATAAGACTCAAAGAATGACCTTTATGAAGGAATTAGATTTCACAGAATCACAGAATGTTAAGGAGTTGGAAGGGACCTCGTTTTTGGATATGGAAGATGTATAGAGTATCTTTCTGACCTTGAATGTCACTAACTTCTGTATCCTTTCAACTGCCATCTTTCAGAGGGGAAGTAAAAGGCTTTATCTTTGGTGTACTTTACATGACACTTGGTGTCTTTGATTACCCCCAAAAGAGAGTATTTCTCCACTACTTGCTTATAACCACCGAGATTATTAATTCTCTAGTGATTATATCCTGTGTACAATCTTTTAATAGGACTTTTCATATTTCTGGGACTGACATTGGGCTGAACTTTTCCATAGCCCAAGTGCAGGCAGATATCAATCACAACAGTCTCTGTATAAGGAACAGATATATAGAATAAGTTTATATGGTTTTGCTTTTCTTCTCTAGCCACTGGAAGAATTCAAAAACTTTCTTTGTTGCAACTGGCTCTAACCTATCTTTGCCTGCCTCCAGATTATTATTAACTAAATTAGCAATCTAAACTAATTGCCGCCCACCATGTTTGTACTTCAGAGACAAAACCAAAACCCACAGAAGCGAAAGACAAGTATCTCTGTTCTTAAACAGCCAGACAGAAATAGAGTGGGCAAGGACTGCAAACTGCAAATTTCCAGACCAAAATCAAAGATCAGGGGAATGTATAAAAATTTCTGTTATGGTTTGAGAGGAATTTCAAGTTTTAAAAGTTGTTTCAAAACACTTAACATAGGCATAACTATTTTTAAGAGCTTCCCTCTTCTTTAAATGCAAAACTGGAACAAATTGTAGTTCTTCAAAACATTTTATATGTGATTCTTTAAAAAGATAAATCAGATTTGCAGGCAGATAGAACAGAATCCCTCTGAAGAAATGAAGAGATTCATTGTAAAAATTAATTAGCAAAAGAAGCTTGCAGAATTAATGAGAACAAGCATTCTGATTTTGAGTGAAATCAGAACAAATGAGTCTTAACGTTAATGTAGGATATATCCCATGAATGATTTAACATTTGAGTCTCAGACCGAAGACACAGCTAGCTAATCTTTGTCTTCTTTTTTTGCACAAAGCTATATGCTTTAAAATGGTGAGAGTGAATGCCAGCATGTTATCTCTTGAGTACCTGAGAAGGACAGTGGATCACAGACTCTCTTTTCATTCTGGCCTCATCAAAGTATTTGACCCCCAACCCCATCTCCCTTAACCTCATCGCTGTGGAAGAGGTGTGCTGCTAATCTTGTCCAGGGGTGTTTAAACTCTGAATTCTACACTGATAATAATAGAATATACAGAGCTAACTCCAAACTTTGCTCATCTTAGGGAAGTTATGTTCAGATTTAAAACAAAACAATAGAAAACTATTGCTTAGAAACTGGAACAACCATTTCAAGACAGGGAGCATGCAAATTTTCAACTTTGCTGCCTATCCATATATTTCATCAGTCTAATGGGTTCATAAAGAGTTTATTCCCCTTAAAAATCATACCTATATATGCTTTATGGCTTCAACTGCAGATAAAGCAGGTTAGAAGTGTAGGGTTTAAGGGTTTTTTTTCCTTTCAACAGCACCACATGCTATCTGCAGTTCCAAGTCAGAACTGATTAGCACATGCTGAACGTACCAGCTGCTGTACAAATCCTGTACAGTGCTTTGCTTTCTCTGAGAAACTGCCCGATGAAAGTGTAACTGGATAATCTAATACATCACATAATTCATATTCATGGTCTCTTCTTTATGGGAACTGATGGTTTTGTACTTTCCTTTTCTGCCCTCAATTACATGTCCCAAATATGGAAAGTAAAAACCTCCCTTTTTTCATACAGCACTTCTCTGCAATAAAAGCCCAAGTATGATCATTCAGTCCAGAGGCAATCCTCCTTTTATTCTTTCCACTTGAAAACTTCCTTGGCTTTCTATAAGTTAATTTGCTTTACAAAATATTTTTTACCCTATTTATGTTTGATCTTAGTTGTTGATTAAAAAAGGAAAGCAGCTTTCATTGTCCAGGTCAGGTGTCCTGTGTCCTCTTCTTTGTGTTGATGTATTTGATCTTCCAAAAGTATAGACATTTAGATAACAGAAAAATGTTTAGGTTGTTGATTACAATATTCTACAAATTTCCCATACAGAGATGTCTGTCCTCTAAACTCTTTTACCTGGTGTTTGTGTTCACCATAGTAGTTTGTAACAAAGTCATTATATTAGATTGGATATTAGGAAAGAAATCTTCACCAAAGGGATTGTCAAGCACTGGAGCAGGTGGCCCAGGGAAGTAGTGGAGTCATCATCTTTGTAGGCATTAAAAAAACCACGTAGATGTGGCACTCTGGGAGATGGTTTAGTAGATCTGGGGGTGTTGAGTTGATGATTGGACTTGGTGATCTTAGAGGTCTTTTCCAACCTTAAGGTGTCTGTGATAAACTTATCTTAGAGTGTACTGGGATTGTATCTTCATCAAGTAAGAGAGATGAAAAGGTCACAACCCATCTTATAACTTCCCGTGCTTCTCAAAAAGTGTCTCCTGAAGTCAGAGACTTTAATTTGAATGACTTGCAAAAGCAAGTGAAAAGTCAAGGTTGCTCCCAAATTATCAGCACCCCATGGCTACAAAAAATGGAATTAATAAACCCTGTTCAGTGATAATTGCTGCTGCTTTGTTTTTGTTTGCTTTGTTCAGTTTTTTTTTCTCCCTAGTTTCTTTACTTGCATGATTCTGGTTAAGGTCTGAGCTGTTCAGGTATTGACCCAGAAGGAGCTCCTGGTCTTCATGAAATCTACGAATGTTTTGGAATGGTTTATGCATTTAAACGGTACATCCTTGATTTATATTCCACCGTTAATGGATTTGTTGGTCATTAGAATGATAGGTGATGTTAATGTTTCCAGATGCAAAATGCAGCATTACCTATCGTCATATTATGAGTGCATTTCACCCTGTGCAGAAACTAAATACATGTGGCAATGTATCTGGCAGAGCTGTAAATATCATAGACCAAAATAATTTCAGTGGGTGGCTGTTAGTGAATAAGGAAGAAAGAAGGACATATATGGATATTTTTTTGTGTGTGAATCTGTCCCTGTTGTTTTCCCTTCTGTAAATTCAAGTTGACAAAATCAACTTAAATTGGTGGATAGTTTCAGAGTCAATGAAACTGTTTGGGGCAAATTGACTAAAAATATTTACTGTGCTCTGCTTGTGAAGGTTTTCATTTGTTTCAGATATACATACATAACAGCTAATAAATAAAAAATCCACCATGTTAGTCATGATTTAAGAACTCTACAATGTAGTTCTGAAGAAAACCTGGAAAAATTCATGTTGTCCAATCTCTTGCCCTAGGGCAGCTCTGCTCTATTTGAACTGTTCCTGACATATGTTTATCTAATCTGTTCTTTAAAACATTCCAGGGTGGAGAGTCAACAACTTCTTCAGGTAACTTACTACCTCACTGCTAGAAAGTCTTTCCTGATGACAAACTGGAGTTTCTCTAACTGCAATTAGAACCGATTAGGTTTTGTTCAATTCACAGTAGACAGGGAGAGCAGTTTATTCACCCCTGTTCCAATGAGCACTTAAACATGTGTTTAACTAATCATGTATAATAGCAGGAGCTTCCAGCTTCTCTGCCTTTCTTTCTCTCACTCTTTTGAAATGACCTTTGTGACCTGCTTTTCCTCAGCAGCATTGTCATTTTAGGTAATATGGTCTTGTAAGAAAAAATGCTGGGTCCTTATGAAAATCTGGTCTTTTGGGAAAGTAAGTTGGTTTAGACTCCTCAAAGGAGTTGTACTTGGAGATATGAAATATTTTAGGGTTGTTTGGTTTGTTTTTTTTAAAAAAAAAAAAAAAGACTTGTGGCACTGTGGAAGGTAAATAGTCTTAAGAGCACAGGCACTATATATCTCTATATCTCTATGTATATTTAAAAAAAAATTCTGGAAACCACTCTGGAAGTTTTGTTTATTAATGAAAATACTAACTTGGGATTTGAGAACAGTAGGTTTAAATTCCTTGTTCTTCTGGATTCTTCCTGAAGGAACTGTATGGGAGGTTTGAGAGGAGGACTGAATTGCTGAGTCACAGAAGGGAACTGAGATTTACAGTGTCGGAGGTAGTACGTCATGTTCAGGTATCAGTTAAGGACCATATCCTGTGGTGCACTGCATAGGAGGAAATTGATGTCCAGTATTAAGGTCAATGAAAAACCATAACACACCTACAATAAATTAAAAAGGGGGGCAAATTGTCATTCCCTTAAAATCTGCCTCATTAGGATGTTGGTACCTTATCCCAATTAAGGTTCAGAATCATGTGCCTTCTCTATAAATAAGACTGTAGCTAGACCTTACAGCATGCTTAAAGATATGACTGACAGAATTTTCCTTATGGAGAAGCTGTTTTTGTAGGCCTTTTTATCCTGTTGTGATAGGACAAAGTGTAATGATTTTAAACTAAAAGAGGGTAGATTTAGATTTAGACTAGATATATGGATAGTCCAGATATCTTTTACAATGAGAGTGGTGAAACACTGGAACAGGTTGTCCAGAGAGATGGTAGATGCCAGTCCCAAGAACATTCAAGGACAAGTTGAATGGGGCTCTGAGCAATCTGATCTAATTGAAGATGTCCCTGCTCATTGCAGAGGAAGTTGGACTAGATGGCCTTTATAGGTCCCTTCCAACCCAAAGTATTCTATGATTACATGCTTCTAACTAGCAGGATGCTGCATTCAGTGCAAGGTTTTGTGATGTCAAAGAGTAAAAGTGTGTTTGGAGATCACCTAACTGAGCATGCTGGGAAGATAACATACAGTTTCTGGATGTTGATGATGCTTAGGCATTGAGCTTATGATAGGAGTTACATCCACTTTTGGGAACAAACAAATGCTGGGAAGCTGCCCTGAGAACATGGCTATGGAGGGCTGGCACACTGAAGATTACATGCCTCCGGAGGTCTGATGATCTCCACTACTTTTAGGCTGAGTAATTTCAAGTCACAGTAATCATAGAATCATAGAATTTTTAAGGCTTGAAATGACCCCTAAGATCATCCAGTCCAACCATTAACCTACCACCACCAAGTCTACCCTTAGACCATGTCCTCAAGCACTGCATCTACCCCATCTAATAAAGCACTCACATTGGCTTAAACAAAGCAACAATTATCTTGCCCAAGTAGCCTGGTACCTGGCTTCCAGCAGGATGCTCAGGGAAGAGTAAGAAAAGGGCAAGCCTGTAAAATGGGCACTTTAGCTGTTTTGCAAGTCTAATCTTAATTTGTTTGGATGAGAAGCACAGACAGTGCTCAGTGCTGGGAAATTCAACATTACCTTATTTTATAAACATTCAGCGTGGCATTCACTGCAGCTAGCATGCTGACTGGGGATGTGCCCAATCTGCTGCAGAAAATCATGAAGAAAGGGTTTGTTTGTAATTTTGCCTCTGCCAAAGAGCTTCATTGCTTCTTTGGACCAAGCTTTATAAGACTAGCATTCACAGCTTGAAAGTGTTTTCTGAAATGAGGACTCTTAAATTGTCCCTGTTGGAGAGAGAAGACTGATTTCTTTTTAACCCCCAGGAAATGTTAAATAGGGATTCAGGTGGAAGTTGTTTAAATTCAGGTCTTCGACTGCTTGGAAGAATTCTCTCACCCTACTCACAGCCAGATAAGTCTGGGAAAAGGTTCCTCACCTCTCTGCTGTTGAAGCTTTGTGGTCAAGCAACTGAGTTAATGGGTTAGTGGAGCCCAAGAGTGGGAGCACAGGTCTGAGCCCAGCTCCTCAGCCTAGCAAATGGCCACTTCCCTGGGACAAAAGAACCTTCTTTCCCAAGGCTCTGCATTACACTGAACAGTTGCTAGATAAAGGAAGTCTCCTGCTTAAATGTTGTGAAGATAGATAAAATTTAAACTGTGGAATGCTCAGAATACTCAGTTATGGAGAACATAAAAGTACCTACGTGGAGGTATCCAACTAGCAAGCCAAAAATTGAATTGCTCTTTAGCTGTGCCTGTAGTAACGCTGCTTGAAGCTGCAGGCTTGTGCTCAGCTCCAGACACCCATTAAAAAACACAAATTTCCCCTTGTTTTAACCTCTGTTTTCATTAGTTTGATCTCCAGTGCTACTTACTTCTGGCCAGCAGTGTTTTGACCTTTATTCAGGTGAAAAACGGAGGTGAAAGAAAAGAACACCCGGCTGTTGCAATAATGTATAAAACAGGTAGCTGAAGGTTTGCTTGTCCCTCTGTCATAGCATGAAAACACTATTTACTTATAGGGCATATGGTGCAGATACATCTAGCATATTGAACAAGAATCATTTGCAATTACTGTGCAAGTTTGGTCATCACACACTGGTCTCACACGCTCAATCTACATTCAGCACAGTGGGATGTTATTGCTTTGAGATGGTCTCTAGAGACTCCAGGTCTTCATTTTATTCCATTTTTCCATGGAATGCTTATGTTTAGAGGCTGATTTTGCAAAACAGTCTATTGCATAATGCAAAACGAATCCCCCTATTTCTGCTTGCTTCAGGAATGCCTGCTATCCTTGTACCCAGCTATTATAAACATGGTAATTACTTCTCCATCCTTTAAGTGCTGGCTTGTTAAAAGTTCCAGTAGTAAACCCCTTACTTAAAAGTCTTCTGCCTGGAGCAATTATCAAACCATGAATCTGTTTCACACTAACAGCTTGTCTGAAAAATGTGGACCTCGAGGCCCTTTTTTATATGACTATAAAAATTCAGGCTCTTCTCTGGATTTTTGTTTGTTTGTTTCTAACTGGGTACAGCTTAATTCATATGGCTTGGTTTACTCTCAGGAGCCAAATATGAGCCTGTGTAGGTGATTATACTTAATATGCAAAAGCCATTAGGTAAGATCAACCATAATGTTTCATTAGAAGGGTTCAAAACATTCAGTTTCATGTGTCTCTGCACTAGATTTAGCTCCTACGGCATACATTTATCTGATCAAATGCAGCTTGTGTCCGTGGGTTGATTTTGTACCAGAGCCAATTCCCATGTAATTCTACTTGGCACTAAGTTCTCCTTCAAGAAGGCAGCAGTCTTTTCAAGTGGTACCATGTAGGTAAAATCTTAGTTTGTGCTTTGCTACAGTTATGTCACTTTTGCCCACAAGGATGTGTAACAGACATAGGTAGGTAATTGTTAATAACAGTGCTGAAGCTTGACTTCATGGGGTTTTAATATGCAATGAACTTACCATTTTATTTTCTGTATGTTAATAGAAATTGTTTTATTTGCAGAGATTATTTTACATACTTGCCTTCTCATGTGGTTTGACTAACATTTAAAAATGGCTAACTGCAGTGCCACTGTATTGTTATAAACCTTATTTATGACTAGATGCAGCTAAATATCTTACCCATACTGGATTTCCATGCTGGGTCTCTATTTATAAATATGTTGTTTGTTCTGTAGCTTGTCAATAACTTCAGTGCCAGTACATCTGTTAAAATGTCACTTTAGAGTTTCTTTGGAGTGTTTTAATGTGGTCAGGCTAATATTTCCATTTAAAACCCAGGAGTTACATGTACACAGAGAGGTGTTTTCTGGTGGACAGAACCACTCCACAGCACAGTATCCTGGTTTCCATCTCCCAAATCCCTAAGAAGAGATGAAGGTGTGATGCTGAGAGTAGGGCTGCAGGTATGTCATGCCTTTCTCTGAACAGATGATTTCTGTCTCAGAGATAGACCTCGTTCTGCTTTTGGCATCTCCTGCTTGCATAGAGTTAGGCACACTCACATAAAAAACTTTTCCTTTGCTGCCTCTCACTTTTATATTAACACCACCATCATATTGGTGTGCTTTGCTTGAGAGTCCAGAGGACTTGAGGACTTGAGAGTCTAGATTCCCTTTCCGACAGGGAATTGGTTTTGAATTAATTTAATAATGGTTTATTAGTATAATAATTGTTTTCTACTGACATTAGTGGGAGGAAGAACAGACTTAGGATTTTGGCATTAAACAAACTAAACCAGATCAGCAATGATGAAAGTCACATCCAGCACAGCAGGTTTGTTTGGTGAGGTTTTTGGTTGTGGCTTGTTTTTTTTTTTTTTTTCCATATTACTTAATATACCAATCAAACAACCTGTAGGCAGCTTTCTGATCTGGGATTTGTTATTACATCTGCAAAGGATTGGGAGAAGGCCAGAACAGCTGCTAGGGACAAGAAACAATAAATTTCCCCAGTGAAAAAGTGACTGAATATTAACCAGCATACAGAATTAGCCAAACTTTTAATTAAGCAATGGTTTTCTATTGTGATAAGTATTGAGGTCAGACTATTGTGAAAATTCCATTTCTATGTATCAAGGTCAAAACATGGTAGACCTAATAGTTAAAGATATTATGAAAATATCACTTAACAAAAAGCTCTTGCAATATTTTTTCTAACAGAACTATTTTTCTTCTAACAGAAGACATTTTTTCTAACTTTTTTTTCTAAAATATAATATGTTTTAGCATGGGCTATTGTCATACCAGACCAATCTGAAAAAATTACCTACATAAACATATCAATGTATCCCTACAGGCTACCACCAGCTAGAAGGTCATCCAAAGAATACGTGATATAATTCATTGCTTTTAATAAGAATCTGGGAAGTTACATCTTAGCCACCTGCAAAAACAAATACATCAACTCCTTAAAATATAGATATTTGCCCTGTAAAACTCTAAGAGTTTTGTAAAATTGATACTCAGTGACAAATGTACTGTTGAGTTTCACTCTTAAAAATACTTCAGAGCAATTTCTCACAAGTTCATTAACTCTGATCATTCACCAATCTGTGCAACTAGGTAAAAGAATTCACTGCCCTCCATGTGCAGAGGACAGTGGTCTCCGTAGAGAGGTTTAAGAGCCTGTTATATATTTCTGCACTCTACCAATACTTCTTTATTAAATGTTGTTAAGTATTTCCCAGGAATAGAAAAAGATATCACCCCAAGACTTCTGGATCATATAAATAGTGCCCTGAGAGTGATTTCTTAGATAGGTGCACATTATATTTGCTCAGTGAGATAAATATATATTGAAGAGAAAAAAAAAGAGTTTTAAATAGTAAATACAAATGTAAAATCCCGGGAAATTAAAGGAAAATTGTCAATATAAAAAATGCAACTTCTCTACACATTTTTTATGTATAATATAGTTACAAATGCCATGAGCAGAACCACAGGACTTTAGGCATTTTCAGCCTGTACAGTCTAATTGTGCTTTGCTATAACCTGTACCACTTTCATCTGCCACGGTTACAGTGAAAACCACACATTTTACTGCTTATTCCATTATAATATTTAGGTGGATTATGACTAAAGCACTTGTGTTCTGTGAAGGACTGATTTTCACTCTGCCATTCTCCTTCTCCTTTAAAAGAGTCTATGAACAAGATTCTTTTTCCTATGTAATCCTGGTCTATTTACCCATCCAAACAGCTGTGTGTGGAAGTCCCTTTCCAGGCTTGCATGCTGTCCATGCAACGCATGCAGGACAACCAGGCGATCAGGCCCAGTCAGCATGGTTGGTTGCTTGACCAACCTGATCTCCTTCCATGACCTGTTTGTGGATGAGGGGAAGGCTATGGATGTTGTCTACCTGAACTTGAGTAAAGCCTTCAATACTGTTCCCCTAGAGAAACGGTGCTCAGGGATTGCACTCTTTGATTGGTTAAAAACTGGCTGGACAGCCATGCCAAGAGAGTGGTGTTGAATGGAGTTAAATACAACTGGTGGCAGGTCACAAGTGGTGTTCTCCAGGGCTCAGTGCTGGGGTCTGTTCTGTTTAACATTTTATTAATCATGCTGATGAGGGGATGCACCCTCAGTAAATTAGCATATGACACCAAATTGTGTGGGAGTGTCAATCTGCTGGAAGGCAGGAAGGCTCTGCAGAGGGAACTGGACAGGCTGGACCGATGGGCAAAGGCCAACCATATTTGTGTTAACAAGGCCAAGTGCCAGGTCCTGCACTTTGGTCACAATAACCCCAGGCAGCGCTACAGGCTTGGGGCAGAGTGGCTGGAGAGCTCCCTGGAGGAAAAGGAACTGGGGGTGTTAGTTGACAGCTGGCTGAACTTGAGCTGGCAGTGTGCCCTGGTGGCCAAGAAGGCCAACGGCATCCTGGCCTGTGTCAGGAATAGTGTGGCCAATGGAAGTAGGGAAGGGATTGTCCCATTGTACTCAGCTCAGGTGAAGCCACACCTTGAGTGCTGAGTGAAGTTTTGGGCCCCTCAGTGTTGAAATGTTGAGATGCTGGAGCATGTCCAGAGGACAACAAAGCTGGTGAAGGGTCTGGAGCACAAATCCTATGAGAGGCAGCTGAGGGAACTGTGGCTTTTTAGTCTTGAGAAAAGGAGGCTGAGGGGAGACCTTATCGCTCTCTACAACTACCTGCAAGTAAGGTGTAGCGAGGTGGGGTTGGTCTCTTCTCTCTGGTAACAAGCATTAGAACAAGAGCAGGTGTTTTCAAATTGCAGCAGTGGAGATACAGGTTAGACATCGGGAAGAATTTCTTTACTGAAATGGTAGTGAAGTACAGAAACAGGCTGCCCAGGTCGGTGGTGGAGTCATTATCCCTGGAGGTATTTAAAAGGCATGTAGATGTTGTGCTTGAGGACATGGTCTAAAGGTGGACTAGGGTTAGGCTGTGGTTTGACTCGGTGATCTTAAAGGTCTCTTCCAACCCAAATGATTCCAAGATTCTTATTTCTCTAACCATTTTTTCTTGCTGTTAGAAGCCTCTGACTTCCATGTTTCCACCATCTCAACACCACTCTGTCTTACTTATGACACCTTACATGACATGTCTCCTCTTTGCATTTCTTCTCTCATACTTCTCTAGTGATTGACCTCCACATCCGCTTCCTCAGCTCTTTGTGAAATATTTAGTGAGGAACTTTCCTGTTACTGACACCTTCAGTGTACAGGAGTCCTCAGAAAGATTTGTGAGATCATCTCATTTCATCTTTAAATTTTGTCTTTTGTTCCAAAGGAGAGGTGGTTGAAGTCATGGCAGTCATTTCTGCTATGATGTTATTCTCCTTTTGATCACTGTTGTTCCACCATTCGCTCACATTTCTCCATTTTCCATTGTCTTGAACTGTACAGCTTGATGGAGCAGAACCACAATGTAATAGCACAAAGGAGATGTAATCTATGTCTGGATATCTGCAGCCTTATGTCTTTGTGAGATGCCTATTCCCTCAGAATCCATAAAGGTAGTCTTACAAATGAGGTCTGAATCTAAATTTTTAATGCATCTTCCAATATCTCATGTTTAAAAGATGTCATGCTAGCTGAATCTCGTGCCTTCATTAGCCTGTGCAGACCTACACCGTACCAATGGGGAAAACCAGTTGAACTCACTGATGTTTCTCTGTGCCTGTGAATGATTTCAGCCCTTTACCAACTACTTGGCTGGTACCTGTCTCTGCTTGTATTTTTTCTGAAGGTTTCCCAGGCCCTCCAGTTCTTTGCACAAGTACAGGGGAGCCTACTCAGTTTTCTGAAACACTGCACTGTCAGTGCATTTTATGTTTTGTTTTTTTTTTAAAGCTCTGCACTTTCAGGTAGCTGAGGTGTCTCTTTCAGAGAAGAGACAAGGCAAACAGGTGTAGTGGAAGATGGAAAAGAAACTAAATTAAGAGTAACAGACAGAGTGGGTCTGAATTCCACTGTCTTAGAAAAAGGTCTTTAATTTGGGTGGAAACAGCAAGGGTAGCTACTAAAATGTTACTGTTTTAATGAACAGCTTGATCTGTTGTGTTTTGGAATTTGTTGGTTATTATAAGAAGAGATCTGTTGAGAGATTTCAGGTCATTTATTACATCAGACAGATGTCTTCTCACTCATTTTTTGGTGTTGTAGTTTATAGAAAACCAGAGGTAACAGACAACTTTCTCTGTTCCTAGGGACTAGGAAGATTCATGACAGGCATATGCCTCCACTTACATAATCAGTGTTATTTTTTTGAGATACCTTGTACTTTTTTTGACAGTAAATGCTCCTAGGGTACCCAACGGTGTCTTTGCTAGGTCAGCAGCAAGCTTGTGATGAGAGCCTTCAGTATTCAGAATGCTGACTTTGTTATTGCCTGAAACAGTCCATCTTCTGCAGATATGGGTCTAGTTATTAATGCTGTTTTCTAATTCAGTGTCACTTTTATTAGTCAGCTTCTTTGCTTTTCTTCCCACCAAGGGAATGTGCCTGACACACACACATATCTTTACACTCGCAGCGGACACTTCTATCACTTCTGAGGATTAAAATTGTCATATATTGGTCTTCACTTGCAGTCTGTGATGACAATCTCACCCTTGGATAAAAACCAAAACCCTCCATGTGTTGCTGCTGTGTTCTATGGAGAGCTGTTCCATTGTGGGAAGACTGGTCTGGCATCCTTGCTCAGTGCTGAGTGGAGGGCAGGGATGTAGCTTTTGGCTCACATTGTAGTGAACCTGGAGACACAAGAGACTCCATGACCAGTGTTTTATTGCAACCCAGCCAAAAGGCAGCGAAGGTTGGGGGTTTCTCTGTGAATTGTGATTGGGTTGTTGGTCACAGGTACATAGAAGAAGATTCCTAGCCTACTTGAGCATAGCTAAGAAAACAGGCAGTGTGATGTTTTGAAGCTGTGAAATGACATCACTGGTTGCAGATATTTGTCTTTATATTGGAAATGACATTTCTTCCAGTACCCTTTGAAAGAGCAGAATTCCAAAGTTTCCATCTCTTCCAGGGGCACCTCTTGTGAATCCTGTTTTACTAAGTCCTGCAAGAAAAGGTGTCAAGGAGATAATCTTGCTTAACTTCACCATTTTTTATAAGCTAGTGAAATGTGACATTGACCTGGTAGTAGTTATGGAATAGGTTGTGAAGAATATGCTACATATAATGAAGTGCACACAGTGCTGTGTGATATTGACATTAATGAGCTTCAGTGTTTTTATAAGGCTTCCAAATACAACCAGAATTGGAATTTGATCCCCCTCAAGTAACTGGCACATGAAGGTGATTCAAGCAATTATTTGCTAACAATGAAAATAATTTCAGATAAGATTTTAATCTGACATTCCTCCAAGCCTATATATACATCTCCACCCAAAACAGCAACCTCAATGGTATATACCTCCCAAAAGGAAGGAGAAAGGCCTATCTAAGCTGCCTAGACACATTTTAAATGCACAAAGTAGCAGACAGCTCTAGTGAGAGGTGTTGCAGTCACAGCTTTTGTGAGGCTGAATTTATTGCCTCTTCCAATCTCCCCTTCTGATCATGTCACCCAGGCCTCAGTGTCAGTGAGCTGTGACAAGGGCACTGTTCCTCAAGTAGATATCTGCTTCAGCTGGCAGCTGGGGAAGATTCATGGTCACTGTAGGAACCATATGGGCTATGTAGGGTTGTATGCCTGGCAGGAGCATTTCCTGCACTAGGAGAATTCCTCCCACCCTTGGTGTTGCCTGGCACATGAGGCATTTGCTCCTTTTCTCATGATGCAGTTGACAGTGATGTTTATTTGATGCAGTTATAACTGCTCTTACACTTCTGTGCTTCTATGACTGCAACCTCACAGAATCCAAAATCCCATTACAGTCCATAATTTTTAATAACCTTGATCAGTGGCTAATATTAATAGTTCTTGGAGTCCTCAGACAACAGCACAGGTTTCTGCCATCTTCCCAGTAGGCAGCAGCAGAATCTTATCCAGGATTTTGCTCATGACAGTTGTCACAAAGGAAATTGTCTGGCAGATCCATGGAGCTCCAACCTTTTGCAAAGGATTTAGGGTATGTTTGTTTTTCCTTTCACTTCACATTATTTTCTATTTTTTAACATTTAGGGATCCTGATGACGTATTCTGCAGCTTAATGAACTAAGTCATTCCACTTAACTTGCCTTTTATATATATATATATATATATCTCCACTTAACTTGCCTTTTATATGTATATATCCACTTAACTTGCCTTTTATATATAAGAGGTGGAACGTGCTTTGCCAAAGGTTTTGTCTAGCTGCAGTATTTTTGCATGTCAGCATGAGTATATATGATTGTGTAGGTCATCAGCCATGACTTAGCAAGGTAGCCTTCCATTGTAATGACAGCCACTGCTTACTTCCCTTCCCTATGGCTTTGGCTGAAACACATATTCTTCTATACCAAGGTTTATGATGCTTCAAGCAGAATTATTGTCTTTACAATATTCTTCACGGGGTTGATTTTGTGGTTTTGGTGTGTTTTTTTTTTTTTTTTCCTTTTTCTTCTTTTTTTTTTTTTTTTCTTTTCTGTTTTTTANTCCTTTTCTCATGATGCAGTTGACAGTGATGTTTATTTGATGCAGTTATAACTGCTCTTACACTTCTGTGCTTCTATGACTGCAACCTCACAGAATCCAAAATCCCATTACAGTCCATAATTTTTAATAACCTTGATCAGTGGCTAATATTAATAGTTCTTGGAGTCCTCAGACAACAGCACAGGTTTCTGCCATCTTCCCAGTAGGCAGCAGCAGAATCTTATCCAGGATTTTGCTCATGACAGTTGTCACAAAGGAAATTGTCTGGCAGATCCATGGAGCTCCAACCTTTTGCAAAGGATTTAGGGTATGTTTGTTTTTCCTTTCACTTCACATTATTTTCTATTTTTTAACATTTAGGGATCCTGATGACGTATTCTGCAGCTTAATGAACTAAGTCATTCCACTTAACTTGCCTTTTATATATATATATATATATATCTCCAC